>CM063511.1:38221811-38224311 GCA_032207245.1 Pardosa pseudoannulata | reverse complement strand
AACTATTTATAACGTCATTATAACTAGTAGGAAAAATTATTTTTTAGCATCGTAGCAGGTTGCTCCTTAACAAGATTTAATAATATCTTAAAACACAATATTTGAAACAGTGGTTAATTTGTTAGGTAAATAATACAAAATATTGTTTCTTTTTTTCTCTGATAGAACTTCCAAACACATATAAAGATAGGTACTGTTTGATTTTGTCGAATAATTGTCTACAGAAATTGTCTTTTGAATTTAATATAATTTTGGTGCAGGACAATCTATATAAAGCCTAATTGCTTTCGATGTACAAACAGAATATAGTATTGATACTGATGGTACGGATTGGTACGGGCGGAATATAGCATCAATTCATTATCGATTTAACGAGTGCGAAAATTTGCACTCATTCTACACACAAATAGTGGATTCCCTGGGCAGTACTTACGGCTTCGCATAAATGGCGAGATGAAGCATCGCTATGATGACTAGTAGAAAGATTTTTGTAAATCACTTTGTCAGATGAAACTGGATGTAACTTCTCAGAGCTAGTCCGGCTTTAAATAAATGGTGAGATGAAACGTCACTATGAGGACTACGAGAAAGATTTTTGTAAATCACTTTGTCAGATGAAACTGGATGTAACTTCTCAGAGCTAGTCCGGCTTTAAATAAATGGTGAGATGAAACGTCACTATGAGGACTACGAGAAGGATTTCTGTAAACCACTTTGTCAGTTGATACTTGATGTAACTTCTCAAAGCGAGTACGGTTTTAAGTAAATAACGAGATGAAGCTTAATAATGAGGACTACGAGAAGGATTTTTGTAAATCACTTTGTCAGTTGAAACTGGATGTAACTTCTCAGAGCGAGTCCGGCTTTATATAAATGAAGAGATGAAAAGTCCCTATGCCGACTACGAGAAGGATTTTTGTAAATCACTTTGTCAGATGAAACTTATATCCCTTCCCAGAGCGAGTAAGACAGCTGTCGGAATTAGACATTTAGTTCAACACAGCCAAAACAAAATTTTTGCACCTCAGAGTGAGAGGAGTACATTTCCAACTAATAAGACTAAACTTCTCGTTTTTCTTGTAAACCCCTTATCCAAATGAATCTGTTTCAATATTCATCGTACATTCGCACACATCGTAAAATATAATGTTATGTTGGCCTAGTGTTGCAGAAAGAAGAAATCTACACTCATTAAAAACACATGGACAAATATGACTTGGTTAAATGATTTTATACATTTAAATAAATGCCTAAGGAATACAACTGGAATACAACTTATTATTTGTAGATAGGGGATACTCCTTTGGATTCGGTATCGATTTCGCCCTAATGGCGTCGTCTTTCCCTTTTTTTCGGGACTCTCCAAAAAATGTCTATCCACAAGCCGTGAATGCTAGCAACTTTTCACCCTCTTCTTTAATCTGATAACAAACTTGTCCTCTAAAAAAATCAGACTGCCCCGCGAAGAAAAAAACGGGATCCACACTCGAACGGAAGGGTCAGAAATCTCGCCAAACCAACGGGCCCTTGTATTGGTTGGGAGAAGTCCGAAGTTTCTTTGTAGTTCAAACCGCTCCTGTACTATATGTCTTTGACAAAGGATTACTAGAAGGGGGTAAAAAATGTGTAATGTAATGTGTAAAATGTGTAAAAATGTAACTTATTGTTACTCATATGTCAGATTCTAAACGATAAGTTCAACACAACTACTACATACAAAAATATTTTTGCAAATTCATAATGAAAGGAGCAAGGATATTTTCTACTAACAAGGTTTAACCTTTAACACAGAATTGCCTCCATCGTTAAAAATACTATGGGTATTCAAGATTGAATACACTTACTTTCTGAATGCATTTCTTACATTTATTAAAACAGATCTATTGTTATGAATATTCATTTTTTAATGGGAAGTTTACCTGACTATACTTTGGAGGCAAAAAAAGATGAATATAAGAATGATTTTTTGCATTTATATAAAAAAAGAAACTGTAAAATATTAGTTAAACCCTAGAACGTAATTAACCACTGTATTAATAGAATTCGGTATATAGATTTCAGAATGGAACCAAAAGAGGGGTGCATAACTAAATAAAGCATTCCCCCAAAATTTGATTTTCGACGTCTTTTTTTAATTATGACTCACAGTTTTCATACACATTATATTAAAAGTTTTCGCTATATAGAGTGGAGATAAAATCAAAAGTGTGAGGAGCATAATTTTGATGTTAAAGAACTTCCAAACAGAAAATATTCACAATGCATGGATAATCGTTTTTGAGACATTGGATAAAGCATTAGGCCGAACGATGGCCGATTAGTTAGGGTGCTAGCCTTCTTTACCGGAGTTCGTGGGTTTGAATCCCGCAGTGGCATGGATGTTCGTATCCGTTTGGAATCGTATTTAAGCTGTAGGTCCCAGTCTCATTAGCTCTCGTGTTGCAAAAAGAGACCATAGCACTGAAAACCAAACCAAAGATAAAGCATTAGTATAGGTTGT
>CM063511.1:38206811-38214311 GCA_032207245.1 Pardosa pseudoannulata | reverse complement strand
ACCGGTTTGCTGTTACTGTCTTCTGTCCTTCCAACTTGATGGGTCTGATCAGTTCTGTACTTCTGAAGAAAACGGCATACATCACTTTTTTCACTGTGCGTTGTCTTTTACCATTGTCGAAGTGGAATCATCTTCAAAGACCCATACATTGCTTTCTTGGCTTGTTGGATAATTAAAAAACGGTATGTACGTTTCATCACCCATTACATTTTTAGAAATGATGCGGTGGCCACAATCATTTAGCAATTTAAGTGTTTCTTTACTGTTTCTGACACGATCCCTTTTTAGAGCCCAGTTAGATAATGGGGAATCCAACGGTAAACTACTATTTTCATATGTAATTCTTCATTAATAATTTTATGTAGAGCTGCAGATCCAATGTTAAATTTATTCTGTATAATGTGATAGGTTCAGCGATTATCATTCATTAATATTTTTAGTATGGTAGACACATTATTCGGAATTACTGTCGAGGGCAAGCTTTCTGTGTCTTCTTCATCCTGAACAGCCGAGCGATGGCCGAATGGTAGATTGCTGTTCTTCGGAACCGGAGTTCGTGGGTTCGAACCTCACTGCGGGCATGGAAGTTTGTAGCCGATCGGAATCGCTTTAAGCTGTAGGTCCCGGCTCATTAGCCCTCGTGTGCAAAACAGTAGACCGTAGCTCTCCAAACCAAACTAAACTACACTTCATCCTGAGCAAAATTGCAACCTCTGTTAAAATCTTTAAACAATCTGAATATGGTAGCACGAGCTGTATATTCATCACCAAATGCGATTTGCAACCGTTGAAAGTATTCTTCTTGATTTAATGATGCTTTAAAATCGTAGAAAATCATAGCTCGAAAATGGTCTCGCGTCAACTCCATTTTATCTTCTGTTTAAAATTTATTCTACTTTTAACAAGTTGATGTAAGTCAGTAAAAATAGTGTATGGTGTTAAAATACTTTGTATTTTAAAATTAAACAGTTATTTTTATTTTGTAAATTCTTGTCTGCGCATGTCTCAAGAAAATTTTATAGTAATCCTCATATACACATGTAGAACTGTAATTTAAATCATGCATAACTTATATGGAATTCGGAAAGGATGTAAACCATAAAATTAAATATAAATTAATTTATGATTTATGTACCCAAGTTCATCCAATCAGAAACAAAAGTATAAATTACTATAATGATCATTAATGACAATAAAGGCAATGACACCTATGGAAACAAATCACTTTGGAGGGTAAAAAACAAAATCCCCTGACAAACAATCGATTATCCGAAAGGAATCCTCCTTATTGTCATCCAGTAAAGACAAATCTTCGGAAATATTTGTTGCAGTAAAAGAATAGTCCAATAACTTACAAGTCTTCCATTATCAGGTGTACGTATATGTCAAATGATACAGCACAAGTCTCGATATAAAGAACAAAATTCCTTTTCTTAGGTATGTCTTCCAAAACACATGAAATCAACTGATATTTCTCTATACATTTTTGTCTTCTTGAATTAAGTATTATCTGAATAGGCGTTATAATATCGTCGATATCAGATGATATAACTCCTTTTAAAACAATTTCACTTTATTATGTTTAATGTCTGGGTATTTTTACTCTAAATGAATATACATATATATATATATATATATATATATATATATATATATATATATATATATATATATATATATATATATATATATATATATATATATATATATACATATATATATATATATATATATATATATATATATATATATATATATATATATATATATATATATATATATATATATATATATATATATATATATATATATATATATATATATATATATATATATATATATATATATATATATATATATATATATATATATATATATATATATATATATATATATATATATATATATAATATATACATATATATATATATATATATATATATATATATATATATATATATATATATATATATATATATATATATATATATATATATATATATATATATATATATATATATATATATATATATATATATATATATATATATATATATATATATATATATATATATATATATATATATATATATATATATATATATATATATATATATATATATATATATATATATATATATATATATATATATATATATATATATATATATATATATATATATATTATTATTATTATTATTATTACACTTTAATATTTGTTAAAAATTCTAATATTTTCCATTATCATTTCATCACGTTTATTTTTTCAGACACAATATGTCTTATTTAAAGGAGTGTCCTCAATTTAAAATTCTTACAATGAATTTCTCAAATATTTTCTGCAATAGATGAAAATTTTCTGTACTCTTATGGCATTTTCCAGATGTCGTTGGCAAATAGTTCAGTTTTCCTATTCAATCTAAGTCACATTTATTGTTTAATTTGCTAACAAAATTACCCTTTCTCTGTGAAAGAATTTCCTCTGTTTCTCACTCTAGAGTCCAACCCTGTTCCAGAATGTGTTTCGATGACCATTCCCTAGTCGGCCGTCGACTGTTAAACATGTCATTTTAGCAGCTCTACAATAAAATCAACTGGTAATTGCTGGTCTCTATGAATGTGGCCCAACTGCATATTACATGAATAGACTAGTTGCTTAACCATCTACCTGTTGAGCATATCCGGGCAAATAAATACAATACCGTCATAATTCGATGTAACCGGAGGATATATTTTTGCCATGTAATATATACTATATATATACTAGTAGACCAGAGAGAGATTGTCCTGTTTTCTGAAAATTGTAAAATCTTTTTTTAAATACATTAACTAACTATTTACTTACACATAATTACTTTCAACTTCTTAAAATATCAATTGCTTGATAGTTAGAGAATATTAATTACCTTCCTTTCTGTGTACGTCAGATATTTAATGGGGTGAAAATCATTTATCAGTGCAATAGTCATTAGTGAAATTGCTGTAAATAATGTGGAGGGAATTAAATACTTTGAAAAATAAAGAAGAAACTGTGCTTAGCAATTGTTTATTCATTACATATAATTTAAACTTTGATCTTTCTATTTGTAAGTGTATTTTAAAATTTTATAATAATTTTCGTATGCAGTTTAATCTTAACTGAATCATAAATTAGTAGGTGTTATTCTTTATAATAAATTAAGAAATGAAGTTTACACGAGGGTTGATATTAAGGTCATACGTGAGGTTGTGTTTCCCAATTTAATTTAATATTAATGCAAATAACTGTTTGAACATATTACTGAAATGTTTAAAAATTGTTTGTAAAGTTAGAAATGCTACAACAAAACAGAAATTATGTCATATTGTATTGAAATTTATAATAAAGACCTAAACCTTTGAAGGAGGTGGAGATGTTAGTATATAATGTATGGCACAGATTATGGTAATGATAAAGAGATCTCAAAAACAATATACATTCAGTGATATTTAAATAATGTAAAGTGTCTACTAATCAATAGAGTCAATTATGTATTGTAGGTATTTTCCATCGCCGTAGAAATTGAACAAAATGGGAAATTACATTAAAATTCATACATTACCATTAGTAATAAATAATAATCTTCACAAGAAACGATCTAATGCCTTAAAATATTAGAATTATAAAAAGAACTAAAGGAATTAAATGAAAGTAGAGTGTTTGAAATGTAGATCTATCACGATGCCTTGGTTTTATTTCTGAAGGTATTTAAGATATTTATGCTCAGATTATGGTAAGGATAATGAGATATAAAAAATAATATCATATCAGTGATAGACTGATCAAAAGTAAACATAAATCTTCTATTCAATATAGCGAATCCTGTCTTACAGGTTTTTCTATCGTCTTAGAAATTGCATAAAATGAGGAATTATGTTAAATTTCATGCCTTACAATCAGTGATTAAACTATATTCTACACGAGAAATGATCCCGGGCTTTAAATTGCAAGAGTTGGGAAAAGAACAGATGAAAGCAGAGAGTTTAAAATGTAGAGCCCTGATACTATGGCTTAAAAAAATATAGAGTTACAAAAGGAACAGTTGGGAGCAGAGAGTTTAAAACGTAGAGTAGCCCTGATAATATGGCTTAAATATGCTAGAGTTACAAAAAATAACAGATGAGAACAGAGGTTTTAAAACGTAGAGTAGTCCCGATTCTATGGCTAAAAATGCTAGAGTTACAAAAAGAACAGATGAGAACAGATATTTTAAAACGTAGAGTAGTCCCGATTCTCTAGTTAAAAATGCTAGAGTTACAGAAAGAACAGATGAGAACAGAGATTTTAAACCGTAGAGTAGTCCCGATTCCCTAGTTAAAAATGCTAGAGTTACAGAAAGAACAGATGAGAACAGAGATTTTAAACCGTAGAGTAGTCCCGATTCTCTGGCTAAAAATGCTAGAGTTACAAAAAGAACAGATGAGAACAGATATTTTAAAACGTAGAATAGTCCCGATTCTCTAGTTAAAAATGCTAGAGTTACAAAAAGAACAGATGAGAACAGATATTTTAAAACGTAGAGTAGTCTCAATTCCCTGGCTAAAAATGCTAGAGTTACAGAAAGAACAGATGAGAACAGAGATTTTAAACCGTAGAGTAGTCCCGATTCTCTAGTTAAAAATGCTAGAGTTACAAAAAGAACAGATGAGAACAGAGATTTTAAAACGTAGAGTAGTCCCGATTCTCTGTCAAAAAATGCTAGAGTTACAAAAAGAACAGATATAACAGAGATTTTATAAACGTATATATATTCTATAATATATATATATATATATATATATATATATATATATATATATATATATATATATATATATATATATTATATATATATATATATATATATATATATATATATATATATATATATATATATATATATATATATATATTAGTACTTATTACCTAATAAGAGGGAAAATAAATAAATACCATCTTTTCAATTCACAATTCATCGTTACTGATTTAATTTTTCTATACACATAAGCAATTCGAATTACACTAAAAATAATATTTACATACATTCACCTAATATTTTATTACAAATTGTTTTTCGATAAGTTAGCACAACACAAAACTATAAAATTAAAAAACAAAAATAAATAAAGCAAAATAATTTATTTATCTCCTACGTTTAAATTCTTAAGCTTAACATGAAGAAAACTCCATTTCACACATGATAGCTTACAATAGAAATTAAATGAAACGTAAAAATGAGAAGTTTCTGCTTTCAAATATTCATTTGATACTATAAAATTCGGCAATATAAATAACAGTATCAAAATCAAAGCTTATGTATTACAAAGTAAATGTATCTTAGACATTTAATTTGGCAAACGTGTCCGGTAATTAAACAAAATAACAGTTTCGTACGAAGAGATATTTAGTGAACAGAAAATTGTTGCAGAATCTAATTTAAAGATAGATCCTGAATTACTTTAATCACATTTTAACTTTTCCGTATATATTTCCCATATATTCTCAAATTGTATTATTTTTTACATTCTAATAAATCAATTTTAAAAAATATAAATTTCAATAAATCTTTTCTTTTTTTAGAGATAAACGGTAATGTTGTTAAAAGTGAAATACATCGCTGATAAATCTATCACAATTAAATATATATTTTCTACTGATTAATTAAGAATTACTATAACTCCCTAAACCTATACGATTTAACTGTAATTTGTAGGAAAAAGTATAATGTTTTATACAAACTGGCGATTTCATTGCGATGTGTTTGAAAATCTTTCCTTTTAGATATGTACTTTCTTATAAAAAATCCTTTACTTTAAATGAAATAACTTTCATATTGTTGAATATCGCCTAGCTTTTTCTAGGTATATGTATCTTCAATGTGCCTCCAGGCCTCCAGGAACAAAAGCTCTAATGAACAAACTACTATTTAAGAAACACACTATCTATAATAGGGTGGACTTCTTAATAGGTAGGATAACTTCAATGTGCCTCCAAGCCTCCAGGAACTGAAGCCCTAATTAACAAACTACTATTTAACAAACACCCTATCTATACTAGGATAGACTTCTTCATAGGTAGGATAACTTCAATGATAACTTCAATGTGCCTCCAGGCCTCCAGGAACAAAAGCTCTAATTAACAAACTACTATTTAACAAGCACCCTACCTATAATAGGGTGGACTTCTTCATAGGTAGGATAACTTCAATGTCCCTTGAAGTCTCTAGGAACAAAAGCGAGTATATATAATACATAACAATATTTTATTATATATTGTATAGTGGTTATCTTATTATGTTCTGACCTGATGGGTTTAGGTTCACCTCCCGATTAGGGTTTCGATGTATTTGTGTCGCCCCCTAATTTGTTTCGATGTATTTGCGTTGCTCGGAGCACCTATATAGTACTCCCATAATAATAAAGAGCAAGAAATCAGAAAATGTTAGGGTAAAAGTTGAATAAAATGAACCGCCTTAATGGTTAGGGGGCTGATGTGAGGAACCGGATTTTGTGGGTTCGAATCCCACTGTCATGTGTTGACCCCTCATGTTACTATCAGAACACCTATGTAGTGCTTCCATAATAATAAAGAGCAAGAAATCAACATATTCTAAGCAGAAAAAGTGTAATAAACTCACCCTCAATAATGTTTAGGGGGCTGATCTATGGACGGGAAGTTTGTGGGTTCGAATCCCGCGGTCATGGTACCCGTTCGTGGTACCCCCCTTTAAGCAGTGCGTCGCCATCTCATTAAACCACCTGTTGTAACTCTCCAAACTAGCACCTTATTTGTAAAAGAAAATATATATTTTTATTACAAAGATATAACAAAATATTTTAAATATAATTGAAAATGGTGAAATCCACATTACACTATTTCTGTAAAATGTCATATTTTTCTCCATTTTCTTTAAAACAATCCTCAAAAACAATTTAAAAGTGAAAAACCTTCAAACGTTTTATAGAGAATTTATGAAATATATTTCCAAAACTACATTCAATTTTTTTCAATCCCACTGATATCATTTAATGCATATAAACCTATCTTACAATACGCAAGATTAGATTCAAATACATCCCCTGTATTTCAATGGCCTCTAGATAAACGTTGGCAACGCTATATAGGGATTTCGCTAACGAGGCCACATTATCAACTTCCGAAAGACCTGTGGGGACATAAGGATTCCATAGGGATGTCGGGTAGAAATTGTTTTTTGTAAATGTAATCCTTTTGAGAGATTTATAGGGCAGACAGAAAGTTCTCTTATCTCTTTCGTATATCGTTTATAACAATGCTTACAATGATTATATGTTTTTGCTGTGCTATTTTTTTTTCTGTTTTGGGTATGTAAAGGATAAGTCTTTTCGATATGTTGTATATATTAAATTTATCATGGAATGTTGAGGTATGGATTTTTAGCATAGATTGGATTTTCAACTGTAGAAGTTTGTCTGAAAATAACATTCTGCTATGTCATTATCTTGAAATATACGAGATTGTTT
>CM063511.1:38159311-38201811 GCA_032207245.1 Pardosa pseudoannulata | reverse complement strand
ACAAACTTTCATCAACAAGAAAATAAAATTCAATATCACAGAATTATGGTCGACCGAATTTCTTCACAATGAATACTCCCGTAAAGAAAATCTTTTCATTTCAGCTCTTCAGCTCGAGAATACAGCATCAAATTTCTTTGCATGTTTTAAATTCTTAAGTAAAAACACCCTGAATACTCGAAACCTGAAATTCAATACCTTATTATTAAATTACAAATGTTCCTTTAGTCAAAAGAATCGGAACAACATTGAATAGTTTCAAAAGAGAAGATAGCGAAAAAGGATAAAAATAATCCCCATTAAAATGGGAAAATGTCCATTCTTATTTACCTCTAATTGAAGAGACCTGTACCAAAGCTCTAAATCAAAGGAAAATTCATTTATTATAAATCCAGATGGATGGAATATTTTCTGCCGTATTTCTAAGAATTAATCATTTTTGATTTGAAGAACAACGTTTGTTTAGAAAGGTATATTCATAATAGTGGGGTAATTTTCATATTGTTAAAAATTGCCTAATAAGCTATTCTAAAGAAATCGGGGTCCATTCTGAGTCGATGAAAAGAGGGTTTCTTCAAATCACATGCCGATACTATTTGGGTTTTAAACTGGTTAGATTCACAGATATAGTTATACTATATGAAATTTATTGCAAAGAGTTCAGCATTTTGTTTCTGATATTTAATTTTTAACTAATGTTTTGATATGAATGAGTTTCATTTTTCTTTGACCGTTGACCATTTGTACATCAAATTGTATTTCTTTTTTCAGCAACTATTCTTAACACTTTTGAGTTGTTTATTTGACATACTCTTAATTTTTAACTAATGTTTTGATATGAATGAGTTTCATTATCCTTAGACAGTTAACCATTTGTACTTAAATTGTATTTCCATTTTTTTAGCAACTGTTATTGACGCTATTGAGTTGTTGATTTGACATATTCTTAATTTGTTACTAATGTTTTGATATGAATTAGTTTCATTTTCTTAGACTGTTGACCGTTTGCACTTCAAATAGTATTTCTTCTTTTAGCAAATGTTCTTGACACTTTTGAGTTCTTGATTTGTTATATTCTTAATTTTTTACTAATGTTTTGATATGAATAGGTTTCATTTTTCTTAGACCGTTGGCCATTTGTACTTCAGATTGTAATTCCATTTTTTTAGCAACTGCTTTTGTCACTTTTGAGTTGTTGATTTGACATATTCTTAATTTTTGACTAATGATTTGATATGAATGAGTTTCATTTTTCTTAGACTGTTGACCGTTTGTACTTCAAATTGTATTTCTTTTTTCAGCAACTATTTTTGAGTTGTTCATTTGATTGTTCAGCGACTGTTCTGGTTTTGAGTTGTTGATTGGAAATATTCTTAAAATAAAAAAATACGAAAATTTAAATAAATGAAAATACAAATTTAATTTATTGCCAGTTTTATTTATAGCATTGTACTTTCCAAACTACCAAAGGGTCTGTTTCCATCTTTCATGTTGCTTTCTATTAAAGCATCAATTGGTTTGGATTGAGGAAATTTGTTGATTGAGAATGTTTATGTTTATATTTTATATATATCATTTAGTTAGTGGATAATCTGGAAGTATTTTTTTTTTTGGGGGGGGGGGATTTTCGTCAACATTATCTGCACTGAAAACAACTTTTACACTATATCTCGCTTTAATAATGTCATGACTTTTTCTTATTTAATAGCTGTAACTCTTCTTAGTGCTGTTCATGCTGTCTCAGACCGATAAACGATGAGTTTGCAATTTTAAATATGCGATCTTAAATTTAAAACAAAGTATCCGTTAAACAAGAGGAATAAGTTAAATAATTTCGAAAAAAAATTATTCCTGCATAAAACTTATTTTAAAAGATAGATTATTTTATGATTTTTTAAAATTATTTTAAAATGTACTTTCCAGAATAGATATAAAATAAATAGAATATTCATGGAAATTAAATAGATTATCTGTGAGAAAAATATAATAAATGTACCGAATTTTTTCTTTGAATACATTCCTTAAGATTTTTTTTCTGTTTTTAATGCACGGCTTGCAAATCGAGATTACAGCTTAAACATTCTTTACACATGTTATGTATTGCTTTCAGTTATAAAATCTAATACCTTTTGTCAGATTCAATAGCTTATTATTATTTCACAAATGTTTCTTTAGTATAATGATTTAAAATTTCTTTCAACAGTCATAGAATAGAACGTAACAAAAGGACTAAAAATAATCTCCCATTAAATTCATGAAATGGTTTATTCTTTTTTACTTCTAATTGAAGAACCTTGTATGAAAGGTTTAAATAAAGGTAAATGCATTTACTATAACTCTAAACGGCTCTAATATTTTCCTACACGTGTCTTAAAATAGAGATTGTTTCATAGATACATATTATTTATTTGGAAAGTTAGCTTATAAAAACACATTATACTTTCTGAATTCATGGAAATTCCTTAAGAAGATCGCCTAATGAACTCTATATTGATTTTAAGACGATAAATGGGACATATCTAAATATCATATCAATATTATTAGCAATTTTAACTGAAGCACATTAAAAAAAGGAAATGCATTTAAATTCGTAGATAATCGTTCCATTCTTTTAGTTAAGAGTATATTTTGTGTCTATTTCTACTAAAATACATTATCATAATTGATGTTTTAATTTAAATGAATTTCATTCGTAGGTGCTGTTTGGAATAATTCGTAGTTGTGGAATTATCCATATTTTAAAGTAAATGTAAATATAGAACTAGAAAATACGATATGAAAGTTAAATATGCTCATTTATTTGTATTGTTATGAAAATTTCACGCATATAAAAAAGTGTTATAAAATTATTGCAACTTGTGATTTCTAATAGGTTTATATCTATTATATATATATATATATATATATATATATATATATATATATATATATATATATATATATATATATATATATATATATATATATATATATATATATATATATATATATATATATATATATATATATATATATATATATATATGTGTGTGTGTGTGTGTGTTTATGTCAATGTTTATATTTTATATATTTGTCTTGTTATTTGATAATTAGAATTGATTTTTTGGGGGGAATCTGTCAACATTATCTGCAATGAAAAAAATTGTTATAATAAATCGCGGTTTAATAACGCCATGACTTTTCCTTATTTAATAGCTGTAACTCTTCTTTGCATATTCATGTTTTCTTTGAAATACCACGTGTGAAATTTTAAATAGGTGATCTTAAATTTGAAAAAAGGTAGCAGTTAAACAAACTGAATAAGTTAATTAATTTCAAAACAAAATTATTCCTGCTTAAAATTTATTTTAAAAGATAGATTATTTTTAGAATTTTAAAAATTATTTTAAAATATATTTTTCAGATTATATATAAAATAAATATAATATTCATGAAATTAAGTAGGATCATTTGTGAGAAAAAATATAACAAATGTACCGAATTTTTTCATTGAATATAATTCTTAAGGAAATTGTCTTGTGGTGATTACTCAATAACGACTAAAGTCATTGCCTCGTTTTGCTTGGCCGAAGATTGACGTCATACGCATCACTTCTGATTAAGGTCTTTGACGTAATGGCCGTTTGTACACAGTGTCTTGTATATATTGCAAATATTATAATGCACTTTCACATATTATTGTAACATGAATTCATTGATCTGTATTGATATTTGTTATGAGTAAAGTTTTATAACTATCTTATTTTTATTTGTGGCAACACCACATCTTTGTAAATATGCAAATATATGTAATGTATGTAATTGTTGTCTGCCTATATAAGAGTCAGTGTGTTAGTAGCTGATAGCTATGTTGCGTCGAAGGTGCTGATGTTGGTTTATGTAACTTGTATGTACTTTCAGTATTTTAAATTCTGTACCGCAAGTTCAGTTTTTTATCCAGAGCTCTACGTCATTCATTATACTATGCCTGTGTCACGATCTAGTTGTTTTATTTAAATGCACCGTGTGAATCATTTCTGAGCGTATGATGTAATCCCTGCGTTTACTTCTTTAAGAATCGTCGTGTCATAGCAGGGCTCTCCATAGTCGGCTTTCAATGCAAGGCTTGCAAATCGAGATTACAGCTTAAAATCTTTTAGGCATGTTATGCATTGCTTTTAATTATAGAATATAATTCCTTTTGTCCGATTCAATAGCTTATTATTATTTCAGAAATGTATCTTTAGTGTAATGATTTAAAATTTCTATCAATAGAACTTAACAAAGAGAATAAAACGTAACAAAAGGACTAAAAATAATTTCCCCTTAAAGTAATGAATTGGTTTATTCTTATTTACTTCTAATTGAAGAACCATGTATGAAAAGTTTAAATAAAGGTAAATATATTTATTATAAATCTGAAAGGATGTAATATTTTCCTCCACGTGTCTTAAAATCGAGAAACTTATATATAATTTGTTTGGAAAGATAGCTTATAATAACACAGCGCACTTTTTGAATTCAATGAAATTCCTTAACAAGATCACCTAACGAACTCTAGATTTATTTATAGATGATAAAGGGGACATTTTTGAATCTGATGTCAATATCATTAGCAATATTAACTGAAGCTCATTAAAAAAGGAAATGAATTTACCTTCGTTGATAATCATTTCATATAGCTCATAATTTTCTCTGCTTTTACTTAAGAGTATAATGGATTTTTAATTCTAGTAAAACACATTATCATCATGATGGTTTAGTTTAATGAATTTCATTCATAGATGCTATTTGATATAATGCATACTTGCGAAATTATTCACATTTTAAAGTCAATGTAGGTACAATTAGGAAATGCGATATGACTGTCAAAAATGCGTCAGTAAATTTGAAAATATTCATAAAAAATTACCATTTCCATAAAATAATATTAAAATTCAAAATACTTGATTTTATAGAGTAAAGTTTCCACGTGAATTTAAAATAGTTAAAATGGAAATATAAGTATTATTTTAATTTGTCAGAATTTGGTATATAGTCACTAAACTGAGGTAAGTAATTCTCCTAGCATTTCGTGGTATTTCAAATTATGGCCATTGATTAAATTAACCTGATTCTCTAACTCTTCCCTATGCATTACTTCAATCTACTATTTCTTTAAATTAAACATAGCAGTCTTAATAAATCATATTTAAAACATAAATACTGGACAATGTATTGAAAGACATATGCTACTGTTTCAAAATTTTTCATTTTATTCATATTCAGAGCAACATGAGTTTTAGAATTTTTACTTTATATTCTAATTGCAGTTTTTAATATTTTAATATTTTAACCATTATTTTTTATGGGTGGAAATATCTCGTTTAGTTCATTATCAAAGTTGAAACCCTATATGGTAGAATTACATAATAATTTTGTTATAACTTCTGTGGATAAAGTGTCCTAAAATTATACATTAAAGTGCAAAAGTGTTATTGGGATTATCTTCAGGGTTAATATGAAAACAAAGACCTTTACTTTAGTGTTAATTATTCTCAAAATTATCTAATAAACAGAATTATAGCTCTATAGAAACGCTCGGGTATTATAATCAAGAATATTAGATTCCCTTATTTAGTTATAGTTCTTAAGTTTCATACAAAACTATTAAAATTTCGTCCTCTTACAATAGGCTACAACACTTACCTTAAAAAAGCAAATGAAAGACTATTAAGTATTCTAAAACATTTGTAAATAAAAATTAAAAAAGATGGATGTTATATAGTGGGTAATAGTTTTGAAGTAGTTAAAAGACACAAACATTATGATAATCTTGTCAATTTTCGAAGTCTTGATTTTACTGATCTTTTCAATTCAATTAACATTCACGATTTATATAAGATTATTTTAAATATGTTTAAACGGTATGATCTTTTAGAGTTTGCAACATTTGACAAATATAAAGTATTGTTAAATCTGGTGTTAAATGAAATTTATTTGTTTAATGGTAGGGGTTACAGACAAATACATAGCATTAATATGGGTGGGGGCTTATCCAATTTAGCGGATTTGTACCGTCATACCTTTCAAATGGGCACCCCACTATTAAAGAAGGTACAAATAACAAAGCTTATAACAACAAGTTTATAAATGATAAGTTTGAAATTCTAAATATGCGATCTTAAATTTAAAAAAATGTAGATGTAAAATTAGAGGAATAAAATAAATTATTCCAAAACAAAATTATTCCTGCTTAAAATGTATTTTAAAAGATAGATTATTTTTTGATTTTTAAAGATTATTTTAAAATATACTTCTCAGAATATATATAAAATAAACATAATATTCATGGAAATTAAATAGGATTATCTGTCAGAAAAATATAATAATAGTACCAAAGCAAACTTAATTTTTGCCTTGAATACATTTAAAAAAAATATCTGCTGTCAATACAAGGCAACCTGAAATTACAAGTTAAAAATTCTTGAGGCATGTTATGTATTTTTTTTAATTATAGAATCTTATACCTTTTGTCAGATTCAATACCTTATATTTCTTTTACAAATATTTCTTTAGTATAACGATTTAAAATTTCTTTCAACAGATATAGAATAGAAAGTAACAAAAGGACTTAAAATAATCTCCTCTTAAAGTACTGATTTCGTTTATTATTATTTACTTCTAATTGAAGAACCTTGTATGGAAGGTTTAAATATAGGTAAATGTATTTATTATAAATCTGAAAGGATGTAATATTTTCTTCACGTGTCTTAAAATAGAGATTTCTCCATTGAGATATATAATTTGTTTAGAAAGATAGCTTATAACAACATAGCGTACTTTCTGAATTCAAAGAAATTTCTGAACAAAATCACCTAACAAACTCTAGATTTATTTTAAATCTCATGTCAATATCATTACTAATATTAACTGAATCGTATTAAAAAAGGAAATGAATTTGCCTTCATTGAATATCATTTCATATAGCTCATAATTTTCTCTGCTTTTAGTTAAGAGTATAATGGATTTTTAATTCTAATAAAAAACATTATCTTCATGATGGTTTAGTTTAAATGAATTTCATTCATAGATGCTATTTGATATAATGCATAGTTGCGAAATTTTTCACATTTTAAAGTCAATGTACGTACAATTAGGGAATGCAATATGACTGTCAAAAATGAGTCAGTAAATTTAAAAATATTCATAAAAAATTTCCATTTTCATAAAATGATTTTTAAATTCAAAATACTTGTTTTTATAGAGTAATGTTTCCACGTGGATTTATAATAGTCAAAATGGTAATATAAGTATTATTTTAATTTGTCAGAATTTGGTATATAGTCACTAAACGGATTTAAGTAATTCTATTAGCTTTTCGTGGTATTTCAAATTATAGCCATTCACTGATTTAACCTGATTCTTTAAATCTTTCCTGTGCATTACTTCAATCTGCTATTTATTTAAGTTAAACATAGCCTTAATAAATCATATTTAAAACATAACACATAACATAAGTACAGGAGAATCAAGAAAAACATATGCTACTGTTTCAATATTTTTCATTTTATTCATATTCAGAGCAACATGATTTTTAGAATTTTTAATATTTAATTATTTTTAATATTTAAATATTTTAACCAATATTTTTATAGGTGGAAATATCTCGTTTAGTTCATTGTTGAAGTTGAAACCCTATATATTAGAATTATATACTAATTTTGTTACAACTTCTGTGGATGAAGTGTCCCAAAATTATGGAATAAAGGGCAAAAAGTATTATTGTGATTATCTTCAAGGTTTACATGAAAACAAAGACCTTTATTGTAGTGTTAATTATTCTCAAAATCATCTAATAAACATAATCATAGCTCTATATAAACGCTCGGGTCTTACAATCAAGAAAAATAAATTCCCTTATTTAGTTATAGTTCTTAAGTTTCATTAAAAAAAACATTAAAATTTCGTCCTGGTACAATGGGCTACAACATTTACCTTAAAAAAGCAAATGAAAGAATATTAAGTATTATAAATCATTTGTAAATAAAAATTAAAAAAGATGGATGTTATATAGTGGGTAAAAGTTTTGAAATAGTTAAAGACTTTACATTATGATAATCTTGTCAATTTTCGAAATTTTAATTTTACTGATCTTTTCAATTCAATTAATATTCAGGATTTACATAATATTATTTTAAATATGTTTGAATGGTATGATCTTTTAGAGTTTTTAACATTTTATAAACATTAAACCTGGTGTTAAGTGAAAATTATTTGTTTAACGATAAGGAATTTTACAGACAAATACATAGAATTCCTATGAGTGGCGGCTGTTCATCCATTTTAACGGAATTGTACCTTCACACCTTTCAAATGGGCACTCCACTATTAAAAGATGTACTATATTTTAGATATGTAGTTGCTATTTTAATCGGGTTTTTTTCAGTAATAAGGATTTGTCACTAGGTTTTTATCCTGATGGATTGGAATTAGTTGAGACTGTGAAAAATTATGAGGGTGAGTTAAATGTTTTGGATATAAGTTTAAATATTATTAGTAGCAAATTTCAATTTATATTATTTAATACACGTGATGGATATTTGTTTAACATTAACCCCGTTTCTTCTTGGCACACATGTTTACACTAAAACATTAAAAGAAACATAATATTTAACTGTTTGGTTAGATGCAATACACTTAACAGTGACGTTGAATTAATGAATAAGTATATAATACAATTCATAAAACATACACTTAATAGTGGATTAGGTACCCCACTATTGAAGGTACTATATTTTAGATACGTAGATGATATTTTAATCGGGTTTTTCAGTAATATGGATTTGTCACTAGGTGTTTATCCTGATGGATTGGAATTGTTTGAGACTGTAAAAAATAATGAGGGTGAGTTAAATGTTTAGGATATAAGTTTAAATAACCCGGTTTCTTCTGGGCACACATGTTTACTCCAAAACATTAAACAAAACATAATCCTTAACTTTTTGGTTAGATGCAGTAGACTTAACACTGACGTTGAATTAATGGATAAATATATAATACAATTTATAAAACAGGCACTTAAGCTTGGATTTCCTACTAGTTTTTTGATAAACATTCTATAAAATTTTTTCAATTTAACAGTACTCGAATGCCGAAATAGATTTCTTCTGAACTGCTAAGTTGTATTTAACGAAGTGTAGCAAGGTTTCGACTGCTGTTTCTAGCTCTGTTTGCTCTTTCGAAGGTCGCTTGGTTTTCGCTTGGTGTTTCCTAGTGGGGCTCATCCTCTATCTTATGCTCATTTTATATTTTGTATACTTTTATTGTGGTTGTATGATGTTTCCGACGTCTGGGAGAGTTGATGCAGTATAAAAACCGGTTTTAACTACAGTGGGGAGGGGTCTCAACTCCCCCCAGTCATTTCGAAACATCATATCACTATTTGTTTTTGGTCCACCTTTGAGGTTCTGTTTTTCCAGTTTTTGTCTATTTTTTATAGTATTATATACCTTTGGATGTTTTAAATGCTGCATAGCCCATTGAGACACCCAATATTGCATTAAAATTGTATTAAATTTTAATTTTTTAATTTAGGATATTTCATTTGAATCTCACTCTCTGTGTATATATATATATATATATATATATATATATAATATATATAATATATATATATATAAAATATTAGATCGATATAAAGACTATAATTACAGTGTTTTGGCTCCGGTTTGGTTCTGTTTTTTATTATATATATATATATATATATATAGATATATATATATATATATAATATATATATATTTTTATATATATAATACTATATATATATATATATATATATATATATATATATATATATATATATATATATATATATATATATACATACATATATACAAGAGAGAGAAGATTTATAGAACAACACTTATTTTCCTGATATTAAGATTTTTCACTCTATAGTATGCCGACTGCATTGAAGAATGGAGGTTCTAAAATTGTAACACAATTGTAACATAATTATAAAACACTATAGGATTAACATATTTATTATGAGTTTTGAACCGTAGGTGTTAATACTCGCAACATTTACACATTTGTTTATATGGATTACAAATTGAAATCAGTAATATCATGAACAGTTTCCAACAATCCGGAATGAAAAATTTCGAAATTCTGCGGTTTTGAATAATTGGAGATACGAACTTATTCACAGACATCACGTTGAAACCAGTAAAATAAATTCAGTAACTGTCAAAATTTATATTTCAGTTTCGAAATTTAGTTTTCTGGTTTGTTTTGTGGTAAGTGCGTAGACACATACTGTCATATATTCACATACTTGGTTAAGATATGCCAAATTGGCTGTTTTCAATGAACCCTCATTTCTTTTTCGAATAAAATACTCTATTTCACATAAGAAAAAAAGTTTTCTTTATTCTACGCAACGTCATTACAGCCGGTAAGTAGTACAGATCTTTTAAGGCACGCTAACAAGGATTTGTAACGACAGCCCGAAATACGGGGGCCTGCATTTGCAGGGAGCACTAACAAGACAATAAGTGTCTTGTTAATGCTTTTGTTAACAAGATCATTATCATCTTCCGCAGAACTGGATCTTCTGGTAGATAACCTCTACTGCTCTTTAAATGACTTGTTATTTGACGGCATTTACAATATGCTTCCATGATTCTGCATGACACAGACCACAATTGTCGTGCAATATGAATTGTTGAATTCCCCCTTTTTTTTCCTTTTTGAGTAAATAACTGTATTTCTTTTGATAATGAATATAAAAAATTACAAAGTTTACTATATAATAATCTTACACAATGTGCAGTAAATTTACATTTAAATATGTTTTAAAACTTATTGTGTGATCTTATGTGTTGGACAGGTAAAGTGCCATTTTATGAAAAGGAAGTCTTTGCACCTAAATTCCACTAATTGCTTTATATGCCTTTTTAGCTATTCGTTATTACCTCTATCCTATTTACTAAATTATATTAATTTTAAAATATATTTTTTATCATACATTTTTTGAGTAAATGGTATTCTAATGCATCGATTGACATTAATTCAAATGAATTTCATTCATAGGTGTTGTATGAGATAATTCGTATTTGTGCAATTATCCACATTTTAAAGTAAATGTAAATATAAAACTAGAAAATGCGATATGATTTAGTAAGTTTAAAAAAAATATCCCCGTTTTCAGAAAAATAAAATTAGAATTTAAAATACCTGTTATTATAGTGTTATGTTCTATGTAGAGTTTATAAAAATAGTAAAAATATAAACATAATTTTATTTGTCAATTGTCGGATTTGTCTATATATTCATTAACCATAGTTTTGGGGCATATAAAATTATGTTAATCAATAAATT
This sequence comes from Pardosa pseudoannulata, assembly GCA_032207245.1. Lineage (NCBI taxonomy): Eukaryota > Metazoa > Arthropoda > Arachnida > Araneae > Lycosidae > Pardosa > Pardosa pseudoannulata. Next base: position 38,190,465 of record CM063511.1, on the reverse strand, counting down.
TAATATGATACTCCTAACTACACATTAATTTAATCTAGAGATTAAAAGCATCATCTATTGTAAATCATGTTTGAAAAATTATAAATAAAAATGAAAGAGGTTCAATTAAAATACAGTTACTGTTTCAAAATTGTTCATTCAAATTCATATGCAGATTAACATTAACTTTAGGTTCTATCCATTCAGTCTTATTTGCAATGAAATGAAAAATATGATGGGGTCACAGAATGACTACATTGTACACTTAAGATTTATACATATTTCATTTTGATTAATGGTAGGATATTACATCAGATATATCATTTGTAGGTTCAAGATTAGCCCTATGCTAAATTGTGTATCTGAGAAAAGCTAATGTAATATACAACTATTTACTATCTTGTGTTAATACCCATCATATTGATATTACCAAAGACGTAATAAAATAACAAAATGACCAATATTTTAAAAAGTTATGAGTGATATTTGGACAGGTAAAGTACCATTTTATGAAAAGGATGTCTTTGCACATGAATTCCACTAATTTCATATGCCTTTTCAGCTATTCATTATTACCTCTATCACTTTTATGCAATTATAGGAATTTAAAAATATACTTTTTATTGTAAACTATATGCTTATATCGTATTCTGATACGCAGCTTATAAATGTAAAAGTGCGTTCAGTCCTGTGAAATCTAAATTTTGAGCATTCTGAGCAAATGGCGATACTTTCGTGTTGTAAATTGAGTGAAATAGTTTCTTAATTTTAATTTCAGTTATAGCACTGTTTGTACAGTGATAGATGTGACAAAAACATTTCAATATTTCAATTTGACTGTATCATTGATGAGATTTACAATTGGAAAAACCATTTAGAGGGTAATTAAATGTTATATTCACAAATTGTTTTCATTAAAACATACTGATATAAAAATAGAAAGGGAAATGGAAAACTTTAACATATGCATTTAACTTAAAGACATGTGTACGTATGAAAACTCTATCCTTAATTCTTTGGCTTGAAGAATACAAGAATGGAAATACAAATGTGAAAGAATTCTATAGTTATTTTCATTTGATTAAACGTAACTATTTCTAAACCGACTTTGTGCTTAGATAGCTATAGATTTTCCGTTATAACTGATTAGCTAAAAGATAACTACATTGAAAATGGGTACTATTGTAATTTAAACAATGATTTAATTTGTAATTTGTTGATGTTTACTCTTTTGGATCTGACATTGTATTTATTGTATTACTGTATCGCATTTGTTTGCAACACTTTCAACGCAAAGGCATTTTTTCTAGTGTTATATTTGTTTAGAAAATTTGATTATATACGTATATATTCATGAATTTTCCAGTTGGGTCATTTCTTTTACAACGCGGTCATGCCCTTTGTTTATTCTAAGAAAAGACAATATCATTCGTTTAATATGCTTTATTTGTCAGAGAAACTTTCAAAATTAGTTACAATGTTCCACAACAGATGACGCTGCAGTCTGGAAAAATCTAAACTACTATATTTTCAAGATATCCACCATGCGCAGTAATAATATGGCGTATTGTCATAACGAAATTATTAAAAACTCGAGTAAACGTCTCAGTCGGGATGGCTTCACATGCAGAACAGATGTACTGTTCCAGTTATCCAATTGTTTCTGGGTAGTCGCGGTACACCTGGTCTTTTAAGTGTTCCCACTGACAAATATAACAGTTCAGATTTTTCCAGACTGCAGCGCCATCTGTTGTGGAATATTGTAGCTAATTTTTAAGTTTGTCTGCATGAACATTTACTATTGTCCCAAGCATATTGCGATAAATTGTGAATTTCTATCACTATATATTTAGTTTTTATTGATTTTTCAAATATACCGGGAATTTTTGAAACACCCTGTAAAAGCTTCCAGAAGTAATGACTTACAATGGGACAAAAAACATCGTTAATATAGATGCAATAGCCAATAGGGAGTTGTTTATATGTTATTGCTAATAGCGCCATTTACGTGTGCCAAAAATCAGTGCAAATGCAGAGTATTTTCGTAAATCTTACACACCTTTCAAGATTTATCTTTATGCAGGGAAATGTTTAAGGTGCAGAAAAATTTCATCTTTCCACCAGGGTGACGGCAGTTTAGCCTCCTATCATATAATCCTTTGTATTTTAAGGCTGGAAATTTTAAACTGGCCGACTCCACTGCTGCAAACGAACATAGATAAAAATGCAATAAAATTTTTTCAGAAATACAATTGTAACTGATAATGAGGCTAAAAGGTCGAATTAATGGATCGAAAAATTTTACAAATGGAATTGCAACTGAGAATCACGCTAAATCATCAAATTAATTGCTGCACTGTCATCCTGACTGACACTCCTGCTTCAAAAGCATTCCTCATAATGATGTTTTTATGTGATTCATTAAAAATTGTGAAAATATATATAGATACTGCATTTTGTACTGAGTAATCAAGATCGCAATACATGGGATGATGGAATTGCACAATCGTATGATCACGTAACTTACCGTATGGAAAAAAAGTTGGTTGAAATCATTACTCATGTAAACGAATTTTTGTGATCATGAAAGTAAAATCTTTTTTACCATTTTTATACCATGAAATTGCAATCGAAATTTTGCAGAAATGCAATTGCTACTTATAATCAGTCTAAAATATCGAATTAATTGCTTCATTATACTGTCTCTTCTGCTTTAAGAGTTTTCATCAAATAGGAGTTCTTATGTGATTCATTATAAATAGTGAAAAGTAGATACTGCATTTTGTATGAAGTAAACAAAAAGTAACTGACAAAAAGATTCGAAATTGGCAACTCTTGTACCGAATTAAAACCCCTTACTTATTCGACCATCCATCGTAGGATTTATATGCACATATATTGCTTTTAATGCTTACATATTTTATTTTCATATTTATTGTTAAATGTTTGCGTCGTTTTATAATAAATGAGTTTAAAAGATGTATATTATTTAGGATTTGATAAATATACATATGATAGTTCTATATCCATTGTTTACATAGTAAGGTTTTCAAATAAAATCAAAGTATATTCTTTTTGAAAAAAATTGCATTTGGTGGGCATAACTAAAATGTAAATAAAACAAAAAGTATTAATATATGTTATTTAAAAAAATAATTAAACTATTTAACGTAAATAGATTTAAAAAGAGAAACAATTTTTTTATACTCTAATCGAATAAAATTATTTTGTTAAAACAATACTATAAAACAAAAGTCTTATCTTCATTTAACAAAGTTATTTCACAGTATCTATCCAAATCACGGTTCTATCCTGATATAAAAAAACAATTATTATTTTAATATATTAGTTAGTAATTTTAAATTTGATGTATGGCTTACGCAAGAAAAGATGTCTTCAGAAATAAGAGCAAATAAATTTTATTAACAGGCCATAAAACCATCTCTCAAGCATTAAAATTATTCGTTACATTTAAGAAATAAGAATTAATAAAGTATTTTAATTATTCTTATAAACAGAATTATGTTTTTGAAGTTACACGGACGACGGCAAAAGCTTTTTATTTAATTTTATGTTTCAACGGATCTATTTATAAAACTTTTCCGATATGTATGCTTCGATTGATTTCGTCTTTAAAGTACAAAGGAAAGAAGTTTATATCAAAAAAGTTTCCCAGAATTTGGTGTGAGTTATCAGCTTAAAACAGGTTTCATTAAATCAATGCAGAATAATTAATGCACCTTTAAAAGCCCGGCTTTCACTTTTGCACCTTCTCCGACAACAACAGTTGGATAAAAACTTAGATTAGAAAAACGATTATTTTCTCGTGTTAAGTTAATTAAACGTAAATTAATTACTCTTTTTTTCTGCTCTTGTCTTAGTTACGGCTTTATCAACAGCTGATAGACTTTGCTTTTGAAATTAATTGCTCTATAGATTATTGTCAAGGCAAAAATTTTTCATAATCTTGAGTCTCACAAGGTTATCTTTTGATGTATGTGTCTTTCTAAAATATGTGGAAATTTAAAAATCTTTACGCTGTCTAACTTATTTCTGCATTAAAAATCCATTTTCTTGAAGATGCACTATGAATGTTCTGTTTTGAAGGGGATTTTTAATCTCATTGGTATATTGAAAGTACAAAAATCTGACAAAAAGAAATCTAAAGTTTTATTTCCTTAATGAATAAGGCACTTAATTCTTCAAATATTCATTACATCGCAAACATTTTTACTTGGATGATTGTCAATGAAATTTAATTAGATACTTTTTAAGAGGCAAACAAATTGTACATTGTTTCGTATCGAAAGTATTATACCGTGTAACAGAATTAGTATTGTTTAATGGATGTAATGCTTTTTTTCATTTCCCAAGATACTTTAACACTGAAGGATTTGTAAGGAGATTCTGAGTAAATAACCCATTGTTTCATGTTTGAATTACACTGTTGTCTATTGAAATGTGGGAAGGTATTGCTGTAGTATGATATATACTGATTCATTTACTTAATAAAAGTATTTATTACCATTAACAAGCATCATTGTTTAGTTTCATTGTGCAAACAAATTATTTTGTAAGAATTGTTAATTCTTTTTTCAAAATAAAAGAATGGTATTTAATATGTAAATTATAGTTTCAAGCAAAAAGAAATTCACAAATACATTTTAATGCTCTCTTTGTTAAAAATAACATAGTCAATTAAGAAACTTTTCTATACACTGTACGGAAAAATATGTAGTATTAATATAAATGTCAATGTAGTTACTACTTAAAAATTCGCAAATTTCACAAAAATATTGGCAATATTTACTGAGACATAAAGGTCATCCATCCAAATATTGTATGTCTTGCTTTTTCTATCGACTTTAATTAATGCACAGTGAACCATTGTAATAGTATTATATACTCTTACTTAATTAAAGAAAACGACTTGAAAACCAGGGTTGAACCGGGGTCTGAAGCAAATTTTCGGACTCTGAACTTCGGAACTGAAACTTTCGGAGTCTTGAAAACCAGAGTCCGATTTTCAAGTTGAAAACCAGACATTTCTGTTTATGGGCAATTAATCGCTTAACAGTTTACGAACGCAACAGCTACAGATTATTAAAAATCAGCCATAGTGAACCATTAATGGTTTGTTATATCTAATTTTTTTAAGCATTGCGCAATTTTAATATATAAAAAGAGTTACACAAGGAGAGTAGCATGCAAATATCATTCAAATTATAATATAGATAGAGATTGTTTGGACACGGCGAGATCAGGAGAAAATGTTAGGCGATTATACTTAAACCATTATCGCCACGTTGGCGAGGGAACCCGATTCTTTAGTAAATCCGTCAATGTAATTCTACTCCAGATGGTTGAACCGCATTGTGAATATGGAATCATTTAACCGAGCACATTAATTAGACTCAGTTCCTGAAATATTCCATATCTGTATAAAATTGTAATTTTTAACACTTTGACTGCTAACTACGAAATTACTCGTAGATTGCGTTATTTTCTAGGACGCTTACTACGAGTTATCTCGTACTGTGTTTACTTGCCATTTTTGTGCCGCTACGAATAAACTCGTAGTATATCTGTGCTAATAAGGATAGATGGCTTCTGGGAAAAGAACGAAAAATCAATGCTTGCTTGCATGAACAGAAAATTTACTAAAAATGAACAGAAAATATAATTGTAAAAATTTGTTCAAAATCAAGAAATAAAACAATATTTTATTGTTTGGGTAAGTTCTTACAACAATTTTCCACACAAAATACTTGCTTCTATTTACAAGCTGGAAAGAAATAAATTATCATTCGAATTTGATGTTGTTGCTTAGGAATCATCTTCATTACCTTCAGATTCGGAATCAACTTCATCTTCACTATCACTTTAATTCTCAGAAGGTTCACAATCTCGAGACTACTGAATAAATAGGTTCCCCTTGGCAAATTTGGCTTAAAAGTTGGCGATATTTACCAAAACACTAAGGTAATCTATCCAAACATCGTATTTTTTTATTTTTCTTGTGACTTTAATTAATACACAGTGCTCCATGGTAGTAGAATTATATACTCTTGCTTAATTAAAGAAAACGACTTGAAAACCGGAAATTTATATTTATGGGCAATTAATTCCTTAACAGTTTACAAACGCAACAGCTCCAAATTATTAAAAATCCTCCATAGTCAACCATTAATGGTTTGTTATATCTAAAATTTTTAAACATTTCGCACTTTTAATATATAAGAAAAGAGTGACAAGGGAGAGTTGGATTCAAGCAACATATAAATTATAGTACAGATACACATTCTTAGTACACAGTGAGATCAGGTGAAAATGTTAGGCAACCATACTCAAACTATTATCGCCAAGTTGGCGGGGGAACCCAATTCTTCAGTCAACCCCATAATCGCTACTGTCGTTACCATCCTCGTCAAAAATCTCGCCAATTCTGAATCACTTAGATGTGTGAAGTACTCAATTTCATTTTGAGACAGGGGTCTTTCCTTATCCATATTGGGTTCTTGATAATTTAATTATAACAATAATTATAAAACAAAACACTCAATAAAGACGTAAAAGCGATGCACTAGATTGCAATTTCTGAGATACTACTGACGAATATGGAAGAGTATCTATGATTCAACTTTAGAAAAGCGACAGGTCAAATCATGTCTGTGTGTATATTCGGATTTCGCTGTCATTTTAAATGGTGACTGATAAGTTATTTAAGAAGTAGGTTCAGACTTACTTGTAGAATGTGTGACGGCATAAATAGTAAAGACAAGGATTCTATCAAAATTTTCATAAAATATTTTCATTTTCCGTTTTGCATCTCATGTGAGCCAAATCCTCGAATAATACCAACTATTCTTATTGGTAAATCAAATGTTAAATTTATTGGTTATACATCCGTCTCATTAATTTTACCTTCTTATAAGCGTAAATATATATATCACTACTACTAAAAAGTGATCGATGCAAAATGAAATTGTCATCCCCGGTACACTACAAATAATATTGCAACAAAGATGCTTCTACTATTTAAGATACATAAAACAGAAATTGATACAATTTTCAGAAAAAACATTCCACCATATAGATTACTATAGAACTAATGTTTTTTTGCCTGATACCGCAGGCACCACCAGTTCCTAATCCAAGATGAATACTTTCATTTTTAAAGCTTTAGATATCTGACTGTTAGTTTGTCTATTTTTGTACAGGGAGCATATAATTTTCGTAATCAAAGTTCGTAGCTTCAAATTTCGCTGAGAACATAGATGTTAGTAGACATTTCTACATTATTCCAAATTTTTTCCAAAGGACTATATGGTTACAAAAAGTGTTACTACACTTCTACAGAGAAGTACTATGCCTATAACATGAAAAATCTAATTTAATTGATCCACTTATAAATTTGTTGTCTAAAAATAACATTATGATATCTTGAATATATAGAATCAATGTAAAATTATAGTTTCAACACAGAAGTATATGCTTAAATAATATTTTATTCTCTGTATCAATAATTAATCTTTAAATTTTTACATACATTAAGTATTCCTGTGAAATTAAGTTTTACTGGGGAAAAACAGTCTTTTTAAAAATTAAAAGCAATGACTTTGCGTCAGAGAACAATAACGCACATAATAATTATATTACAGCATCCTATTATAATTAAAATGAATTATATATTAAGAATTTAGAAATAAAATCTGACTATTTTACCTAGAAATGTAAGAGAAATATAATATATTTTAAAAATTAATCCCTTAAACTTATTTAAATGGCTTAAGTTTTATTTATCAAATTTATATTTATTTTCTGTGTTTATAAAAATATTATAGTGTATGAAGTTATAAAAAAGGAATATATCATGAATATTCTAAAGCTGATTATAATTTTATAATGATAACTTAAAAGTAAACTTAATATAAATTTCTGTTAATTTATTTATGATAAGATAATTCATTTATTTAGTTGAAGGTTTTAGAAATTTTAGAGAAAGGATTATATTTTTATCTTATTATAATCTATTACTTTATAATATCTTAAAAGTCTAAAGATTTAGTTAGTTTATATATAATACTGAATATTTAAGTACAAAGAGTGTATAAATTTTTTACATATGTAACAAATTTAAACGAATTAAACGTTCTCTAATTTAAAATTATTTTAAATGCGTATAACATAATTATATAAAAACATACAGTATGTTTAAAATACAGAAACTCAATACTTTAATAACTTTAGTAATAATTTTGAGGATGTATAAATATTTATAATATATATACCTCTCATAAGTATAATTGCATAATTTATTCTTATAAGTATAAATATTTAAACGCTGACTATTTAGAAGCTTTAAAACAAATTATAATTTTACACATTTCATCTATTATTCTATCTTTCTTTGGACATCTAACATTTCAATTACCTTCAATATGATAGATGTATTCTGAATAGTGTAAAGCATAAAGCCATAGAAATACTTGTAAATATGCTTCTAAATGTAACGAAGTCAAGAGTTTTAACCATTATGCATGATATAAATTTTAAGTTAGTGTAATATAATTATATAAAAGTATTCAATATGCTTAAAATTAAGAAACTAAATATTTTAATATCTTTAGTAATAATTTTGAGGTAGTATAAATATTTATTTCATAATATATATACCTTTAAGTATAAAAGCATAATTTGTTCTTATAAGTTTAAATATTTAAATGCTTATTATTTGGAAAGCTTTATAACAAATTATAGTTTTAAATATTTCATCTAATATTCTATATTTCTTTGGACATCTAACTTTTCATTACCTTCAATATCATAGAGGTATTCTGAATAGTGTAAAGCATAAAGTCATAGAAATACTTGGAAATTTACTTCCATATTTAACGAAGTCAAGAGTTTTAACCATTATGAATGATGAACTGATCTTATATATATTTTAAATGAGTAAAACATAATTATATAAAACATACAGTGTGTTTAAAATTAAGAAATAAAATACTTTAATAACTTTAGTAACAATTTTGAAGTTGTATAAATATTTATTTCATAATATATATATATATATATATATATATATATAATATATATATATATATATATATATATACTTCTCATAATAGCATAATTTATTCTTATAAGTTTAAATAGTTAACAATTTAGAAGCTTTAAAACAAATTATAATTTTCAACATTTAATCTATTATTCTGTATTGCTTTGGACATCAAACGTTTCAATTATGTTCAATATCATAGATGTATTCTGAGTAGTTTAAAGCAGAAAGCCATATAAATAATTGGAAATTTACTTCTATATTCAACTAAGTCAAGAGCTTTAACCATTATTCATGATGAACTGATATTACATAAATTTTAAATGAGTATAACAAATTTATATAAAAACATACAATATGTTTAAAATTAAGAAACTCATTTCTTTAATATCTTTAATAATTTTGAGGTAGTATAAACACTTATTTCATAATATATATACTTCTCATAAGTTTAATAGTATAATTTATTCTCATAAGTTTAAATAATTAAACGCTGACTGTTTAGAAGCTTTAAAACAAATTATAATTTCAAACATTTCGTTTGTTATTCTATATTGCTTTGGACATCTAACATTTCATTTCCCTTCAATATCATAGAGATATTCTGAATAGTGTATAGCAGAAAGCCATAGAAATAATTGGAAATTTACTTCTATATTTAACGAAGTCAAGAGTTTGAACCATTCCGCATGATTAATTGATCTTATAAAAAATTTAAGTGTGTATAATATAGTTATATAAAAGCATACAATATGCTTAATATTAAGAAAATCAATACTTTAATATCTTTAGTAAAAATATTGAGGTAGTATAAACATTTATTTCACAATTTATATACTTTTCATAAGTTTCATAGTATAATTTATTCTCAGAAGTTTAAATAATTAAACGCTGACTATTTAAAAGCTTTAAAACAAATTATAATTTTAAACATATTGCTTTGGACATTACAATTTACATTATTACTGATGTTTCAATGGCCTTCAATATCGTAGAGGTATTCTGAATAGTGTAAAGCAGAAAGCAGTAGAAATACTTGGAACTTATCTTCTGTATTTAACGAATTCAAGAGTTTTAACCGTTATGCATGAAGAACTGGTCTTATATAAAGAAAGAACATTCAAATAAATGCGCATTATAAGTTAAGAGTTAAAATATTTTAACAAAATACTGTACTCTTTGTAACAGATTTGACATAGTACATTTATTTGCTTCTTTAATTCTCTTCATTTAATAACCCTAATTATATCGGTTTGCTATGTTAAGAAAAACTTCAGTTTCATCGGGTTAGAAAGGTCTGAGATTTCTATAGAATAACTTGAAAGGAAATTTAAAAAATCTTTTACAAATAACTCAACTGTTATCAGTTTACCTTTCTAAACCAATACCTCCCTCAAATCAAGAATTATTAAATCGAAGATATAAGAAATGAATTATTCTATCCAGATTTATCATAAATGTATTTGCCTTTGATTTAGAGCTTTCATACAAGGTTCTTCAATTAGAAGTAAATAAGAATGGGTATTTTTCTATTTTAATGGGGATTATTTTAACTCTTTTTCTTTGGGTTCTCTTTTGAAATTATTCAAACTAGTTACGAACCTTTTGACAAAGAAACATTTGTAATTTAATAGTAAAGTATTGAATTTTAGATTTTAAGTATTCAAAGATAGGTTACTTAAAGAAAATCTGTAACACGAATAGAAATTTGATTCTGTGTTCAGGAGTTGCATTTCTACATTGATCACGTTGGTTTCTATTTTTAATGATTTAATTATTGCAAAAAAAATCGGTTGATACTTAATTTTGGAATAATGAATTTTATCCTTTTGCAGTTAAAATTTTTTCGTTTTCTTGAGATTATATTTATCAAAATTATATTTCTGTTTTAATTCAAATATTAAAATTAGTATGTAGTAGATAGTAATGTCATATATATAAAATACTAATAATTAATTTTCGTTAAACAAACTTAAAGCTATCCGTTATCTTGTTAAGGAAAAAAGTGTTTAAATATTAGATGTATACTCTTATGTTTAAAGCTCTGTTGCTTTGAAAACAGTACAATGTAATTTTGTATTTTTGTTAAATCAATGTAAAAAAATTCTTTAAAAAATAGAAATTTGATAATTGGTAAACGAATATTGTTTTTTTTTCTTTACGGGTTTTTTATATGAAATGAAATTCGGTTGATACTTAATTTTATTTCAATTTTAATTTTATTAACTTTTTGAATTTTTTTCTTTTTTTTTGTTTTATATTCCATAAATTAATTATTTGTATAACAAATTTAAAATTATTATGTAGATAGTAATGTCATATTTTAAAATACTAATAATTTTTTCGTTAACAAACTTAAAATCCGTTATCTGTTAATTTTCTTTTTTTTTCGAATACATGTTTATTTTTATTTTCGTCTTTTCCTTTGTATTTAAACTAGTTGCGAAAATTTTGACAAAGAACCATTTAATAATAAAGTATTGAATTTTAGGTTTTAAGTATTCAAAGAGGGGTTACTTAAAGAAAATCCGTAACATGTAGAAAAAATTTGTTTCTGGAGTTGCATTTCTACATTGATCACGTTTTTTTCTTTTGGTGTTCTAAGGATGTTCATTAAAGAAATTTGATTTATAATGATTTTTATGAATTTTAATTTTTTCTTTATATTTATCATAAATTATATTTTTTTTATAATATTAAAAATTAATGTAAAAAATTTCTTTAATCTTTGTTATTTTTTAAACATATCGTTATCTTGTTAAGGAAAAAAGTGTTTAAATATTTAGAAAATATATTCGAATACACTTTATGATTATACACTTTTTCGTTGGGTTCTCTTTTGAAGCTATTTAAACTAGTTGCGAAACTTTTGACAAAGAAGCATTTGTAATTTAATAATAAAGTATTGAATTTTAGGTTTTAAGTATTCAAAGAGGGGTTACTTAAAGAAAATCTGTAACATGAATAGAAATTTGATTCTGTGTTCTGGAGTTGCATTTCTACATTGATCACGTTTTTTCTTTCACGTTGGTGTTCTAAGGATGTAATCAAAGAAATTCGGTTGATACTTAATTTTGGGATAATGAATTTTATCCTTATGCAGTTGAATTTTTTTCTTTTTTTTGAGATTATATTTATCAAAATTATATTTGTGTTTTAAGTCAAATATTAAAATTAGTATGTAGTAGATAGTAATGTCATATATATAAAATACTAATAATTAATTTTCGTTAAACAAACTTAAAGCTATCCGTTATCTTGTTAAGGAAAAAAGTGTTTAAATATTTAGAAAATATATTCGAATACACTTTATGATTATACACTTTTTCGTTGGGTTCTCTTTTGAAGCTATTTAAACTAGTTGCGAAACTTTTGACAAAGAAGCATTTGTAATTTAATAATAAAGTATTGAATTTTAGGTTTTAAGTATTCAAAGAGGGGTTACTTAAAGAAAATCTGTAACATGAATAGAAATTTGATTCTGTGTTCTGGAGTTGCATTTCTACATTGATCACGTTTTTTCTTTCACGTTGGTGTTCTAAGGATGTAATCATTGCAAAGAAATTCGGTTGATACTTAATTTTGGGATAATGAATTTTATCCTTATGCAGTTGAATTTTTTTCTTTTTTTTGAGATTATATTTATCAAAATTATATTTGTGTTTTAAGTCAAATATTAAAATTAGTATGTAGAAATAGTAATGTCATATATATATAAAATACTAATAATTAATTTTCGTTAAACAAACTTAAAGCTATCCGTTATCTTGTTAAGGAAAAAAGTGTTTAAATATTTAGAAAATATATTCGAATACACTTTATGATTATACACTTTTTCGTTGGGTTCTCTTTTGAAGCTATTTAAACTAGTTGCGAAACTTTTGACAAAGAAGCATTTGTAATTTAATAATAAAGTATTGAATTTTAGGTTTTAATTATTCAAAGAGGGGTTACTTAAAGAAAATCTGTAACATGAATAGAAATTTGGTGAAAACAGGCACGATTGAGCCGGATGCTACTTGTTTAAAGGCAAAATGATGAGCCTTTCGTTTATAACCAGAACTACAAGGGTGAAAGTACGACTTATGGTCAAGTGGGTCCTCGTAAATTTGAAGCAGTGATCCAGCAGAAGACCCATAGGCTTGGCCTGAATGGAAAATCCAAATGGAAACCACACAAATGCATTATTGTTGTTGTTGTTTACTTTTGCCACTTGGTGAAAACAGGCACGATTGAGCCGGATGCTACTTGTTTAAAGGCAAAATGATGAGCCTTTCGTTTATAACCAGAACTACAAGGGTGAAAGTACGACTTATGCTTAAGTGGGTCCTCGTAATTTTCAAGCAGGGGTCCAGCAGAATACCCATAGACTTGGTCTGAATGGAAAATCAAAATGGAAACCACACAGATGCATTAATGTTGCTGTTGTTGACTTTTGCCACTTGGTGAAACCAGGCACGATTGAGCCGGAGGCTACTTGTTTTAAGGCAAAAAGATGAACCGTTCGTTTATAACCAGAACTACAAGGGTGAAAGTACGACTTATGCTTAAGTGGGTCCTCGTAATTTTCAAGCAGGGATCCAGCAGAAGACCCATAGACTTGGCCTGAATGGAAAACCAAAATGAAACCATAGAGATACACTGTTGTTGACTTAACTTGGAGGACATTTCGACCACGAACCTATTTTACGTGCCCCAGTCACCTTTAACGAAAACGGCGGATCTTAGACCGGCTCGGGTTCCGAACCCGCAACCTCTCAGTTACGAGATCGTTGCCTTTACCAATTGAGTGGCTCTCGCGCAGGTGCATTACAGTTAAAACAGAAAGTAATTTGTTGAAAAACATGAAAATTACGTAGCTGACTAATCAACGTTTAACAAGTATTATTCTAACAACAAAAAAGTATCATTTACCATTATGAGTTTTAGAGATTGTATACAATATAGTTTTTATACGATTGAACCTAAATTTTCTGATATATTTCCCCCTTTTTTTTTGAAATGATACATTTTTAATTTTTAAGAAATGATCACTTTTTTGTCAAATATTTCTTTTAAAAATATATATGTATTTTTAATTTTACGAATTTAGGTTCTAAGTTGTTTTGAGGTATTGTAGTAAGTTTTAAAGCAAACCGTTTATCTTAAACATAGTTACATTTTCAGTAATTATGTACGTTAGCCTTGGTATCACAGTTTTTGTACGATTGAACCTAAATTTTCTGATACATTTCCCATTTAAAAAAAATGATAAATTTTCAATTGTTAAGAAAATAATCACTTTTTTTGTCAAATACTTTTTTAAAAATATATATGTATTTGAAATTATACAAAATTAGGTTCTAAGTTATTTTGAGGTATTTTAGTATGTTTTAAAACAATACGTTCATCTTAAACGTAATTACATTTTTAGTAATCATGCGCGTTATCCTTGATATCATTGTTGTTAACAACTAAGTGTCTCTTATTTAAAAGTTACTAACAAATATATTATTTATGTTTAAAAAATGAGATATCTGTGTAAAGATTATAATTTTATCTAACTATGCTTAAAAAACTATATTTGTAAAACTGGTAGTTTTTAAGGTATCTTAAGTCGAAAGTGATAATTCTTTTACATTTTTTCGACATTTAGGAGTCGTATGACCGTTAAAAGGATAATGGACCTTCGAAATATCAGATTTTCACAAGTATATTTATTTTAAAAAAGTCAATTTGGGTAGAGTTAGGTATAACTTTATTATGAAAAGATATTTTTTAGATAACATGATTATTTTACTTGCTTTTTGGAATAAAAAGGGGGGGGGGGGGGGGGGGGGGGGGGGGGGGGGGGGGGGGGGGGGGGGGGGGGGAAAAAAAACCAAAAAAAAATGGGGAACTTACAAAAAAAAAAAAAAACATACACTATTATGTAAACTTTTAAATTAATATTTTCCAATTTGGTGGTTTTTTTTTATTTTTTTAGTAGTTTTGAAATGTTCAAGGTGTATTTCTCTTATTACAATGTTCCTTATTCAAAATTTTGGAGATTTTCTATTAATATGTTTATCATTATACTGGGTAAAATTTTGAATATCTCAATGACAGTGAGAATAATACCGTAAATCTGTAAAACGAGTTCTGAATTATTGTATTGTTTTAAGTAATTGTATTATAAAAATATCACTTTACATAAATGAAAATATATAGCCTGTCAACTTTGTATGAAAAGATTTAAGATAAAAGGGAAAAAATTAGAAGTAATTAGAAGAGAATTTTTTTATATTGTGCTCTAGGAACATTTTTGAAGGTTAATTTTTTTACTAAGAACCTTCGCTATTTCATCAAATATTCTCTTAATTCTGCACCATATGTTTCATGTAATAGCTTTGTATATTTTTCTCAAGAAAATCTCATTTAAAATTCAAAGTTGTAGACACTGAAATTGAATATCACTTGATCTTTTAGTGAAGTTTAATAACAAACCAAACATACATGCAAAAATTCGTCATACATTAGCGGGCGTGATTTCAATATATTTTAAAACATCGTTTCTCTTCTGTTTTCAAAAGGCAAGAAAGATGGTTACATTAAAGAGCTAAAGGTAAACCTACGATAAACAACATGACAACATAGATTTACAGAACAAGGGCCGAATGGTCTTCCGGTACCAGTGTTCTTGGTTTCGAATTCCACTATGACATGGATGTTCGTAGCCGTCCAATATCAGTCTAAAGCATTAGATTCCGGTTTCATGTTGAAGAAAAGTATTTTCCTATTAAAATAAGTAGACCATAGTGTTCCAATCAAAACCAAATCAAACAACTTGGAATGCATAAGCAATTTCAATGAGAAAAGGTTTAATGTTACTGAAACATCTATGTTCCTACTCCAGCCTGAAAAAGAGAAAGTGAACTGGGTGATAAACCAATAATGTTATCAACACGGTTAATGATAATAATTAGCGCTGCTTGCACTGATGTATAGAAAAGTGGAATAAGAATTAAATATAAATGCAACAATACTCCTAGTGCACCAACGTCTGAAAATTTTATTATTTTCCTTTACAATGATTTCATAAGTATACTGCGAGATAATTAATTATTCTATGAAAAACACGCATCTTGAGATTTTGTATATTTTTGTGAATTAACAATTTACATTCGACCGAATAAGGTTTATTAAATTTTTGTTACACCAAACATGCCACTAATTTTTTAAAAAATAACTTTTTTTGAAGACAAAATACCTTTTTGACAAAAATTTGAATCAGAAAAATTAATAACTCTCAATTTCCATTTAATTTATCAGTAAAAATCATTTATAGTTATGTAACTTATAATGCTTTTTTCACATGATGTTCTGCGTTTTTAATTATGAAATTAATAATCGCTTTTAATTTGATAACATTTTTCTTGGAACAAAATATAGCATTCACAAATGCACGTAATTAATTTTATATAATTTTAATTGAATATTTACTATAATTGGATATAGTTCGAAAATCCCTAAAGACGGCTTTTAATTAAAATATTTTTTCTTGGAGAGTTCAAAAATAATTTTCTATAGTGCTAATGATTTGAATGTTAGATTACAATTTGAATACAGTGAGTTTTTCAACTTAGTTTTAGATGAATAGTTTTTTAAATTTTTCAGTTATGTAAGAATGCAAAATAACGTCTAAATAATTATACAATTTCGAATAAAGAATTCAAAATATGGATTACATAAATACAGAAAGAATATTATTTTGTGTCCCCAAAGACTTTAACTAATATATTTCGAATTAAATCTACAGTCTCACAAGGACATTTTTTGATATAATATTTTATTTTGTGTCTTAAAAGGCTTTAAACAATATATACAGAATTAAACCCTCTACATTCTTGCAAGGGAATTATTTGATATAACATTTTATTTTGTGTTCCAAAAATATTAAACCACATATTCCGAATTAAATCTACAGTCTCAGGATATTATTAGATATAGTATTTTATTTATGTCCCAAACGAATTTAAACAAAATTTTCGTATTAAACCTGCTGTCTCACAAGGGAATTATTAGATATAATATTTTACTTTGTGTCCTAAATGACTTTAAGCAATATATTCCGAATTAAATCTACAGTCTCATAAATTAATTATTTGATATAACATTTTATTTTGGGTTGAATATGACTTTAAACAATATATTCCGAAATAAATCTACAATCTCACAAAGGAAGTATTAGATATAATATTTTAATTTGTGTCTCAACTGCATTAAACAATAAAACCGAATTAAATCTACAAAATCACAAGGTATTTATTAGATATAACATTTTATTTTGTGACCCAAATGACTTTAAACAATGTATTTGGCATTAAATCTACAGTCTCACAAGGAATTATTAGATATAATATTTTATTTTGCGTTCCAAATGTTTTTAAACAATGTATTCCGAATTAAATCTACAGTCCCATAAGATAATTATCTGATATAACGTTTTATTTTTGGTTGCATATGACTTTAAACAATGTATTCCGAATTAAATCTATAGTATCACAAGGGAATTATTAGATATAATATTTTATTTTGTGCCCCAAACGATTTTAAGCAATATATTCCGAATTAAATCTACAGTCTCATAAACTAATTATTTGATATAACATTTTATTTTGGGTTGAGTATGATTTTAAACAATATATTCCGAAATAAATCTACAATCTCACAAAGGAAGTATTAGATATAAAATTTTAATTTGTGTCTCAACTGCATCAAACAATAAAACCGAATTAAATCTACAGTATCACAAATAAATTCTTAGATATAACATTTCATTTTGTGTTCCAAATATATTAAACCATGTATTCCGAATTAAATCTACAGTCTCATGATATTATTAGATATAGTATTTTATTTTTGTCCCAAACGAATTAAAATAAAATTGTTCGTATTAAATCTGCTGTCTCATAAGGGAATTATTAGATATAATATTTTATTTTGTGCCCCAAACGATTTTAAGCAATATATTCCGAATTAAATCTACAGTCTCATAAACTAATTATTTGATATAACATTTTATTTTGGGTTGAGTATGATTTTAAACAATATATTCCGAAATAAATCTACAATCTCACAAAGGAAGTATTAGATATAAAATTTTAATTTGTGTCTCAACTGCATCAAACAATAAAACCGAATTAAATCTACAGTATCACAAAGAAATTCTTAGATATAACATTTCATTTTGTGTTCCAAATATATTAAACCATATATTCCGAAATAAATCTACAGTCTCAGGATATTATTAGGTATAGTATTTTATTTTTGTCCCAAACGAATTAAAATAAAATAATTCGTATTAAATCTGCTGTCTCATAAGGGAATTATTAGATATAATATTTTATTTTGTGTCCCAAACGACTTTAAGCAATATATTCCGAATTAAATCTACAGTCTCATAAAGGAATTATTTGATATAACATTTTATTTTCGCTGGAGTATGACTTTAAACAATATATTTCGAAATAAATCTACAATCTCACAAATGAAGTATTAGATATAAAATTTTAATTCGTGTCTCAACTGCATCAAACAATAAAACCGAATTAAATCTACAGTATCACAAGGAAATTATTTGATATAACATTTTATTTTGGGTTGAGTATGATTTTAAACAATATATTCCGAAATAAATCTAAATCTCGCAAAGGAAGTATTAGATATAATATTTTAATTTGTGTCTTAACTGCATTAAACAATAAAACCGTATTTAAATCTACAGTATCACAAAGAAATTCTTAGATATAACATTTTATTTTGTGTTCCAAATATATTAAACCATATATTCCGAATTAAATCTACAGTCTCAGGATATTATTAGATATAGTATTCTATATTTGTCCCAAACGAATTTAAACAAAATATTTCGTATTAAACCTGCTGTCTCACAAGGGAATTATTATATATATAATATATTATTTTGTGTCCCAAATGACTTTTAGCAATATATTCCGAATGAAATCTACAGTCTCATAAATTAATTATTTGATATAACATTTTATTTTGGGTTGAGTATGATTTTAAACAATATATTCCGAAATAAATCTACAATCTCACAAAGGAAGTATTAGATATAATATTTTAATTTGTGTCTTAACTGCATTAAACAATAAAACCGATTTAAATCTACAGTATCACAAAGAAATTATTAGATATAACATTTTATTTTGTGACCCAAATGACTTTAAACAATGCATTTAGTATTAAATCTACAGTCTCACGAGGAATTATTAGATATAATATTTTATTTTGCCTCCCAAATGACTTTAACCAATGTATGTCGAATTAAATCTACAGTATCACAAGAGAATTATCTGATATAACATTTTATTTTTGGTTGCATATGACTTTAAACAATGTATTCCGAATTAAATCTACATAATCACAAGGGAATTATTAGATATAATATTTTATTTTGTGTTCCAAACTACTTTAAGCAACATATTCCGAATTAAATCTACAGTCTCACAAAGGAATTATTAGATATATTTTATGTACTAAACGACTTTAAACAATATATTTCGAATTAAATCTACAGTCTCATAAGGATATTATTTGATATAACATTTTATTTTGTGTCCCAAACGGCTTTAAACAATATATACTTATTTGATATAACATTTTATTTTGCCTCCCAAAGGACGTTAAAACACATATTCCGAATGAAATATACAGCCTCATTAGGGAATTATTAAATATTGTATATTAATTTTGTCCCAAACAACTTTAAACAAAATATTTCATATTAAATCTACAGTCTCACAATTATTAGATATAATTATTAGATATGATATTTTATTTTGTGACCCAAATGACTTTAAACAATATATTCCGAATTAAATCTATAGTCTCACAAAGGAATTATTAGATATAATATTTTATTTTGGGTTGCATATGACTTTAAACAATACATTTCGAATTAAATCTACAGTCTCACAAAGGAATTATTAGATATAATATTTTGTCTCCTAAACGACTTTAAACAATATATTCTGAAATAAAACCACAATATACCAAGGGAATTATTAGATACAACATTTTATTTTGTGTCCCAAATGACTTTAAACAATATATTCCTAATTAAATCTATAGTCTCACAAGGGAATTATTAGATATAATATTTTGTCTCCTAAACGACTTTAAACAATATATTCCGAAATAAAACCACAATATCACAAGGGAATTATTAGGTATAATATTTTATTTTCTTTCCCAAACGACTTTAAATAATATATTTCAAATTAAATCTATAGTCTCACAATTGAGTTATAATAAAATTTTATCTTGGGGCATAACTACTTTAAACAATATGTTCCGAAATAAATCTGCAGTCTCACAAGGGAATTATTAGATATAATATTTTATTTTAGGTTGTATATGACATAAAACAATATATTCTGAATTAAATCTACCATCTCACAAGGGAATTATTAGATATAATATTATATTCTGTCCCAAATGACTTTAAACAATATATTCCAAATTAAAACTACAGTCTCACAAAGGGATTATTAGATAGAATATTTTATTTGTGTCCAAAACGATTTTAAGCAATATATATTGAATTAAATCTACAGTCACAAGGGAATTATTAGATACAATATTTTGTGTCCTAACGATTTTATACAATATATTCCAAAATGAAACCACAGGTATATATTAAATACATTTAATTCAATAAAAATAACTAAAGTGTATTCAAATTCTGTATGACTAAGACAAACAGAACCATTATTTTCAATGCACTAACGAACATGACGCTGCGTTTAACTATGCGCATATGGCTCTGATTGCTTGATTGAAATAACAAACCATGTACTTAATCTATCTTTGCATGCAATATATCATTGAATGTATTTAAATTTCAAATCTGTCAATGGATACATGTATATGCATATACACAAATGCACACACCTCTCTTATAAATATGATTGGTCAGTAGTATATGCAGAGCAAGTATTCTGTCAATTGAAGAGTAAGTTTTAAAACAAACGTTTATCTTAAACATAATTACATTTTCAGTAATTATGTCCTTAGCCTTGGTATCACAGTTTTTGTACGATTGAACCTAAATTTTCTGATATATTTCCCATTTAAAAAAAAAAATAAATTTTCAATTAAGAAAATAATCACTTTTTTTGTTAATTATTTTTTTAAAAATATATATGCATTTTAAATTATACAAAATTAGGTTCTAAGTTATTTTGAGGTATTTTAGTATGTTTTAAAAGAATACGTATCTTAAACGTATTACATTTTTAGTAATCATGCGCATTACCTTGATATATTTTGTTAACAACAAAGTGTTCTTATTTAAAACTTTTAACAAAAATATTATTTAAGTTTCAAAAATGAGATATCTGTATAAAGATTATAATTTTATCTAACTATTTTTTTTAAAAAACTATATTTGTTAAACTGGTAGTTTTTTAAGGTATCATAAGTCGAAAGTGATAATTTTTTACATTTTTTTAAGATATTTAGAAGTTGTATGACCGTTAAAAGGATAATGGACCTTCGAAATATCAGATTTTCACAAGTATATTTATTTTAAAAAAGTCAATTTGGGTAGAGTTAGGTATAACTTTATTATGAAAAGATATTTTTTAGATAACATGATTATTTTACTTGCTTTTTTGGCATACACTATTATTTTAAACTTTTAAATTAATATTTTCCAGTTTGAAGGGTTTTCTATTTTTTATTAGTAGTTTGGAAATTTTCCAAGTTTATTTGTCTTATTACAATGTTCCTTATTCAAAATTTTGGAGATTTTCTATTAATATGTTTATCATTATACTGGGTAAAATTTTGAATATCTCAATGACAGTGAGAATAATACCGTAAATCTGTAAAACGAGTTCTGAATTATTGTATTGTTTTAAGTAATTGTATTATAAAAATATCACTTTACATAAATGAAAATATATAGCCTGTCAACTTTGTATGAAAAGATTTAAGATAAAAGGGAAAAAATTAGAAGTAATTAGAAGAGAATTTTTTTATATTGTGCTCTAGGAACATTTTTGAAGGTTAATTTTTTTACTAAGAACCTTCGCTATTTCATCAAATATTCTCTTAATTCTGCACCATATGTTTCATGTAATAGTTGTATATTTTTTTCAAGAAAATCTCATTTAAAATTCAAAGTTGTAGACACTGAAATTGAATATCACTTGACCTTTTAGCGAAGTTTAATATAAACCAAACATACATGCAAAAAATTCGTCATACATTAGCATTGATTTCAATATATTTTAAAACATCGTTTCTCTTCTGTTTTCAAAAGGCAAGAAAGATGGTTACATTAAAGAGCTAAAGGTAAACCTACGATAAACAACATGACAACATAGATTTACAGAACAAGGGCCGAATGGTCTTCCGGTACCAGTGTTCTTGGTTTCGAATTACTATGACATGGATGTTCGTATATATCAGTCTAAAGCATTAGATTCCGGTTTCATGTTGAAGAAAAGTATTTTCCTATTAAAATAAGTAGACCATAGTGTTCCAATCAAAACCAAATCAAACAACTTGGAATGCATAAGCAATTTCAATGAGAAAAGGTTTAATGTTACTGAAACATCTATGTTCCTACTCCAGCCTGAAAAAGAGAAAGTGAACTGGGTGATAAACCAATAATGTTATCAACACGGTTAATGAAAATAATTAGCGTTGCTTGCACTGATGTATAGGAAAGTGGAAAAAGAATTAAATATAAATGCAACAATAATAATAGTGCACAAACTTCTGGATATTTTATTCTTTTCCTTGAAAATGATTTTATAAGTATTCTTCGCGATTATTAATTATTCTATGAAAAACACGTATATTGGTATTCTGTATATTTTTGAATTAACAATTTACATTCGACCGAATAAGGTTTATTAAATTTTTGTTACACCGCACATGCCACTAAGTTTTTAAAAACTAACTTTTTTTTATCACAAAATACCTTTTTGACAAGAATTCGAATCAGAAAAATTAATAACTCTCAATTTCCATTTAATTTATCAGTAAAAATCATTTATAGTTATGTAACTTATAATGCTTTTTTCACATTATGTTCAACGTTTTTAATTATGAAATTAATAATCGCTTTTAATTTGATAACATTTTTCTTGGAACAAAATATAGCATTCACAAATGCACGTAATTAATTTTATATAATTTTAATTGAATATTTAATATAAATGGATATAGTTTGAAAATCCCTAAAGACGGCTTTTAATTAAAATTTTTTTCTTTCAAATAATTTTCTATAGTGCTACTGATTTAATGTTAGATTACAATTTGAATACAGTGAGTTTTTCAATTAGTTTTAGTAATATTTTTTTTAAATTTTCAGTTATGTAAATGCAAAATAACGTCTAATAATATAATTTTCTAATAAAGAATTCAAATATGGATTACATAAATACAAAGAATATTATTTTGTGTCCCAAAAAGACTTTAAGTAATATATTCCAATTAAATCTACAGTCTCACAAGGAATTATTTGATATAATATTTTATTTTGTGTCTAAAGGCTTTAATTATATACAGAATTAAATCTACTTCTTGCAAGGGAATTGATATAACATTTTATTTTGTGTTCCAAAATATTAAACACATATTCCGAATTAAATCTACAGTCTCAGATATTATTAGATATAGTATTTTATTTTTGTTAAACGAATTTAAATAAAATATTTCGTATTAAATCTGCTGTCTAATAAGGAATTATTAATTAAATATTTTATTTTGTGTCCCCAAACTTTTAGCATATATCCGAATTAAATCTACAGTCTCATAAATAATTATTTGATATAACATTTTATTTTGGGTTGAATATGACTTTAAACAATATATTCCGAAATAAATCTACAATCTCACAAATAAGTATTAGATATAATATTTTAATTTGTGTCCAAACTGCATTAAACAATAAAACCGAATTAAATCTACAGTATCACAAGAGGATTATCTGATATAACATTTTATTTTGTGACCCCAAATGACTTTAAACAATGAAGAATTAAATCTACAGTCTACAAGGAATTATTTGATATAATATTTTATTTTGCGTCCAAATTTTTTAAACAATGTATTCCGAATTAAATCTACAGTCCCAAGATAATTATTGATATAACATTTTATTTTTGTGCATATGACTTTAAACAATATTCCGAATTAAATCTACAGTCTCACAAGGAATTATTAGATATAATATTTTATTTTGTGTCCCAAACGACTTTAAACATATATTCCGAATTACATCTACAGTCTCAGAAGGAAATTATTTGATATAACATTTTATTTTTGTATATGATTTTAAACAATATTTCCGAATTAAATCTACAGTCTCACAAAGGAATTATTAGATATAATATTTTATTTGTGTCTTAAACGCTTTAAACAATAAAACCGAATTAAACTACAGTATCACAAAGAATTATTAGATATAACATTTTATTTTGTCCCAACGACTTTAAACAATATATATTAAATCTACAGTCTCACGAGGAATTATTTGATATAATATTTTATTTTGCCTCCCAAATGACTTTAAACAATGTATTCCGAATTAAATCTACAGTATCACAAGAGAATTATCTGATATAACATTTTATTTTTGGTTGCATATGCATTTAAACATATATTCCGAATTAAATCTACAGTCTCAGAAGGAAATTATTTGATATAATATTTTATTTTGTGTTCCAAACTACTTTAAGCAACATATTCCGAATTAAATCTACAGTCTAACAAAGGAATTATTAGATATAATATTTTATGTACTAAACGACTTTAAACTATATATTCCGAAATAAAACTACAGTCTTACAAGAGAATTATTTGATATAACATTTTATTTTGCGTCCCAAAGGACGTTAAAACACATATTCCGAATGAAATCTACAGCCTCACAAGGGAATTATTAGATATAGTATATTATTTTTGTCCCAAACAACTTTAAACAAAATATTTCATATTAAATCTACAGTCTCACAATTATTAGATATAATTATTAGATATGATATTTTATTTTGTGACCCAAATGACTTTAAACAATATATTCCGAATTAAATCTATAGTCTCACAAAGGAATTATTAGGTATAATATTTTATTTTGGGTTGCATATGACTTTAAACAATACATTTCGAATTGAATCTACAGTCTCATAAAGGAATTATTAAATAAACATTTTATTTTGTGTTCCAAAAAACTTTAAACACATATTCCGAATTAAATCTACAGTCTCAAGGAATTATTAGATATATATTTTATTTTTGTCCCAAACGACTTTAAACAAAATTTTCCGATTAAACCTGTCTCACAAGGGAATTATTAGATATAATATTTTATTTTGTGTCCCAAATGACTTTAAACAATATATTCCTAATTATTTACAGTCTCATAAAAATTATTAGATATAATATTTTATTTTGTGATATACTTTAAGCAATATATTCCGAATTAAATCTACAGTTTCGCAAGGGAATTATTAGATATAATATTTTGTGTTCTAAACGACTTTAAACAATATATTTCGAATTAAATCTACAGTCTTATAAGGAAATTATTTGATATAACATTTTATTTTGCATCCCAAAGGACGTTAAAACACATATTCCAAAAGAAATCTACAGCCTCACAAGGGAATTATTAGATATATATTTTTATTTTGTTTCCCAAATGACTTTAAACAAATATTTCCGAATTAAATCTACAGTCTCACAAAGGAAAATTATTAGATATAACATTTTTATTTTGTGACCCATATGACTTTAAACAATGTATTCCGAATTAAATCTACAGTCTAACAAAGGAATTATTAGATATAATATTTTATGTACTAAACGACTTTAAACTATATATTCCGAAATAAAACTACAGTCTCACAAGGGAATTATTTGATATAACATTTTATTTTGCGTTGCATATGACTTTAAACAATATATTCCGAATT
Source organism: Pardosa pseudoannulata (assembly GCA_032207245.1). Taxonomy (NCBI): domain Eukaryota; kingdom Metazoa; phylum Arthropoda; class Arachnida; order Araneae; family Lycosidae; genus Pardosa; species Pardosa pseudoannulata. The sequence goes on along the minus strand of CM063511.1, from coordinate 38,164,449 downwards.
AAATCTACAGCCTCACAAGGAATTATTAGATATAATATTTTATATTGTGTCCCAAACGACTTTAAACATATATTCCGAATTAAATCTACAGTCTCAGAAGGAAATTATTTGATATAATGACTTATATTCCGAATTAAATCTACAGTCTGAAATTATTTGATATAACATTTTATTTTATGTCAAAATGATTTTAAACAATATATTCCGAAATAAAACCACAATATCACAAGGGAATTATTAGGTATAATATTTTATTTTAAGTTGCATATGACTTTAAACAATACATTTCGAATTGAATCTACAGTCTCACAAAGGAATTATTAAATATAACCTTTTTATTTTGTGTCCCAAACGACTTTAAACAATATATTCCGAATTAAATCTATAGTCTCACAACGGATGTATTAGATATGATGATTAGATATTTTATTTTGTGACCCAAATGACTTTAAACAATGTATTCCGTATTATATCTACAGTCTCAAAAGGGAACTATTAGGTATAATATTTTATTTTGGGTTGCATATGACTTTAAACAATACATTTCGAATTGAATCTACAGTCTCACAAAGGAATTATTAAATATAACCTTTTTATTTTGTGTCCCAAACGACTTTAAACAATATATTCCGAATTAAATCTATAGTCTCACAACGGATGTATTAGATATAATATTTTGTCTCCTAAATGATTTTAAACAATATATTCCGAAATAAAACCACAATATAACAAGGGAATTATTAGATATAATATTTTATTTTCTTTCCCAAAACGACTTTAAATAATATATTTCAAATTAAATCTATAGTCTCACAATTGAGTTATTCATATAATATTTTATCTTGGGGCATAAATACTTTAAACAATATGTTCCGAATTAAATCTGCAGTCTCACAAGGGAATTATTAGATATAATATTTTATTTTAGGTTGTATATGACATTAAACAATATATTCCGAATTAAATCTACCATCTCACAAGGGAATTATTAGATATAATAATTTATTCTGTGTCCCAAATGACTTTAAACAATATATTCCAAATTAAAACTACAGTCTCATAAAGGGATTATTAGATAGAATATTTTATTTTGTGTCCAAAACGATTTTAAGCAATATATTCCGAATTAAATCTACAGTCTTACAAGGGAATTATTAGATACAATATTTTGTGTCCTAAACGATTTTATACAATATATTCCAAAATGAAACCACAGGTATATGCATTATATACATTTAATTCAATATAATAACTAAAGTGTATTCTCAAATTCTGTATGACTAAGACAAACAGAACCATTATGTGTTCAATGCACTAACGAACATGACGCTGCGTTTAACTATGCGCATGTGGCTCTGATTGCTTGATTGAAATAACAAACCATGTACTTAATCTATCTTTGCATGCAATATATGGCATTGGGGAATGTATTTAAATTTCATATCTGTCAATGGATACATGTATATGTATATACACAAATGCACACACCTCCTCTTATAAATATGATTGGTCAGTAGTATATGCAGGCAAGTATTTCTGTCAATTGAAGGATGGAATAATTTGTTAATAGATTTATTGACAATATCTTATTTTTTGTTCCATTGCACGACAGATGACTTAGACAAAAAATTAAAAGAACCATTCTAAGTCGAGTATAGGAACAGATAGTACATATTAAGAAATAAAGAAGAATAACCAAGGAAAATAATGAACTAGAGGAATACCACTAAAAGTAAAGAAAATATTCAATTGGAGGCATTGGTGCAGGCTAGATTTTTATTTAAGATGTAATAATACATGGACTACAGACTGGAGGACTGAGGCAATATATATTATGGTTAGGGGGTAATTTTATATCCTAAGTAAAGTAGATTTCCAGTTATAATTAAATATTCTTGCTATTGTTGCTAACATTATCATTTTTCACTGTACCTTATAAAGAACAACTAACCAACTAGCAAAAATGTTGTGGAAGTTTAAATTAGATGGTAAATCATAGTCTGAAATTTGATGAGAGGCGACAATTATGTTCTATTCTCTAAAAAATAGTCTTTTCGGAGAGCAAATTAGTATTAAAAAAGAATGAATCATTCCACCACAGACTACACTTCGACATCAGCAGCAACAACTTTATTTTCCTTTTCAACTCTTTTCGCGTTGCCACCGGTGGGAAAATAAAAACAGCCGAGCTCGCGACAAATTACACTAGACACAATGATTTTCATGACCAAGAAATTACTTTTTTCTATAACATTCTATGATATTTTTTGGTGATTCTATATACAAATGACAATTATGTTCTGTGATTTGTAACAATCTGTACTTTTGGTAACTAAATTTCCTTTTATTACAATTATATTAACATTCTCAGCGAACACCAAGTCATCAAACCAAAAACACAATACGTAAAGATTTTCAAAACCTACTTGTTATCTAACGAATGTCTCTATTACACAAGTAAACGTTTATAATTGACTGGAGTTACTTTTGCCAGCTAATGCGAGATGTTCCTTAGAAAATTGGGAAAGTGTGAGTTTAAATCATCGCCATGGGTAATAAAATTTTAAGCTATGAACATTAAAAACTTGCCTTAAAATTTTATACCTTTATTTTTTTACAATTATCATGATAGCAACAGTGAGACTTCCAACAGATCATTGCATTATAATCCATGTAATAATGTATGTTTTTGTTATGCATATATGTATATATATATATATATATATATATATATATATATATATATATATATATATATATATATATATATATATATATATATATATATATATACATATATACATACACATTACATATATATATATATATATATATATATATATATATATATATATATATATATATATATATATATATATATATATATATATATATATATATATATACATACATACATATATATATATATATATATATATATATATATATATATATATATATATATATATATATATATATATATATATATATATAAATATATATACATATATATATATATATATATATATATATATATATATATATATATATATATATATATATATATAATATTTATATATATATATATATATATATATATATATATATATATATATATATATATATATATATATATATATATATATATATATATATATATATATATATATTGATGTGCTAATATAGAGAATTGCTAGAAGAGATCTTCTGAGTTAAGTCCTGATGTTATAAAAGGCTACTATTAATAAAAGCGTGGACAGCAGTTGAAATCAGTGTATTCATACATTATTATATAAGGAAATATTTTTAATAATATTGCGATATTTAATTGTTATATATTGAACACCCAATGTGTGTATTCGTATAGCCTATCTTAAAAACTTGCCCTTATCCTATAGAAGATCTGCAGATTTTGCGATTAGGGTGTTTAAGTCATTTGATATATATCTTAACTCTTTATAATGTTATAACACATCTGTGATGGTAAAATAACGAAAATTAATGGGAAATGAAAAATATTCAATGTATTTATCAAAGCTTTGGTGAAAATGTATTTTTTTACTCTTTACGCCAAGCAATATTTTATGAAAATTATCGGATGTTCTTTAAACTATCAAAGAATAACTGTAACACTCTTTTTATCCCTCAATGCATCTTTGAAGTTTTGTGTAATAAACAAGAAAAACATTATAACATAAATATTAAATGAAAAATTATGATGACTTTAGGGCATGATGTTTAAAAATATTTTATTTAGATAGTGATAACTCAACGTTTTTGTAGAGTTTTAATAGTATATCCCCATTTAAACATCAGCTATAAGGAGTATTAGAACATTCATTAACATTTTTGGAATAGGTAAAAATATTCCGAATATTATACATAAATGTTTATGAATTCAATAATTCTGATTGTAACATTTTATGAAGAAGTATATACTTATGTATAATTGCATGTTACATTGTAAAAACATTGTTTATAATTATGATGTCAAGTATAGAAAATAATAATAAAAACTATCATATAGACATTTTATCCGAAAAAATAATGTACTAAAAGACTCAAATTGATTATTTATGACGATTGAAACCTAGAGTATTAACGACTATTCTCTTTCATTTATCTAGTTCATACTCTCACAAAAAAGATTTCCAATTATGCGAAACTATTCCACACTATCATTTATATTTGGTTAAATATATTTAGTTCAAAGCAATAGTAACGTTTAGATGATTATATTATTCTCGTTATAATTAATGCCATTCAAAAAATGTTCCATTATTTAATTTCCAATTATTTAACACTGTCGTTCGTCATTAGTTCCGATTTCATATTGCATGTAGTTCAGTTTATTTTTTTATGTTTATATTAATAAATGTTCATCGTTTAAATCGTGTGTTTATATTTTGTATTAAATGCACATCTATATTACTTTATATTCATCGTTAATATATTATTTCCCAATAACACCGAATACAAAATTTTAATATAAAGAGGTTTGCAAAAGTTCAGTTTCAATGCAATACCAGCATATACATCAAAACAATAAAAATATTTTCATGATTTAGAATCGGATATACCATTCTAGATTGAAACTAGTATAGTAGTAAATAATGCTCCTTCAAAATGTGTATTCTTTTTGATATTATAAAAAATTTAGAAATTTTTAGCACTTTAAATTACTATCTGCTGATGATTGGTTTGGAATTTATATACTTTATTTCACTTACTTTTAAAAGGTATACTTTATTTAGTAGGTGCTTAAATAATTTCAATGCATATATTACGTATTTCAATGCAAAATTTTCGTATTATGTATAATATATTTTATAATCTGATTAATAGTACTCAAAAAATTATACTCGGTAAATTTCAAAGGAATGGAAGAACGAAGAAACGTTTTTCTAAATATCATCTTTATATAAAAAATTCTTCTGTTCGAGAGTTTGTAATAGAACTCCTCCTAAACAGCTGGACTGATTTGGATGAAATTTTGCGCATATAATTAAGTTGATTCGAGAATGATTTAGATTCACAATTTGATCCGATAGGAATTTTTTTATTAAAAATCAAGAATTGCGTTCGTATTAAGATTATTATAATGACGCTTGGAACACTTCATTGTGAACGTATCTGTG
>CM063511.1:38151811-38154311 GCA_032207245.1 Pardosa pseudoannulata | reverse complement strand
ACTATTTGTTCCTAGAATTCATTTGATAAGAGATTGTGACAGACAACTACAGCCTCTCTAACATCAAACAAATTATTCACAGGACACTCTATAGGGAATAGAGTAGGTACAATAATTTAGTATTAGGGAAATTCATGGCTAGATCATTACTCGGGACGTAGAAATAACAAAACGTTTACCTATATGAGTGTTAGTTTATTTAACCAAAATTAACAAAAATGTATATTTTCATTAACAGGTATGTAGTACATAAATTAGGCAAATAGTAACATTGCTATTTATGTTTCCCTCTATATATTAACAAGAAAATGTTTTAGATCATCATAAATAATTAATCACATTGGCTTAGTGGAAAAAAACTGTGTTAATTCTTACCAAATGATATTACACCAATTCTAATTTTATCTATTAAACAAATAATTTACAATAAGTATTATCTAAACGAATATTTAAATTATAATTGAGTTTTTTATATAAAAAAACATGTCGATGGAAAATAATATAATATATATGTCAAGATGTGAATGAAATGAATTTGGAGATTAGAATTTACTATATATATAATGTAGATAAGATAAAAAAGACCCAATAAATCAAAATGATATAGCTGTGTTCCAACCCGGACAGTCAAAGTGAAAGAATCTGTATTTGAAAGAAGCATAAAAACACATAAACATATCGACTTTATTTTTAAACGTGCAAAGAGGATAAAGTCTAACCTAAAACCCTACATGGTATAAGTAAGATTGAAGTTTTATAACGGTCTTAAAACCTAGTATAGACTTTCAAAAATTGATGATATAGACTTATATACATTTATATTATACACATATGTTTGATCGGGGTAGAAGTTTAGTATTTTTTGTCATCCGTTGTTGAATAAATATTTTTACCCCCGAATTAAGATTAAAAAATGAATGTTAGATATTAATCATTTTATGGCTATTTTTAATTAAAGTATTTCTAGTTTTAATTGGGATAAAAAAGTAAAGACATAAGAGAAGTAGACAAGAGAGTAGATAAGAAAATAATAATAGAAAAATTAATGTTTCATAGGAATTTATTGAGATAAAAATTAAAATATTTAGAATTAAGATAAAAAGAAGATAAGAGATAAAAGAAGTCAATGCGAGAATTAATACATGAAGTTTTATTTATTATATATATATACAAATATATATATACACATATATATATACATATATGTATATATATATATATTATATATATATATATATATATATATATATATATATATATATTTATATATATTATATATATAAAGAAAAAGATAGTGCTCATTAGGGAGATTATAATTGATTAACCTATTGTCTTATATTATGCTACTTAAAATATTTGAAAAAGTGGAATAGAACGAAATTATTAAAGGCTGATCATTCAAAAAATGAATTTAATTAATTCTACCATATAATCATGGCAAGTATATATCTTTTTATATATCTCTATACATACATACATAGATACATATATACATACACACACACGTATTTTATATATATATATATATATATATATATATATATATATATATAGAGAGAGAGAGAGAGAGAGAGAGAGAGAGAGAGAGAGGGAGAGAGATAACTAAAGAAAGGAAAAGATAGAGTTCATTAGAGAAATCATAAATGACTAAGAATATTGACTTTTATTATGCGTCTTAAAATATTTGAAAGGTTAGAACAAAATGAAATTAAACTCTTTGAAGTTACTTAAACATGCATATATTTTCGACCGCCTTTTTGGCTTCATTAAAATCTTTTCGTCTTATTCATTTTTATTATTGTATTCATTAAAAACATGCGAATTGAATATTATACGAGATCATTATTTCTGAACGCAAGACTTCATTTCAATGAGTATTAATTAGCTTACGATGTCTGGATCACCATGAAAACCGGATTTAACTACCAACATTTTTTTTCTCGAAAATATGGTATAACAATCTCGTTATCATGGTTGGAGAAGAAGAGGTCGGTAAGATAAATATTTAATTCAAATATAGTAACTAGTAAAAAACTTAATGCTAATTCCATTCCGAATGTTATAATAAGAGACAAGAGTATAAAATACCCATCTTTTGTTTGGAGTCTAACAATATGTCTCCATTAGAATATACTATCCATGTTTTCAGTCTTTCATACTTAACAGGCATCCATTCTCTTTTGTAGCTGGAAGAATATTCTCTATTCATCAAGGTATTTAAATATGTAACAGGTGAAAGGATGCTGACAAATTTTAAATTCTATGTGAATGAATAGCATTAAAGCTCTTTCATCGGGAGTAAAAGAAAATAGATTATAACAAAGTTTAATTTGAAATTTAACAGTAGAGTAACACTGCCGTATTGTACTCACGATTTCCTTTATATGATTGATAGCCTTATAAATGACTTTACTTCGTTGTGGAGAATGTGAATGAAGAAGTATATTAGAAATTAGCTAATATATGTAGCAGATGGAGAAAAATATATACTCAAATTTAA
>CM063511.1:38124311-38146811 GCA_032207245.1 Pardosa pseudoannulata | reverse complement strand
CATGTCGGGCATTCTCACGGTTTCGCGAGAAGTTTCGATTTGTCTGGAATTTGTCTGGTCAGCTTAAAAGTTAAGTTAGGAGCGTGCGCAGATGTGAACAAATGTTTTCTCATAGGGAGAAGGAGAAAGTTCTATGACGCCAATTTCAATTCCAGACAATCTCATTCGAGTCGATCCTTCTTATCGCTATTGAATCTATTCTTAATGTGTATGTTATATATATTTTCGTGTAATTGCAATTCACGGTATTAAATATTCACGGCAGCAGACTTATGCAGAATCATGGATAAATTTTTAAGCGGGCGTAAGCGAGCATTAGACGATAGACAAGCATCAACAAGTACACAGACGAGCGTGGTTCCGAAAATAAAATAAAAAAAAAATATTCTCAAGAATACTTAAATTTTGGGTTCACTAGTACTGAAGTAAATGAAGAAGAAAGGCCCCTGTGTATCATTTGCTCAAAAATGTTGGCGGCAGACAGCATGAAACCTAATAAACTTAAACGACATTTGGAAACGCTTCATAGTGAGTACGTAAACAAACCCAGAGAATTCTTCGAATTAAAATTAAATCATATGAAAAGCAAAAATCATTGTTTAAAAAAACTTTGTCTGTGAATGAAAAAGCTTTAATTGCCTCTTACAAACTTTCATATAAAATAGCCAGATGTAAAAAGCCTCACACCATTGGTGAAGAGCTTATTTTGCCAGCCGCAATTGAGATTGTAGAAATTATGTTTGGAGATAATTTTGCAAAACAATTGCAGTCTATACCTGTTTCAAATGATACTGTTGCCCGTCGAATTGCTGATATAGCTGAAGATGTAGAGTGTCAGCTTTTGTCGAAGTTGCGTGACAAATTGTTTTCAATACAACTCGATGAGGCAACAGATAGTAATAAAGATGCTCATTTCATTGCCTATGTTAGATTTTGTGATGATTTGTCAGTAGTAGAATTACTTTTCTGCAAACCAATAGAACTCAAAGCAACAGCACTCGCATTATTTGCTATCTTAAATGATTTTATGAACGAGGCAAACATAGAATGGAAAAATTGCGTCGGAATATGCACCGATGGTGCTCGTTCTATGTCCGGAAGATTCCAAAGTATTCAAGCACTTGTGAAACAAAAATCGCCACAGTGCGTCTGGACACATTGCATGATCCACAGAGAAGCTTTGGCTTCCAAAGAAATGAGTCCTGGTTTGAATATTGTGTTAACTACGGTTGTAACCGTAGTAAATTATATAAAAATGAGACCCCTGAAATCAAGAATCTTTTCCGCACTTTGTAAAGACATGGGTGCAGTACATTCAGCGTTACTATTTTATTGCGAGGCAAGATGGTTATCACGAGGGGAAATTTTTTGCAACGTGTTTATGAATTAAAAGAAGAAATCGCCGTTTTCCTAGAAGAGGAAAACAGACCGGAAGCTGAGAATTTTCGCGATAGTTTATTTGTGATGAAATTGAGCTACATGGTCGACATATTCGAGATATTAACTTGAATCTTCATCTGCAAGGAGCAAATACACATATATTGGATACGAGTGATAAAGTTAATGCTTTTTGTAGGAAATTGGAATTGTGGAGCAGAAATTTAAAGCAAGAAAACTTAACAATGTTTGCAAATTTGAATGATTGTATTAAAACTTACAAGGCTGAAGAACAACATGTAAAAGTTGTTTTTGCAACCATTAAAAATCATTTAGCAATGCTAGCAAAGAATTTTAAAAAGTACTCTCTTGCTGACGACAAACTGATATCAAGTTACAAGTATGTGAGGGATCCATTTCAAAATACTCCCGAAGGACTCTCAATTGAAGAGGAAGAAACCTTCATAGACTTCACGGCAAGCGGCGAAACCAAAAGACAATTTAGTAATAAATCACTCTTTGAATTTTGGGCAGGAGTGGATGATGAGTTTTCTGCACTAAAAAAAAAGGGCATTTCGCATTCTACTACCATTTTCAACATCTTACCTTTGTAAAACTGGATTTTCTGCGGTGGCTTCTTTGAAGACAAAACATAGATCTCAGCTAAATATAGAAGAAAAAGAACTGAGAGTGTCTATTTCTAATATTAAACCCTCCTTCGAAAAACTTTGCTCTGAAAGACAGGCCCAAGGAAGTCACTAATAATTATTAAATTTGTTTTTAATTTAGTAAGTTGTTTTAATTTAATAAGTTAATTATTAAATATGTCGAAATGTATTTTGTTTTGTATGTGTGTGTGTGTTCTTTCCTTTCAGTCACTTAATCAATTTTTTTAAATAACATTTTCTCTTGGATATGCTCGCGCCCCCCCATTAGTGTGCTCGCGCTAGCGCGCCCACAGGTTGAGAATTACTGTTAATTTAGACAGTGGTTTTATCATATTAAACATTTTTTTAAATATAAAATATTATTTTGTGTATGTTTTTTTTAATTACATTTTTATAAAAAAAATATGTTTTTTTTGAATAATATTTTAGTTTTTCTTTATATGTTATTATTTAAAACATTTTTTTTAAATATTTTTTTTCATATGTTAAACATTAAAAATTAAAAAAATATACTTAATTTTTATAATTTTTATTATATAATTTTTAATTATTTATTTTTCTTTTTTAAAATATAAAATATTTTATATAAATAATATTAAAATTTTAATTGGCTTTTTTTTTTTTTTTAAAATCACATTTTCTATTTTTATGTTTTTTTTTGTAAATTTTTTTTGGATATTTTTGTACATCTTCATTTTTATTTCAATGGGTTTATATAGGTGACCTTTAAAGGGTTAAATAATCCTTAAGGTTGGTAAGAAAGATCTTGTTATCAAGAAGTTATTTTATATACCAGGGGTGGCCAAGCTCCTTAATAGTCCGATCCATTTTTAAAAATTTAATTTTTTTTTGCGAGCAGCGATTAAATACGTATTTAAAGGGTATGCAAAAAAGGTATGAACATTTTTTTTACAGAAATTATATTTATTGAATGTCAGTTTGAAATTCTTCGTTCTTTAATTTTTCAAATAATTTTTTGAATTTTCGATTATTGTTTGCTTTGGTGCGAATGTAATTTAGAAGGTGTTACAGTGTTTTCATAACATCAGGATATTTTAAATATTTTGTAACTAGATGTTCTCGGGGAATTATGCAGTGAATCGGTATGAATTGTAGAATTTGGGAATCATGAATTAAAAGCCAATAAAATCGATTTTTTACAAAGCATTGCCGGATCTCCATTTGTTGTAATAATTTTTAAAAATAAAATGAAGAAAAAGGAAAACAGAACTATCGAAAATTTATCGAGAGCCACAAATAATCCTTCAAAGTGCCACATGTGGCTCGTGAGTCCCTGCTATATAATATATATGACATGCTGAATAAGTCGTACCCCATTTTTTCGAATTCTAAAGAAATTAGTAAAAATTAGTCCCATTTTAAAAAATAATATTAATAACCAGGTCTAATCGAATATATCATTCATCTATGTCATTTCTCTAAACCATTGTAATGCAAAATAATTATATATAAAAATAAAAAATTCTACAGAATTGGTAAAACAATTTATATTGAACAATTATTTAATATTATTAACTAGGTCTAATAGAATAATTCATTTATCTCTGTAATTTCTCTAAAACAGTTTAATGCAAAATGATTATATATGAAAAGAAAAAATGCTATAGAACTGGTAATTATAGTGGTTAATTATTTAATATTAATAACTAGGTCTAATAGAATATTTCATCCATCTATGTCATTTCTCTAAACCATTTTAATGCAAAAGAATTATATATGAAAAGAAAAAAAATGCTATAGAACTGGTAAAACAATTTATATTGATTAATTACTTAATAACAAGGTCTAATTGAATATATCATTCATCTATGTCATTTCTTTTAATTTTTGCAACGATATTGGTTATGCTGGTCTTCGGTACCGGAGTTGGTAGGAATTTCACAACTGGATGTTCGTAGCCGTTCGGAATTGGCTTTAAGCTGTATGTCCCAGTCTCATTAGCCCCCGTGTTGCAAAAGTAGACCGCAGCACTCCAAACCAAAATCAAAAACCAAAAACATTTTAATGTAAAAGGATTATATATGAAAAGAAAAAAATGCTAAATGCTATAGTACTGGTAAAAAATTTTCAGTGATTAATTATTTAATACTAATAACTATTTCTAACCGAATATATCATACATCTATGTCATTTATCTAAACCATTTTAATGCAAAATGATTATATATGAAAAGAAAAACTGCTATAGAATTGGTAAAGCAATTTATATCAAATAACTATCTAACATTAACGGCTAACTCTAATCAAATAATTCATTCATCTATGTCATTTCTCTAAACCATTGTAATGTAAAATAATTATATATGAAAAGAAAAATGCTATAGAATTGGTAAAACAATTTATATTGAACAATTATTTAATATTATTAACTAGGTCTAATCAAATAAATCATTCATCTATGTCGTTTCTCTAAAACAGTTTAATAAAAAAAATTATATATAAAAAGGAAAAAATGCTATAAAATCGGTAAAACAATTTATATTGATTAATTGTTTAATATTAATAACTAGGTCTAATAGAATAATTCATTCATTTCTGTAATTTCTCTAAAACATTTTAATTCAAAAGGATTATATATGAAAAGAAAAAATTGCTATAGAACTGGTAATTTATAGTGATTAATTTTTTAATATTAACAACTAGGTCTAATCGAATAATTCATTCATCTATGTCATTTATCTAAAACATTACAATGCAACATGATTATATATTAGAAGAGAAAAATTCTATAGAACTGGAAAATATATATATTGATTAATTATTTAATATTAATAACTAGGTCTAATCAAATAATTCATTCATCTATGTCATTTCTCTAAAACATTTTAATGCAAAAGGATTATATATGAAAAGAAAAAAGTGCTATAGAATTGGTTAAGCAATTTATATTGATTAATTATTTAATATTAATAACTAGGTCTAATCAAATAAGTCATTCATCTACATCATTTCTCTAAAAACTTTTAATGAAAAAGGATTATATATGAAAAGAAAAAATGCTATAGAATCGGTAAAACAATTTATATTGATTATTTATTGAATATTAATAACTAGGTCTAATCGAGTAATTCATTCATCTGTATAAATTCTCTAAGATATTTTAACACAAAAGGATTACATATGAGAAAGTATGCTATAGAATTGGTAAAACAATTTATATTGATTAATTATTTAATATTAATAACTAGGTTTCAGAGAGTAATTCATTCATCTATGTTATTTCTCTAAAACATTTTAATGAAAAAGGATTATATATGGAAAGATAAAAAATGCTATAGAACTGGTAAAAAATTTATAGTGATTAATTTATATTAATAACTTGGTCTAATCGAATAATTCATTCATCTATGTCATTTCTCTAAAACATTTTGCAGAACGATGACCGATTGCTTAGGGTGCTGGCCTTCGGTACCGGAGTTGGTAGGTTCTATTAGGTAGGAACTGGTAAAAAATTTTCAGTGATTAATTATTTAATACTAATCACTAGTTCTAACCGAATATATCATTCATCTATGTCATTTATCTAAACCATTTTAATGCAAAAGGATCATATATGAAAAGAAAAACTGCTATAGAATTGGTAAAGCAATTTATATCGAATAATTATCTAATATTAATAACTGGGTCTAATGGAATAGTTCATTCACCTCCGTCATTTCTCTAAAATATAGTAATGCAAATAATTTACATATGAAAAGAAAAAAAGCTATAGAACTGGTAAAAATTAATATTGATTCATTATTTAATATTAATAACTAGGTTTAATAGAATATACCGTTCATCTATATCATTTCTCTAAACCATTTTAATGCAAATTGATTCTATATGAAAACAAAAACTTCTATAGATTTGGTAAAAAAATTTATATTGAATAATGTTTAAAATTCATAACTAGATCTAATCAAATAATTCATTAATCTACGTCATTTCCTTAAGAAATTTAATGCAAAATAATTATATGTGAAACGGAAAAATGTTATGTCACTTGTAAAAAAATTATATTGATTAATTATTTAATATTAATAACGAGTTCTACTCGGATAATTCATTTATTTATGTCATTTATCTAAAGCATTCAAAGTGTATATAAATTCTTAAGCTTTCGTGCCTCCTCTAAGCTGTCGGTAAAATTGAAACTATAAAACAGTAGAACCTTTAGATGACAAATATGAAGTACCGACCTTTGAAAATACACTTCTGACCTCCACCACTGAGGAACATTAAAACGATTTATTATGTCACTTATTGACATTATCTCGACATTTTTGAGAAATCGAGAATAGTATTTTATGATGTCCAGTTTCTCTATTGATTGTTTATGGGAATAAACCCTTAAAAACGTATAATCTACCACTTCTAAAAATAAATATAAAAATATTTTTCTTTTACTACAATTTATCTTTGGTGAAGTTTATCAATTTTTTTCTTATTGGTTGAAATATTTAAAACAAATACCATGAATTATTGTTTTAAGCTCATATGTGTTATAGTCATACATGAACTGCCATTTGTAAAGGTTTAATTGCTTATATAGTAATTTACAGCTTTTCTTCACTAAAGCAGATTTATTAATAAAAAATATTTAATATGAGAGGAAAATATGTCTATGGTTTCAAACGCAAATACAATACACTGAGGAGCCAAAACATTATTACCATCCCTACATTTTGCAATGAACTCGCCTGGATGACATGGAAGGCTCTTGAATAGGTGAAAGTGGTATTTAACTGCTGCTAGAGAGTCTGAAGAATCATGATTTCACTGACTTCTGTGTGTCACGGGAAAGACTCCGGAATTAAGCGATTTTGATAGAGGGCAGATTGTAATGGCTGAAATGCTCGGAACAAGTAATTCCGAAATTGCAAGTCTCATGGATTGTTCGCGATCTATGGTAGTACTTATGCTTTGAATGACAGTGACGACATCTTGAACGTATACGGTATCAAAGAAAATGGTCGTCGGAGACTGTTCGCATGGTGAAGCAAAAGGATCCAAGCAGTGGCTCAATGGCAACCGAATACAATGCAGGGCCAAGTAGAATAGTATCTACTGTTCAGCGTACACTGTTGGATATCTGGTAACTCAGCAAATATACTCGTGTAATTGCTGACTAAACGTCTTGAACTGCAACTGGGAGTATCATGGTGAATGGATCAGTGGAAGAGACTTGCTTGGTCACATGAATCACGACATCTCATTCATCACGCTGATCGCTTGTGTCAGGATACGCCGTTTTCCAAGCGAACAGTTGTTCCTTGTTGTTCCTTCAATGGTCATGCACAGGCCGGTGGTGACGGTATTATGCTTTGGTGGACTTTAACGCCTCTATGGGACCCATGGTTGTGGTAGAGCAAACGATGAATGCTACAGGGTATCTGAACATCATTGTGGAACAGTTGTTGCCCCCTTACACGGCATAAATGAAATGTTCCAACAGAACAACGTGTCACAAGGGACATTGTGTTGGAGTGGTTCAGGAACATGATGCAATTGCAATTAATGTCCTGTCCGCTAACTCACCAGATCTCAATCCGACAGCACTCTGAGATGTCATGGGACAAGCTCAGAGTTCAAAGATCGCCATGAATCCAGGCGTAACTTTTGCTTCATCCTGTACAATCTGTAGTCATACAAGTTTAAGTATCCATGCTTGGATCCATAAGGCAGAATGAAGCTGTGCTGCTTGCCTATGTTATTGACTGGTGGTCATGTTTTGTCTCTGAGTTATAAATAATCTTTAGGTATTAATAATTTTGTTTAAAACTGTATTAAAATATATTTAAGATTATCTGAATGAGTTCCATATTATATATACATATATATAAATATATATATATATATATAAAATATATATATATATATATATATATATTTATATTTAATTATTTAATATATATACATATATATATAGACATACATATATACATATATATATATATGTATATATATATATATATATATATATATATATATATATATATATATATTAATATTATTTTATATATATATTATATATATATATATATATACATATATACATATATATATATATATATATATATATATATATATATATATATATATATATATATATATATATATATATATATATATATATATTTATATATACATAAATAAAAACGTATAAACTAATAAAACATAAGGCCTACGGTATACAATACCAGACTATAGAATGAAAATTAGGAATGATGTTGCCAATGACCGTGAAGAGTTGTGACCTCACACTCCATTTAAATTAGTTTTATGTTGCAACAACGCTTATTGAAGTCACAACATCATATGACCAGAAAGAAGTCAAAAATGGAAGACTAAATAGACACGAAGCAAAACTACAAAAACTTTACTAAGTTTTCTAACTTTACAATACGGCATGACAGATAATCCTAACAACGTTATTTATGTATTAAGATATTCGATTCTTTAAAGATTCGATTAAAGTTTAAAATTTTTTTTTTACAATATTAATTAGAAAACCAGCAGGGAAATCTTATATACGTGTGTAATTAAGGAAATGACGAATATAACTGTCTCTTACTGTATTCTAGCCGAACGATGGCCGATTGGTTAGGGCGTTAGCCTTCAGTACTGGAGTTCGTGGGTTCGAATCTCACAGTGGCATTGTTGTTCGTAGCCTTTCTGAAACGGCTGTAGGTCCCGGTCTCATTATCCCTCGTGTTGCAAAAAGTAGACCGTAGAGCTCCAAACTAAACCAAACCTTACATTATTCTTGCTGTGCAATCTATTACATCGAATTTAAATGTTTGTAATAACATTACTTTTCACATTTTATGAAACAGTTTAAAACTATATTTTCTTACGGTTTTAAATATTTTATTCTTAAAAAAACCTTTCAGTCATGAAAGCTTAAAAAAACTTAATGATCCATGTTCTATAAAGAAATCTAATAAACATATTTCTTGACATTTCGGTAGTAAAATTTGCAGAAATTTAATCTTTAATTTATACAAAGAACGCTTAATTCTACTGAAATAACTACTGAATAAAATAAAAAATACATAAAGTATTCCCGTAACCTGAATAAAAAACTGTGTCTACAGTATTAGGGTTAAATACCTGGATTAGTTATGAAAATATTTTAATAGTGTTGAATTTTTAAGCATATTTGGCAAAAATTCACATGCTCGTTTTATTAGTTTAAACTGCCTTAAAAGATTTAATACATTTAATATTAATTTTGACACTAACAAGGAATACAATAACTTTAATAAAATACCTAAAGTGGATAGAGATTATTACTTAACTCTTTATCTTAACCTTAATTATAATAATAAACATTTTACTAAAATAATTAAACAGATTGAGTATTGTTTCCCTATATCAAGTATTCGTCCTACTATATGTTTCAAATATAATTAAACATATATAATTGTCAATATATATAATATTTATAATATAAATTAATGTATAATAATGTAAAATTTACAATAATAAAGTGTCAAATATAACTATAAACAAATCCTACTAAAATACTTCATTGAGTAAAATTACAATAGTTATCAATTTTATAAAGAACGCTTAATTTATGAAATAACTACTGATAAAATAAAAATATGCAATGTATTGTAATGAGTAAAAACTATTTACTTTTGTTAAATACCTGGATTAGTTATGAAATATTGTAATATTGGAATTTTTAATCATATTTGTCAGAATTCAATGACTTTTTATTAGTTTATATTCCTTAAAGAATTGTAATACATTTAAATATTAATTTTCAATAAAGTGTAATAAAAACTTTAATAAAATGTAAAGTGGATAGAATTATTACGTAATCTTTATCTTAACTTAATTATAATAATATACCTTTTACTAAAATAATTAAATAATTGAGTATTGTTTTTATATTCAAGTATTTTAATAAATTGTAAAATATAATTAATTAATTAATATATTTACAAGTAATAATTTAAAGTGTCTAAAGATATGAAAAACTCAATTGTTATTAATTGTAATTCATTATTGAGTTCATCCACATATTACAATAGTTATCATGGACATATTATAACGTGTAACCTAGATTTAGTTGATGATAAAAAACTGCGCACTGTAATGAAATTGGGTACAGGTTTCAGATTTGTTAGTTACTTTGTTAACTTAATTATTCGACGTTCAAATCGTAATTCGACGTTTTGAAATTGTAATATTGTAATAATTAGAATTGTTAGATTATAAAATTGTAAAATTGTATAATTGTATATTTACAACTACAATAAAGTGTCTAAAGATATGAAAAACACAATTGTTACTAATTGTAATTCATCATTGAGTTCATCCACATATTACAATAGTTATCAGGTACATATTATAACGGGTAACCTATATTTAGTTGAAAATAAAAAACTGCGCACTGTAATGAAATTGGGTACAGGTTTCAGATTTGTTAGAATTACTTGGACTTAACCAGCGGTTAAGTATTGGTTTGTTAATTATATCCAATTTTCGACGTTTTGAAATTGCAATATTGTAATAATTAGAATTGTAAAAATGTAAAATTGCATAATTGTATATTTACAACTACAATAAAGTGTCTAAAGATATGAAAAACTCAATTGTTATTGATTGTAATTCATTATTGAGTTCATCCACATATTACAATAGTTATCATGGACATATTATAACGGATAACCTAGATTTAGTTCATAATTAAAAACTGCGCACTGTAATGAAATTGAGTACAGGTTTCAGATTAGTTGGAATTACTTGGACTTAACCAGCGGTTAAATATTGGTTTGCTAATTATATCCAATTTTTCAACGTTTTGAATTTTTAATATTGTAATAATTAGAATTAAAAAATTGTATAATTGTATATATACAACTACAATAAAGTGTCTATAGATATGAAATACACAATTGTTACTAATTGTAATTCATCATTGAGTTCATCCACATGTTATGATAGTTATCATGGAAATATTACAACGGGTAACCTAGTTATAGTTGGTAATAAGTATTGCTTTGTTAATTATATCCAATTTTCAACGTTTTGAAATTGTAATATTGTAATAATTAGAATAGTAAAATTGTATAATTGTATATTTACAACTACAATAAAGTGTCTAAAGATATGAAAAACGCAATTGTTACTAATTGTAATTCATTTTTGAGTTCATCCACAAACTACGATAGTTATCACTGACATATTATAACGTGTAACCTAGATTTAGTTGATGATAAAAACTGCGCTCTGTAATGAAATTGGGTACAGGTTTCAGATTTGTTATGATTACTGGGACTTAACCAGCGGTTAAGTATTGGTTTGTTAATTATATTCAATTTTTGACGTTTAGAAATTGTAATATTGTAATAATTAGGATTATAAAATTGTATAACTGGATATTTGCAACTACAATAAAGTGTCTAAAGATATGAAAACACAATAGTTACTAATTGTAATTGTGTGAGTTCATCCACATATTACAATATTTATAACGGACATATTATTTGTTTGAATTTAATTAGAATAGTAAAATTGTATAATTGTATATTTACAACTAGAATAAAGTGTCTACAGATATGTAAAACACAATTGTTACTAATTGTAATTCATCATTGAGTTTATCCACATATTACAATAGTTATCACGGACATATTATAACGGGTAACCTAGATTTAGTTGATAATAAAAAACTGCGCACTTTAATGGAATTGGGTACAGGTTTCACATTTGTTCGGATTACTTGGACTTCACCAGCTGTTAAGTATTGGTTTGTTAATTATATTCATTTTCGATGTTTTGAAATTGTAATATTGTAGTAATTATAATTGTAAAATTGTAAAATTGCATAATTGTATATTTACAACTACAATAAAGTGTCTGAAGATATAAAAATACAATTGTTACTAATTGTAATTCATCATTGAGTTTATCCACATATTACAATAGTTATGACGGGCATATTATAACGGGTAACCTAGATTTAGTTGATAATAAAAAAATTGCGCAATGTAATGTAATTGGGTACAGGTTTCAAATTTGTTAGGATTACTTGGACTTTACCAGCGGTTAAGTATTGGTTTGTTAATTATATCCATTGTCGACGTTTTGAAATTGTAAGTTTGTAATAATTATATTTGTAAAATTGTAAAATTGTATATTTACAACTACAATAAAGTCTCTAAAGATATGAAAAACACAATTGTTACTAATTGTAATTCATCATTGAGTTTATCCACATATTACAATAGTTATCACGGACATAGTACAACGGGTAACCTAGATTTAGTTGATAATAAAAACTGCGCACTGTAATGAAATTGGGTACAGGTTTCAGATTTGTTGGAATTACTTGGACTTAACCAGCGGTTAAGTATTAGTTTGTTAATTATATCAGATTTTCTTTTGCAAGTTAATTTTGTTTTTAAAATATTATCATGGTCACTTTGAAGCCTTGAATAGGATTAAGTGTTTGAATATAACTTATTTTCGAATGAATATAAGATTGTTTACCTTTACTATTATAGATTTAATTTTTAATGTCGAAACTGAATAGGCGGGCCAATTGTTAGGATTACTTGGATTTAACCAGTGGTTAAGCATTGGTTTTTTAGTTATATCCAATTTTCGACGTTTTGAAAATGTAAACAGTCTTTAAGTGTGCTAGTTCACCTTTTTAATGATTTTTTTCTTTATTTAGTTAATGTGTGTATTTTTGGTTTTTTTTTTTGCATTTATTTTATTTTCAATCTTATGCAAATTTACACTTGTATTTGGTCAGCCAAGTACTATATAAACAGTAATTGTAGTACTCCGACGGTTGTTTTGATGTTGTGTGTGGGTATTATGATAGTCTTATTATCTTATAGCTCGTGGAACAAATTTCTAATGTTATAGAGCAATTCGTCGCAACGTCACGAACTACTATAATGCTCCCATTCATTTTCATGTTACCAATAGACAAACAATAAACTGGCCTTCCTTTTGAAACTAAAGCCAGAGTTGTCTAAGTTGAGATGTGTCCTACTGCGTGAAATTGTCTTATTGTTTCTAGTGTTAATGCACCGTAAATAAACGGAGTTGTTTTTTAAATGTTTGCTTTCAATGTCATTTGAGACTGACATTTTAATTATGGGCCCAGTCGTCTATAGTACTATGTGTCGTAGAAAATAATTACGAAAGAAATCTGTCGATTATATACTTTCTGCTGGAACTGTTTAGATCTGTTACATTGTTCCTTCAAAAGTGGATTATTCTGTTCTACTTTGTCCCTCAACATATGCAGAAAGCCATAGGAATATATCCTCTATTAGAACTGATGAATTAATCTTTTGCATTTATATAATCGGATAGAATTGGACTGGTTATTACGTTGTTTGTGTCAAAGTGGACCGATTCCTGTTATGTGTAGTGTAATGAAAGACTTTTCTCCTATTTTGACTGGTGCAGAGTGAGGTATATGAACTAAGTACGTACTTCGTTGGTGAGCCAGGTTGGATCTTGCCTTTTCTTCGATGACGGGCCTAAAACAACTTTTTTCGTAAGTACTTTATTATATATTATAATAATGGATCAAATTCATGATCTCTTTGTTGCTGACAATTATGTCACTTGGGCGAATGATGTAAAGGTACTACTAATAAATAAAAATTATTTTAATATTATGAATAAACGTGTAGGGAAACCTATAGTTTTAAAAGACATAGTAACTGATCACAAGGATGTAAATGCAAAAGCATTTAATATCCAATACGTAAATTTATCTGAATCGTACAGAACAGTCTTAACTGGAATAGATAATGCTTGTATCGCATGGTACAAGCTAGAAAATCATCTCGTGCACGCATTATCGGGTTTACCGGTAAGTTTTTAAATGCAAGCCCAATAAAAATGAAAGTGTAGGACTTTCTTCTACTCGTTTACCAGATATTGTTAAAGAAGTGAAAGATGCAGGTAAACCTATTGATGATTGGTTTGTTGCATTTCAACTCACTAGGCACCTTAAGAGTGATTTTGCACACATTGTTCAGTTTATATACCAATATCCCGATTTCTCATTTAAGTTTGATAAAGTTCGAAATGAACTTTATCTAAGAAGTCCAGACTTTTTCTTTTTAGAGGTGATCAAGACAAACAGTTGCCGTACAAAAAACCCGAAATGTTAGTATTTAAATTTATGAAAATCGGAAATTTTTAAGGGTGGGGTAAAAAGGGCTATCTAATAACAAACTTCAGGGTTAAACTTTAAACAAACCATTATACCCATCTAAACCACACGAGTCAGAAATACCACAGTAGATCAAACCCCGTCAAAAATTTTCTAAACAGTACAGGGTGTTTTGTCGTAGAAGCTTCTTTGCGTAATAGTTATGATCGGAAGACTGTCTGGGTGTTTCATACACCTGCGAGTACCCACTTTTGTTGTAATAGATCACTTTTAGAAATTTTAAGGAAATTTCTAGAACTTCTATGGCTGGGGCCATAGATGGGATTGACTGACCTATTGAGGGTATGGGTAAAGTCAAAATGATTTTTGATTACTATTACTAGGATTTTTACTAGGATATGTATGTAACAATGATAATTATAAGCTTTAACCATTGGGTGGAAGAAAATCTTTAACTGCTTCAGTGATACTAACTTTGCATTAAACAGGGATGACAGAACATATATGGGTGGTATTATATTCCTTGTTGATAAAACCCCTATCTCATGAAGGACTTATAAGCAGAATTGTGTTTGCTTATCAACTATAGAAAGTGAATGTGTCATTGGTTGAAGAAACTAAAGAACTCGAATGTTTGAGTGTACTGAAAATAGAATATAAAGTTCAAAGCTTTTAGAAATTCGTACTGTGATAATCAAGCTATTAATTTCTTTAAATCTCTCATAGGAAACCACAAAATGAAACTTATATCAGTTAAATTCAATTTTATTAGAAAATTGATATATGACAAATTGTTTTCATATGAAGAAATCTCGCTGATTATTTCACGAAAGGAATAACTAAACTGCAACTAACGAAATTTATGGACTAAGTGTTCAGAGCTTAAGCATGATACTTTTGCATATGTTAAATTTTTATAAAACATTTCTTCTACTGTAAGATATTTATAGATATGTGTATGTAGATTTTTGTTAACGTAATGCTTGTATATACTTGATTTATCTTGTTTTACTACATAAGAAATGTAGTAATTTTTTTTGTATGTATTATAAATGTCTTGTACAGTGTTTATAAATTTTGTCATTCATGTTTAAAATAAATGTGGTTCTTCATGTTACGATAAATTAAGTTATACAATGTTTTTATGAGTTGCTTTCATATGTTGCAAATGTTTTCATTAATGTTCTTGAATCTGAAGCTTTTTAGTACAGTTTTCTTTTGCAAGTTAATTTTGTTTTGGAAATATTGTCATGGTCACTTTGATGCTTTGACCAGGATTGAGTATTTGAATATAACTTATTTTTGAATCAATATATGATTGATTACCTTGACTATTATTCCTAATTTTTTAATGTCTAAAATTGAATGGGTGGGACACTTGTTAGAATTACTTGGATTTAACCAGCGGTTATGTATTGATTTGTTAGATATATCCAACTTTCGACCTTTTGGAATTGTTAAATCTTTAATTGAACTCGTAATTTGCCATAATCGTTTCTTTAGTTAATGTGTGTATTTTGGGTTTTTCGCATGTATTCTGTGTTCAACTTTATGCAAATTTACTGTTGTATTTGGTCAGACCAGTACTATGTAATCAGTAATTGTAGTTGTGTGCTGACGGTTTTGATATCATGTGTGGGTGACATGAGTCTTATTATTTTTTTGCTCGTGGAGCAAATTTATAAAGTTGTTTTTAATTTTGATGCTTGTTAAATAAACGGCGTGTTTTTAAATTGTTGCTTTCTTCACTCACCAAACCTGCCACTTTTCTTTGAATATCATTAGAGACTGACAAGATTAAATAACCAATATCGTTATAAAATCATAGAATCGGATGTTGATGTATTTATAAATAAACCTGCCGTTAAACAGTTTAAGCACTGAGGTATACCAGTAATGGAAATCTGTCTTTATAAAGGGTTATGTAACACGTGCTATATACAAGCGCATAAAGCTTTAGATGGATAGATTATATTTAAAATTCAGAACAGAGAAAAGGTTGAAATTAAAATGAATGACATTTTTAAATTAAAAAAATTAGTAAAATGAAAAATGTAAAATTATTTCTTAGCTTCAAGCATCTGCAATATTAAGATCCCCGTGCATAAAACTGTATTGTGATATTTGATCATTTCGATATATTTAAACCCTTCCGGTACGATTTAATAATGAAAAACTGTGCGTGAAGTAACCATTTATTTTTTATTTAAAAAACTTGTTTCATTTTACAATTCTTACATATTCCTAATTAAAATCCACTTTTTACATAGTGTTAAATAATATCTGAAAAGATATAATTATAATTAAGAAAATATCATAGCAAAACATTAATAAGGTATACAGATAAGTCTTCAAGATAGTGGTACTTTTCAAAACAAAGTGCAAAGGAATACTGAATTGTTTACACCGCTAGGGAGTCTCGCTTCTAATTTGATTCTTGTAACACACACGGCATTTCTTAGTAGGTTTTCTTTTATTCTGGTTCATCAATTTGGCAGTGACATGTACCAAGGAATTTTAAATAAACAATATGTAATAGTGACCTAGTATTTACACAAGTAACAAAAGTCTTGCTAAATTCAGTATAATAGAAATTATAAACTAAATTATCATATTTAACATTAACTTTAGTCTAATGACGAGTGTAGCTCGTCATTGTGCGTTATGGAATGAAAATCAATGACGAACTAGACTCGTCATTTTACCGGAAGGGGTTAATACATTTTTTAAATAGTCATTTCTGCGTTTAGTTATTTTATATAACCTTATACTACAATATTATTTCAAATGAAATTGATATTTTGAGCACTGGTAATTATAGCAGTAGCAGCAAAATCAAGCAATATAGTCTCAAACACTATTATAGAAACAAATAATTTACAGTAGTGAATTAAAATATAGTTCATTGGGTATCACCTGCTGTATACAAGAGCATAAAGCGTTAAATGTATAGATTATATATAAAATGCATTGCAGAAAAGGTTAAAATGAAATTGAATATGGTAATTAACTATAAAATGAGTAAAATTAATATAAATTCATAGTTTGAATTATCTGAAATAGCAAGATTCCCCTGAAGAAAACTGTGCATTGTGTTATTTTAATAATTTCGATAAATTTAATAATTTTTAAATAGTCTTATCTGCATTTAATTATTTTATATATGTTTATACTACAATAATCTTATCTCAAACGAAAAAGATGCTTTGAACACTGATAGTTCTATCACAGGAGCAAAATCAAACTATAGAAATGGAGTCTCAAACACTGTTATAGAGACAGCAATGATTTACAGTAGTGACATAAAATATAGCTCATTGTGTATCATATGCTATACATTAGTGCATAAAGCGTTAAATGTATAGATTATATTTAAAATTCAGGATACAGAAAAGGTCGAAATTGAAATAAATAGGGCATTTTTAAATTCAAAAATAATGAATAATATATTTTTTTTCATAGTTTCGAATATATGAAACATTGAAAGCTTCTACATAAAATTGTGTATGCCGAACGATGGCCGAATGGTAGAGCGCTGCTCTTCGGAACCGGAGTTCGCGGGTTCGAATCCCGCTGCTGGCATGGATGTTTGTAGCCGTTCGGAATCGGCTTTAAACTGTAGGTCCCGGTCTCATTAGCCCTCGTGTGCAAAACAGTAGACCGTAGCTCTCCAAACCAAACCAAAATTGTACATTGTGATATTTTAATCATTTCGATAAATTTCATACAACTTTATAAATAGTCATATCTACGTATAATTATTTTATGTAGATTTATTCTACAATAATCCTATTTCAAACGAAAAAGATACTTTGAGCACTGATAATTATAGAACTAGGTGCAAAATCAAGCAATAGAAAATGAGACTCAAGTCTCAAACACTATTATAAAAACAGAAATAATTTACAGTAGTGAATTAAAATATAGTTCATTGTGAAGCACATGCTATATACAAGCGCATAAAGCGTTAAATGTATAGATTATATTTAAAATTCAGGACATAGGAAAGGCTGAAATTAAAGAGTATGGTGATTTTTTAATTAAAAAAATTATTAAAATTATTAATATGAATTTTTTTCATAGTTTCAAGTATCTGAAATACTAAAATATATCCCTGCATAAAACTGTGCGTTGTGATACTTTAATAATCTCGATAAATTTAATAAAACTTTTAAATAATCATAAATGAATTTAATTATGATTATTGTAGTATAAACCTATATAAAATATCTCAAATGTAAAAAATAGTTTGAGCACTGATAGTTCTAGCACTAGGTGCAAAATTGAGGAATAGAAAGTCTCAAACACTATCGTGGAAACAGAAATAAATTACAGTAGGGGCATAGAAATAAAACTCAATTAAAGTTCAAGAAACGAGGAGCACTCGATGTACACATCGCATTCAAAGTACTAGACAGAAAAAGTTGAAATTGAAAAGAGTATTTCATTTTAAAATTCAAAAATAGTAAAATGAATAATGTAAAGTTTTTCATAGTTTAAAGTATCTGAAATACTACGATTCCCTCTCATAAATCTTTCTCATAGGTTTTTAATTTAATTCTATATAGGTTTGTACTACAGTAATAATGAAATCACTGATAATTCTATCATTGGCTGCAAAATCAAGCTATAGAAATGAAAAGTCTCAAACAATATCATAGAAACAGAAATAATTTACTGTAGTGAATTAAAATATAGACCATTGTGAAGAACATGCTATATATAAGTGCATAAAACGTCAAGTGTATAGATTATATTTGACATATAGGACAGAGAAAAGATTAAAATTGAAATGATATGGCATTTTGAAATTCAAAAACTGAAATGAATTACAATTTTTCATAGTTTCAAATATCTGAAACATTAAACGACCCCCTGCATAAAACTGTGCATTGTAATATTTGATGATTTAGATAAATTTAGATAACTTTTAAAAAGTCATATCTGCATTATTTATTATTTTATGTTTATACTACAATAATCTTATTTCAAACGAAAAAGATACTTCGAGCACTGATAATTCTAGCACTAGCTGCAAAATCAAGCTATAGAAAAGTCTCAAACGCTATTATAGAAACAGATAATTTACAGTAGTGAATTAAAATATAGTTTATTGTGAAGTGCATAAAGCGTTAAATGTGTAGAGTATATTTATAATACAGGATCAAAGGTTGAGATTAAATATGGTAATTATTTAAATAAGAAATTAGTAAAATTAATAGTATAAATTTTTTTCATAGTTTGAAGTATCTGAAATATTAAGATTCCCCTGCATAAAACTGTGCATTGTGATATTTTAATCTTTTCTATAAATTTAATACAACTCTTAAACAGTCATATCTACATATAATTATTTTATGTAGATTTATACTACAATAATCCTATTTCAAACAAAAAAGATACTTTGATCACTGATAATTATAGAACTAGGTGCAAAAGCAAGCAATAGAAAATGACACTCAAAAGTCTCAAACACTATTATAAAAATAGAAATAATTTACAGTAGTGAATTAAAATATAGTTCATTGTGAAGTACATGATATATATAAGCGCATAAAGCGTTAAATGTATAGAATATATTTAAAATTCAGGACAGAGGAAAGGCTAAAATTAAAGAGTATGGTAAGTTTTTAATTAAAAAATAGTAAAATTAATAATATAAAATTTTTTTAGTTTGAAGTATCTGAAATACTAAAATATATCCCTGCATAAATCTGTGCTTTGTGATACTTTAATAATCTCGATAAATTTAATAAAACTTTTAAATAATCATAACTGAATTCAATTATGATTATTGTAGTATAAAACCTATATAAAATATCTCAAACGTAAAAGATACTTTAAGCACTGATAATTCTAACACTAGATGCAAAATCAAGCAGTAGAAAATGAAAAGTCTCAAACACTATCATGGAAACAGAAATAAATTACAGTAGGGGCATAGGAAATAAAACTCAAGTGAAGTTGAAGAAACGGGGAGCACCCGAGGAACACGAAATACAGACTGAAAAATTTACGCCAGTTTGGCATGCAAAGGAGAAATTAAATGGGGAGAAAGATTTCACCAATGCAGTAAAGTAGAGACTATAAACATTTAAGGCTTAAAATAGACAAATTTGGCCGATATGTGTTACTTTTGTATACAAAGCGCTTCCAGCAAAGATTTACGATCAGAGTTTCTAAATGGTCCTTTCTTCAGATATATATGCAGGACTTTCTGAATGCGTGTACATTTAAACCCACGTAATAAATCTAAATGAAAAATAATCTGTGTTATTTACGATTAGGTTTACAGAAAATACCAGTGTTACTATGCCTTGCTCGTCCAGTTTTAGTAAAATTAGGGTAGTTTTATAATTTGGTGGAATGTAATGCTTCTTAAGGCAGTTCATTATTTTTTAAGGGGTTTCTTATGTGAATATAGCTAAAGATCTTCTAATTTGTGTTTTCACTGAAAGTATTTGTATAGCCTATTTTAGTGTTAAACTTGGGTATTAAACGTGCCATGTGTATAAAAGAACATTTTAAATAGTAATTGCATAACGTATATCAAGATTAACTTTTATAAAATAGGCTTGGACCAAAATATTTTCTATGAATATTTACTACATACGAATTTATGCATTGCTCTTTTTCAGAAAATGTTTACTACTGCTGTCTAACATTTTATAATACAGATAAAATGTTCAATAAATAGTACCCTAAATTATTAAATAGGCATACCATAAATTATACCATACCCTAAATTATTTTTACATATAAATCTCCTTGTTATAGAAGCTACATTGACACTACATCCACTTCAGTTTCCTTTAATAAAGATAAATTATTAACAGTATTATTATAATTTACAAGACTTCATGTACGTTCTACTTTTCGAGAAATGACATTTAAAATACTTAATTAACATTTCTTTATTAAAGTCATAAGATACAGAAAAATGTATAATTTATATTAAAATAAATTCATTTATTTTAAAATAAATTATACATTTTAAATATTTAACTTTCATTATTTTTCAAGTGATAAAATACATGTTTCTTGTCTGTGTGAATACCTTCTAATTTCTGTTTTCACAAAGTATTTCTATAGCCTGTTTTGGTGGAACTTGGGTATTAAACGTGCCATGCGTATAAAAGAAGAACATTTAAATAGTGATTGCATAACGTATATCAAGATTAACTTTTATAAAATAGGCTTGGACCAAAATATTGTTATGAATATTTACTAACAACGAATTTGTGCACTGCTCATTTTCAGAAAATGTTTACTACGGCTGTCTAACATTTTATAATACAGATGGAATGTTCAATAAATCGTACCCTAAATTAT
Organism: Pardosa pseudoannulata; assembly: GCA_032207245.1. Lineage (NCBI taxonomy): Eukaryota > Metazoa > Arthropoda > Arachnida > Araneae > Lycosidae > Pardosa > Pardosa pseudoannulata. The sequence continues at coordinate 38,125,269 of CM063511.1, read as the reverse complement.
TAATTAGACATACAATAAATTATAACATACCCTAAATTATTTTACATATAAATGTCCTTGTAATAGAAGCTACATTGACACTACATCCACTTCAGTTTCGTTTAATAGAGATAAATTATTAATAGAGTATTATTGTAATTTTCAAGAATGACTTTAAAAACATTTGATTAACATTCCTTTATTGAAGTCAAATAAAATAAAATAAATTATACATTTTTTTTTCTGTAAAATAATATCAGTTAATTTATTATGAAATAAATTATACATTTTAAATAATTATTTCATTTTCATTTTTTAAGGGATAAAATACATGTTTCTTGTCTGTGTTAAAGATTTTCTAACTTGTGTTTTCACAGAAAGTATTTGTAGAGCCTATTTTGGTGAAACTTGGGTATTAAACGGGCCAAGTGTATAAAAGAATATTTAAATTGTAATGGCATAAATTTTATCAAGATTAACTTTTATAAAATAGGCTTGGGCCAAAATAATTGTATGAATATTTACTACCTACGAATTTGTGCACTTTTCATTTTTAGAAAATATTTTCTACGTCTGTCTAACATTTTATAATACAGATGGAATGTTCAATAAATCGTATCCTAAATTATTACATTTCCATACGATAATTTATATCATACCCTAAATTATATTACATAGAAATGCTCTTGTAATAGAAATCACTTTGACACTACATTCACTCCAGTTTCCTATTATAAGGATAAATTATTAATAGTGCACTATTGTAATTTTCAAGTCTTAAAGTACCTTCTGCTTTTGGAGACATGACATTTAAAATACTTGATAAAAATTTATTTTTTAAAGACTTGAAATACAGAAAAATTGTGTAATACATTTTTGTACTGAAACCGTTGACATAAATGCTATATATAGATCTGCATGATATATTTTAGATTCTGGTATATAATTTCCATAAACATTTATTAGCTTTATAGAGATG
>CM063511.1:38096811-38119311 GCA_032207245.1 Pardosa pseudoannulata | reverse complement strand
ACGTCATTGTATGTCAAGGAGTTAATAAGCTTAATATTTTGATAAGTCATGCTATTGAATTAACAAGAAATAATTATTTATTTTAAAAATTATATATTGTCTTTCAAAGATTTTTTTCTAAAAAATGCTACCCTGAAGCAATAATACTCCCCCACTCTTGCATGTGACAATAAACTCGATTCGGTTAAACGAAAATAAGCCAATTTTCGCATGTCCGACCTGAGTTTTGACAAGAGAAAAAAAAAGGTATTTAAATTCCTTTAATCCCCAAATCTGTTTTGTCCAATAGATAATATCTAATTTGCTATTTTTCCAAGAGATAAACACACGTTTATAGCAAAAAGGTTTGGCAGTTTTCGCGGCATTTGCGCTATTTCTCGAATATTGTAAAGGTTTACTGAAATTCAAAGTAAGGGACACGAAATTCATGACAGTTGACATAGATAATATTATTGTTATATTAGTTAATTATGGTTATTCAGAAAATTATGTCATTTAATTTATTTTACTGTCATGCAGCAAAAATTACGAAAAATCATTTCCTATTACATTTTCCATGTATGTGAAAAGATTGAAAATTGTAGGCATTTTGTTTAATTTTAAAGCCTATTTCTATCACTTTTGATGATGATAATAGTGTAAAATTAAAGAGAAAAACAATTTTCATTTTTGACAAGATTTTCTGATACATATTCCACAGGCAAAATTAACTGACAGTTTAACTTATTTTACATTTACGATATATAACATAAAGTACTTTTAAGCGATAAAAAGTTTTGCAAAACATGGCGTGCTGATTCACTAAAATAAAACTAACGATTATGTAATTTTTTGCCGCTTAATCACTCTCTTTGTTGTTCCATATCGAAACCTAATGCAGAACTTTCGTTTAATTAGTCCTCTAGTTCTTTAATATTAACATATATACACATTTCACCATACAGAATATACAGGGTGTCCCATCACGACAGCATAAATCTGCATAGCTATATTCCACGTTTGGGAGTACATAAAACTGCCCAAAGAAGATCACCTCTAGGATCCACATTTAGGAGAAAAATACGTAAAACAGAGTATTGACGTCACTGCCGGTGAAAGAAACCTTTGTTCAACATGTGAACCGTATATAGCACGGACATACTCCATAACAGTTCGTAAGGCAATTTCCATTAAATATTCCGTACATCAGGTACATATCGCATTAGTCACGAACGGAATACATAGCCACCATACGAAGACTACTAGCTGCAAGATTCAGCCTTTTAAATACCAGTTCAACGGCGACTTATCGACATTCCATGGCGTCTGCGAATGTATAACGCGGTATGCGCGGAGAACTTTTTAAAAATTATAGTCTCGAAGGCTACGCAAATACTGTTGTTGATATGTCCAATTAGTGTTTTTTATCTTTTACCGCAGTGACGTCATTCTTTGTTTTTTGTATTTTCTCGTAAATTATGAATCGTATAGGGACGTTCTTGGGCAGTTTTTATGTACTCCCACGATTAATCTAGCTGTGCAGAGTTTGAGGTCGTTTTGGGACACTCTGTATAAAATACTTAAAACCAAACTCTAGCCTTACAGTAATAAATTTCATCGCCTCACAAATAAATAGTTTTTTGAAGTTTGGAATCATTCTACGTTTCCCATATTAAAACGACAGCGCCAAATATATATCAAACAATATTAGAGAACATTAAATAAGAGTTTGTATTAAGTACCAATGAAGAACTGACATACGAACCGTAATGCACTATCTGTAGAAGTAGTTAACTGGTAAACATTGACTTTGGTTAATTACCAAACAATACGTTACGCTTTAAATCTCATTACATTAATTTGGGGTAATATTTGAATTTAATATTGCAGAGAAATCAGAGTTATTTAAAATGCTAGTAAATTCAACATAACTCGGCATTATGTACACTTGTTAATATGTGAAAAGTTTAATATATTTGTATATTTTGACAGCCTAATCTTTTATACTAATATTGCTGTAACATCATAATATTCGAGGGAATATGTGACAAATCATATAATCAAAAATATGGCCATAAAATAATGAATGCAATAATTGTCTTTTAAATTTCGATATTGATGACTATTTATTCATCTAGACAAATAAATAGCCTGAGTGTACAATTACCACCTACCATGTATAACTCGAGTGCGCTAAACTGGCCAAACTGTGGGGTTTTACATTAAAATAATTGATTTTTTTAGGCCGGCCTTTTTAAAAAACCTTTGCATTAAGGGTTTAATATTTTTTTATGTACCGTTTGCGAGATTCTGTTAACACTAGACTATTTCTAGTTAATGTTTTATGTACTACGATTGAACGAAGGTTGAGAAAAATTGCTATTAATTTCAAGTTTTCAGTTTCAACAAATATATGTTGCTGATATCATTATCCGTTTTGAGTATATTCGATAATATACGTAAGTATTTATCCAATACATCCAAAGATCTGTCTAACAACTGATATCTAATGTCTTTTGAACGTGTAGTTTTGTATGTATGACTGCGACTGTGTAATATTTAGTTGAGTATCTCCTTTTTTTAATTAAATGCGCAATTTGTAAAATAAAAATTCTCAAACTGTCAGGCATTAACATTGCCAGTCAGGGAAACATCATAGTACAATATAGAGCTGGATATATGTAAGATCACATGTAGTTAATCCAATGCATTTAAAGATTTGACTATTACAGACATTGTTTTAAGAAAAGATATTTTTATTTAGTTGAGTATCTCCATTTTCCCCTTAAATAGGCAGTTTGTAAAATAAAAATATCAAATATGAATGATACTAGTCATCGAGGGATCACAGTACAATATACACCTTGACACATCTAAATTATTTGACATGATCACATGCAGTTAATAGAATGCATTTAAAGATCTGGCTATTAGAGCCATTTTTATAGAATATATATTATTATTTAAGTGAGTATCTACATTTTTCGTTTAAATGCGCTATTTGTAAAATAAAAAAATCTCAAACTGTCATATATTAATGATTCTAGTCAATAAAAGATCCCAGTACAATATATACTTAGATATATCTAAAATATTTGACATGATCGCATGCAATTAATACAATGTAATTAAAGATCTGGTTACTGCAGGTATTTTTTAATTATAGAATAGAGATATTTTTACTGTTTTATCACTTTCTTATATGTGGTAAATACCATTTTATCCAAGTGCATATAATTTTTTAGTTTTATTTTTATTTATTAGGGTTAAAGAAGTTTAAGTATGTGAACAGGAGCTTATTTTTGATGTATTCATTTAAAGTAGCTCGTTCTTCCTTTACGACAAGCTTCAAACTTTGTAAATACGCACGCACGCGCACACACACACGTTCGGCATTAATAGCTTAATACTAACATATATCCAAACTTTACTGCATAAAAAGAAAAAAATCAAAATCAAAAACTTACACTGTTTTTAATAATATTTTTCAAAATATTAGACAATTTTCAGAGCATGCGAAAATTTCTCCACTTTCTGTACTAACATCGTAACTCTAGAGAGAAATTCAGCAATATTCAAAATCATTAAATATTCAAGAACTTGCTTTGCCGGTGCAGTCGAGGTACTGTCATACGGGCGTTAATGCAATATCAGTAAACGTAGAGAAGAGGAGAAACTCGACTCTGGACAAGAGGTTAATTACAAAGCCAAGATATACTCTGTCAAATATCATTACGTAATGTTGCTGATAATGTTTGACTTTAAATTTGGGGGAGATCGATGTTCTTTAAAATTTAATATATGAAAACTGGATAGAGTGATATACATCATTTAATATGAGTTTAGACTATATACGTTTTTAGGATTTCATTTAAGAGATTTATATCTATAAAATTCAAAGCAAAACATTGAAAGAGACCCCAAATTATTTAATCAATCGATAAAACTATTCAATTCTGATAATCGGCCATTCCATTGTAACGGGTGTGACACATCGTACGACTGTTATAACTTTTTTTTATAAAGTAGTTAATATTTCAAACATATACTTTTTCATGAGGCACATACACCACCCAAGAAATTATTTTGCAAAAATTAAAGATTTTCTGTTTCTTCTTTACATGGTTAAATAATTATAAATATGCTGTTACGGGTTTGACAGTTATTTTACAAGGTGTTACACATAGGTTCACAATTACCTATTTGCCTGCGAATAGGTCATATTTAAAAGTCGTTATTTTTTATAATGAAGAAGGTTAGATGTTTAACATTATGCATTATTTGTAAATTTTCAACGACAAATATAATTACCAAAATATTTTTCAAAAATCATGTTACGTGTGGGCAGAGTTCATAATTCTTTTAAAAAAATCTTACATTAAAAGTGCGGTGTGCAATAGTAAATGAATAAACCAAGTCAGACAGGTTTGCAATAGTTAAACTAATTTATTTGTTCTAACTTATCAGTAAAAATGATATTGGTCTCTGTTGTTTATCATAATTGATAACTGTACACTAACTATGCATTATTCCATGCTTTCACATATCCTTTCTTTTACAATTTTCTTTCAAGCAACTCAATGCTACTTCCGACTTATTTCAGAAAATTCCAATAAATTCAGCAAAATTTTTTTTTGATATCCCATTTCGGCTATTCCGTAGTTACGGGTATGACATATCTATACGATTGTTATCCCTTTTTCTATGAAGTATTTAATATTTCCAATATATATTTTAATGAAGCAAATACATTACCCAAGGAAGCATTTTGTAAAAATTAAAGAATTTCCGTTCAACAGAGTGCACCAAAAAATGTGCATGCAATTAGTATTGTAAAATCATCATCTGAAAATGTGGATTATTCAATAAAATTCAATTGGATTTAGTGCAATTTTTAAAATTTTTTTTTACATTAGGAAGTAAGTATAACTGCATATTTGTAACCAGTGCAGGTTTAGCAACAATTGGATATATGACACATGTGACTGCAACTATTTTTCTGATTTGGTCTCTGAGTAACTGTTGACATGGAATGGCCGTAATATTTATTTGTATATGAAAAGATACAAAATTGAAACATGGTATATCAACTAAACATTTTTCAGAAGTCTTATAATAGTTTAAAACTTTGCTTAAATATACTATTAATTGTGTATTATTTATTTATGGTTTTATATCAATGTCTTTTGATAGGTTACTTGTCTACTTTATATATATATATATATATATATATATATATATATATATATATATATATATATATATATATATATATATATATATATATATATATATATATATATATATATATATATATATATATATATATATATATATATATATATATATATATATATATATATATATATATATATATATATATATATATATATATATATATATATATATATATATATATATATATATATATATATATATACACATATATATACATAACATGACACATATTTCCTTTTTTGTAGGATACCATATTACGTAATTACTATTAGCCTTCTTTGAATCAATATAGTTAATAAAATAGATCACAACGCATATACTTATACAACACTTACATACGTAACCAACGTTCATCACAAAAATATAATCTAGGACATAAAAGTACGTACAACGTTATAGACTTACGCTATAACGGATACATATACGCTGTTCAGAATGCAAAACAAAACCATATAACAAAACAATATGCTAGTTAATATGTTAGTTAAAGTAGATTGCAACTTATATACTTATACAAAATATATGCAAATTAATGTAGATCACAAATCATACTCTAAAAAATAAAAGGACGTTCAGCGTTAAAACAATTATACTAACACAGTTGTATATACAGCTGTTCAAAATACATATCAAACAGGAAGTATGACTATAGCTTTAATATGTTAGTTCATGTAGATAACAACTTACAAATTAACGCGTGTCTATCAGACTACTTAACTTATTCTAACACAGATTCATATATCACTATATAATCAGAATTATATGCATATATTGAGAATACTCACAAACAAAATACATTTATTTACTTAAAGAAATAATTTAAACAGGAACAAACACTTGAGAGGTATAAATTAAGAAAAGAGTGAGAGTATTATGTACGTAAATGATGACGAAAGCTTCGGTGCTGAAAAAGGAATACAATGCATACGGTATGGAGTCAAACAAAAACAAGCTTTATTGAACGTATAATATCGTGACTCATAATCGTCTATCCAAGAGGAAGAACAAGTAGATTTTCATTAATATGGGATATGACCTTCCCTAATTGCAATGGTTGCTTTTCCCCGTCTCCGCATACTCAGAACCAGCTGGTCTAACATTTCTTGCGGTAGGAGTTCCCATTCCGCAATCAACATCTTTGAGTTGTTGGGTGATCTCCAGAATATGTAAGCAAGCTCTGAGTCTCCCCAAAGCATCCCACAATTGTTCGATGGTATTTAAATCAGGGGAGTACGCTGACCAATCGATTAGAGTGATATTTTCACTTAAATATATAAATGTAATCCATTTTTATAACCTCCTTGAAAAAAAGGAAGCTCAACTGCTAGAAGGAATGAAAATGCAGTCGAGACGACATTGAACAGAACGGCACAAGTCTAATTCAAACTTTATTCCAGAGCAGCAACAAAGCACATCCATTCTACTGGACGACAGACAAAGAAAAGCACAGAGTTCACTCTGAACAAACAGAGGTGCACCCAAGAGCGATGACAGAAAGAATTTTCCCACGGTAAAAAACAACTTAATAAGCGAATTAAATGCAATGTCAGCAAAACGCGAAACCATTTGCCGGTAACAGCTGGGAAATTTGATGCATAGACAGAAAGTTTACAGTTTGAGGACAGAAAGGAATGTTAAGTGGCAAATACTCCGTTGATTAAACTATTTAGAGGATGGGAAAATATTTAAAGGAATTAGAATGGGAGAGAGGAGGTTTTTAAAGAAATATTAGAGTTAAATAGTTTTGATATATTACATATATTACACACACACACACATATATGTATATATGTATATATGTATGTATATATGTATGTATATATGTATGTTATGTATACATATATGTATATATATATATATATATATATGTATATATATATATGTACATATATATATATATATGTATATATATGTACATATATATATGTATATATATATATATATATATATATATATATATATATATATATGTATGTATGTATGTATATATGTATGTATGTCTATATATATGTGTGTGTATATATATGTGTGTGTATATGTAATAATTTTTTCCGCTAGTCACGATAATTATGTAGCCCCGATTGTTTTCTTGCCCGGGCTACAGGGAAAGGTGAAGACTGATCAGCTAACAGTATTAAAAATGCAGTCTGCGACATTGAAGAGAACGGCACAAGTCTAATTACTTTTTTTTTAATCTGTTAAAACGGACATCTTTTCTAGTCAAAGACAGTCAAATTAAAGACACAAAAGTCACTCTGCTCGAACAGGCATGCATCCAAGAGCTAAGAGAGTAAGAATTTTCCCAATAAATAAATTCTTCAAATTACGTGTTTCTACATTTGTCATGTGAACATCAAAGTTCTAGGTAGAAATTGAGCAATATTCAAAATCATTAAATATGTAAGAGCTTCAATTATAAGCGCTATCGAGGTGTTGTCATATGAGCTTTAATGCAATGTCAGTAGAAGAGAAGAGGTGAAATTTGACTCTGGACAAGAGGTTAATTACCATGCAAGATATCCTCTTTCAAATCTCATTACTTTGGTTGTAGATAATGTTTAGCTGTAATGTAGGAGGGTGTTTGCTGTATAAGTTCGGAATAATTTGAAATCATTCACTTCATTTAATGTATAATTTCAGTTTATTGGTTCTTTGTCTTTTATAATTTTCCTTCATAATTATTATTTCTGAAATATTGAAAACACAACATAAGTGTTACATACACGAAACTACTCAAATATGCTAAAATTATTGTTTAAATAATTACGAGGTTGTTTTGATCAACTAAGATAATTTTTGTAAGAAATATTGTTATTTTTGTTTATAATTTGCTGGAATACATAACTAGTCTTGACTTATTTACTCTCATTTTATGTTGGCAATGTCTTATGATAGGTTAATCTTCTACTTATATACAGGATGTCCCAAAACGACAGCATAAACTCTGCACAGTTTCCTCGTTTTGAGTACATAAAAACTTCCCAAGGAAGTGTTCCTGTACGATCCATTGTTTATGACGAAAATATTAAAAACAAAGTCTGACGTCACTTCCGGTGCAAGAAAAACACTTTACTGAACATATGAAGAGCAGTATATGCACGGGACTACTCCCTTACAGTTCGTAAGGCATTTCCATCGGCCGTACATCAGGTACATACCGCAGTAGTCATGAGCGGAATACATGGCTACCATAGGAAGACTACCGGTAGCTATGAGATGCAGCCTTTTAAATACCAGTTCAACGGCGACTTATCATCATTCTATGGTGTATGCGCATGCATTACACTGTATGCGACGCGAACGATTTTAACATATATCTCCTTGAAAGATATGCAAATAAGGTTGTTGATATGTATAATAAAGAGTTTTTTCTTTGCACCGGCAGTGACTTCTACTTTGTTTTTCGTATTTTTCTCGTAAACTATCGATCGTACAGGAACGCTTCTTTGGGTATTTTTATGTACTCCCAGCGAGGAATCTAGCTGTGAAGAGATTATTCGATGGTTTTGGGACACCCTGTATAAATATTGCATTTTTATATTTTGTAGTAGACCAAATTACTTATTTAATAACATATTTACTGATTCAATATGATATTTAATGTAGGACAGAACCTACTAAAAGTACTCTTACACACATACGCACATTTGGTGTTAGTAGTTTAATACTAACATGGATACATATATCGCTGTACAGAGTACAGAAAATCATATAAAAATTAAAAATAGAGTAAAACAGAAAACAAAATAATAGTTTTAAAGTTCTATAACAGTCATCATCACCGGACAGAACAACATCGACATTTCAAATGTTAATGTACTTGTCATACTAACATCTTAGTGGTAGATAGAAATTAAACATTATTGAAAATCATTAAATATGTAAGAGCCTGAATTACAGGTAGAATCTAAGTACTGCAGTGTAATCTAAGTGTGTGGCGTTAATGTAAAATCAGTAGATGTGGAGAAGAAGGGAAATTCGACTCTGCACAAGAGGTTAGTTTCCATGAAAGAAATTCGCTTTTTAATCGTCATATGGTGGCTAATATTTGATTTTAATCTGGGGAGAGTGTCATTGATTAAAATTTCAAGAAATGTAGAATAATTTGAATTATAGACTTTGTTTAATATATATTTTTTTCAATTTACTGGGTTTTTTAATTCCGTTCAAAATAAATATTTTTAGGACATTCTACACAAAAAATAATAAGTTTCTTAAATAAAATATTTAAACAATAGACAAACAACATTAACAATATATGTTAAATAAGTATAATAAAAAGATAGTATATTCAAAGAGGCTGATATGTTTAATAAAGCTGCTGCTGCTGCTGCCGCTGACGCCGCCGCCGCTGCTGCTGCTGCTGCTGGTGGTGGTGGTGGTGGTGGTGGTGGTGCAGCAGCATGAGCTAAGAAAATATTCCAGGCAATATTGTTAGTAAATTGTCTTAAGGCATGCTCCATTTTATCTTTTTTATGAATTTCGATTAGCAATGTTTTAATGTATATTCTTTAAATGTTTTAATGTATATGCAGCAGCAGCAGCAGTGGTAGTAGTGGTAGTAGTGGTAGTGGTGGTAGTGGTGGTAGTGGTAGTAGTAGTGGTGGTGGTGGTGGTAGTGGTGGTGGTGGTGGTGGTGGTGGTAGTGGTGGTAGTGGTGGTAGTGGTGGTAGTGGTAGTAGTGGTGGTGGTGGTAGTGGTGGTAGTGGTGGTAGTGGTGGTAGTGGTGGTAGTGGTAGTAGTGGTAGTAGTGGTAGTAGTAGTAGTAGTAGTAGTAGTAGTAGTAATTCAACTCTGCACAAGAGGTTAGTTTACATGCAAGTTATCCTCTTTTAAATATCATTACGTCATATGGCGGATAATATTTGACTTTAATGTGGGGAGACTGCGGTTGATTAAAATTTTAACAAATGTAAAATAACTGGAATTACATTTTTATATATTATTACTGTCAAATTACTGTTTTTGTTAAATTTCATTAAAATAAATATTTCTAGGATATTTAACAGAAAATGACAGTTTCTTATATAAAATATTTATTAGACTAAATACAGAAACATATTAAGACTATATGTTTAATAATTATAATCTAAATTTAAAATGTTCAAATGGATGGATATTTTTATCTTCTAAGAAAATATTTCACAAAATAATTTTTTTAATAAACTGCTTGATTGCATAGTTAATCCTAACTTATTTAACATTTTCGATTAACAATGTTTTATTATAATTTTGTATTCTAATCACATATAAATTACACAAAGCAGTTTTTTCTTTCCAGAAGAACATTTTACTTGTTTTAATAATTACTTGTAATTTCACTCATTGTATTGACTCATGTTAACTTATTTATGATTTCCAATTAACAATTTTAATTACAGATTAATAAAGATTTATTACTTAATCAATCGAAAAATTACCTAAATATTATATTTCATATATAAATATATATAATAAAATTTTATAAAATTCAATAAAATTTTATAAATATGTATATTTAGAATAAATAAAGACAAAATTTAGAAATTTAAATGTATTGTAGCTTCTATCAAATAACAAACTATTTCAGAAATGTGTTTGATGTTTTAACACTTACCTTAAAATTATAATTAGTTTTGTCTTATTTATTACCTATATCATTGTATTAACAGCGTTTTATATTAAAATGCTACTATCCTTATATATAAAATAAAATACACAACATCCGCTTATTTATATCACTAATTTAATATTTTCATTTTACTAATTCAATATGCTGCTGATGCTGCATGTGTTTAACACTAAAATATATAAAACTGTTCATAATTTCAAAAAAAAAATAAACAGGAATCTAAAATTTAGCTTGAAATCTTCTTAATAATTTTCATCTCTATTAAACAAGCTCCCAAACCAACTATGTTTCTTATACCAGCAGCCTACCACTAGATAGAAATTGAACAATATTCAAAATGTAATATACATATATAAAAGCGTGGAATACGGGTACAATCGAGGTGATGTCGCACAGGCATTAATGTAATATCAGAAGATGTGGAGAAGAGAATTTCGACTGTGGACAAGATGTTAGTTATCACATAAGATATTAATAATGTAGATAGTGTTTGACTTTAATATAGGAGAGAGATAGCTTTTGTTTAGAGTTAGTAAAAAAGCAGTTACATTGGAATTATATACATCATTTAATAAATGTGTGTATTCTTTATATATTTTTAAAGCAAATATTTCTAGAACATTCAACACAAATCATTATGATAGATTCTTTATAAATTATTTAATCATTTAATATTACTACCAAAATGTTATATTCAATTAAAAAAATTTGATTATAGAATTCTATATAATTATAAAATTTTATAGAAGTATAGTTTAAAATAATTAGGCATAATTTGGTAATTTAAATGTATAGTAGTTTCTATCAAAAAAACAAAATATTTCGGAAATTTTCAGAAAATTGAATACATCATTTCAGAAAATTGAAATTCAGAACTATTTTTTAAAACACTTACCTTAAAATTATAATTAATTTTGTCTTATTTATTATCTATACTGTTGTATTAACAATGCCTTATATTAAAATACTACTAGCCTTGTATATAAAAGAAGCACACAATTTCCGCTTATTTAAAAAACTAATTTGTTATTTTAATTTTACTAATTCAATATGCTACTGGCATTGTATGCGTTTAATACTAGAACATATAAAACTATTCAGAATTTTAAAAATAATTAAACAGGAATCCAAACTTTAGCTGGAAATCTTAATAATTTTAATCTCTGCTAAACAAGCTCCCAATCTTCCAAATGTTACTATGTTTCTGATACCAGCATCTTAGCAATAGATAGAAATTAAATAATATTCAAAATCTAATATACATGTATAAAAGCCTAGAATACAGGTACAATCCAGGTGATGGCGTACAAGTGATAATGATGAATGAGTAGATGTGGAAAAGAAGTAAATTTCGATTGTGAACAAGAGGTTAGCTATCACGTAAAGTGTTCACTTTCAAATCTTATTGCGTAATGTTGTAGATAATGTTTCACTTTAAAGTAGAGACAGTTTTTGTTTAAAGCTAGTATAAATGCAGTTTCATTGGAATTATATACACCGTTTAATATATGAATCTATTCTTATTTACATATTTTTAAAGCAAATATTTCTAGAAAATTCAACACAAATCATAATAGATTCTTCCATAAAATATTTAATCATTTGATAAAACTACCCAATTTTTATATTTAATTTATAAATCTTAAAATTATAAAATTATTTATAATTTTGAAAATTTACAAAAGTATAATTTAAAAGAATAAGACATAATTTGGAAATTTAAATATATGGTAGTTTCTATCAAACAGCAAATTATTTCAGAAAGTTTCTTCATGTTTTAACACTTACCTTCAAATTATAATCAATTTTGTCTATACTGTTGTATTAACATATGTCTATACTGTTGTATTAGCTTGAAATCTTCTTAATAATTTTCCTCTCTGCTAAACAAGCTCCCAATCTTCCAAATGTTACTTTGTTTTTTATACCAGCATCCTAGCACTAGATAGACATTAAACAATATTCAAAATCTAATATACATGTATAAAAGCCTGAAATACAGATACAATCTAGGTGATGTCGTACAGGCGTTTCTGCAATATCAGTTGATGTGGAAAAAATTCCTGCTGGTAAATTCCTGCCACATAAGATAGTCACTTTCAAATAATGTGGATAATGTTTGACTTTAATGTAGGAGAGAGACAGCTTTTGTTTAAAGTTAGTATAAATGCAGTTTCATTGGAATTCTATACACCGTTTAATATATGTCTGTATTATTCTTTACATATTTTTAAAGCAAATATTTCTAGAACATTCAACACAAATCATTATGATAGATTCTTATAAAAAAATTTTAATCATTTGATAATACTACTTAAATATTATATCCAATTTAAAAAAAATTATAAAATTCTATATAGTTATAAAATTTTTCAAATATATATTTTAAAATAATTAGGCATAATTTCGTAATTTAAATGTATGGTATCTTCTATGAAATAACAAACTAATCCAAAAATTTCGTAATCTTTTAACGCTTTGTCTCAATGTATAAATTATTTTGTCATATCTTTTATTTATTGTTTTGTGTTAAGAAAGTATTATAAGTTATTCTTCTCCTTTCAATTAAAATAAAAACATAATTTCCTTCCTTGTAGGGGACTATATTACCTGTTTATTATTATGAATATACTTGTTTAATATGAAGTTACTGCAAACCAGAATTTCAAAAATATACTCTTATAAATGTATATTCGGCGTTAATAACTCAATACTAAAACAAATCCATATATCACTGTAGAGAATATAAAGAAAAGCAAACACGAAACCAAACTCTAGCTTTAAATGTATGCAATAATTTTCATCACCGTGCTAAACAACTTACCGAATTTACAAAGCTTTCTACATCTCTCATACCACCATCCTAGTTCTAAATTAAAATTAAGCAATAATGAAAATCATTAAATATGTAAGAGCTCACATTACAGGTACCATCAAGGTGGTGTCATACGAGCTTTAAGGCGATATCAGTATATGTAGAGAAGAGGAGAAATTCGACTCTAAACAAGAGGTTAATTATCAGTCAAGATGTCCTCGTTCAAATCTCATTACGATATATTGTGGATAATACTTGACTTTAATGTTGGGATATATTGGGACTGTCTGATGGTAACAAATGCTGAATACGGCACAGTTCACTTTCAACTGAAATTTACTTTGTTTTAAAACAATGTTCTCTAGCTTTTAATTTGATTTTGATATATGTCTATCTGAATATGTTCACAACATGAAGCTTAAATCTGAATAATTTAATGTTTTATAAATATTGCTTTATAAAGAAAAAATATGTTATTTTCTTATCATGTTATTTTAATTTATTAGATTGAAGTCCTTAAAAACAATCTTATTTGCTACAGTAAACATTAAATGGACAGATAAATATAGAATAAGTTAAAATTTTACTTGTTCCGTAGTATATATAAACAACATTTTTTAAAGATAAAACCTTTCAACCTTTTAGCTTGAAAATTATTAAACTTAATTGTATATTATTTTTCATTCTTCATGATAAGTTATTAGTAAATTTTGAAAGGATATAATGATAACAAATATAGGATTTTAACGTATCAAATACTAGTAAAATAATGTAGTCCTTGTGGTCGATTTAGATTAATGATTATAAAGGAAAAGCATGGAGATGGAATTTTGACTTTAGTTTGAATGAGGGCTCGTAATGAAGTATTTTGGCTATAAATTTACTTTGGCATAATTTAATTATTAGATTAGGGGATGTTCCCTCATGTTCTACAGAAGCGGTTAATGATGTTTTGTGAAGAGGAAATTATAACTGTCTAAAAAATAAAGCTTGTACTTCACTGTATAACTTTTTTACTCTACATGAAGAGTTATCAGTAAATTTTAAAATGATATAATGATAACAAGTATACGATTATAACATATCAAATACTAGTAAAATAACGTATTCTCGGTGATCGATTTAGATTAAGGATTATAGAGGGAAAACATAGAGATGGTATTTTTTCTTTAGATTTGAATGAGTGCTTTTGGCTATAAATTTACTTTGGCATGATTTATTATATTATGGGATGTTCCCTCATGTTCTATTCCAGCCGTAAGTGATGTTTTGTGAATAGAGGAAATTATAACTGTCTAAAAGTATAGCTTGTATATCATAGTTTGTACATCACTCTATTTTTTTAATCTAATTGATAAGTTATCAGTTAATTTTGAAAGGATATAATGACAACAAATATACACTTATAACGTATCAAATACTAGTAAAATAATGTAGTTCCAGTGATCGGTTTATAATAGGGATTATGAAGGGAAATCATAGAGATGGGATTTTGACTTTAGATTTGAATGAGTGATTTAGGCTTTAAATTTTTTTGGCATGATTTAATTAGATTGTGGGATAAACCCTCATGTTCTACTCAAGCCGTAAATAATGCTTTGTTGAACAGAGGAAATTATAACTGTCTAAAAATATAGATTGTAAATCATAGCTTGTACTTCACTGTATATTTTTTTTACTCTACATGAAAAGTTATCAGTAAAATTTGAAAGGATATAATGATAACAAGTATACGATTATAACGTATCAAATACAACTAAAATAATGTAGTCCCGGTGACCTGTTTAAATTAACGATTATAAAGGGGAAGCATAGAAATGGGATTTTGACTTTATATTTGAATAAGGGCTTTTGGCTATAAATTTACTTTAGCATGATTTAATTATTAGATTATGGGATGCTCAATCAAGTTCTACTCAAGCCGTAAATGATGTTTTGTGAATAGAGGAAATTATAACTGTCTTAAAATATAGCTTGTACTTCACTGTATATTTTTTTTACTCTACATGAAAAGTTATCAGTAAAATTTGAAAGGATATAATGATAACAATTATACGATTATAACGTAACAAATACTACTAAAATAATGTAGTCTCGGGGATTGATTTAGATTAGGGATTAACAAGGGAAAGCATAGAGATGAGATTTTGACTTTAGATTTGAATGAGGGCTCATAATAAAGTCTTTCGGCTAAAAGCTTACTTTGGCTTGATTGAATTATTAGATTATGGTTATAATCCCTCATGTTCTAATCAAGCCGTAAATGATGTTTTTAAATAGAGGAAATTATAACTCTCTAAATATATAGCTTGTATTTCACTGTATATTTTTTTACTCAACATGATACGTTATCTGTAAATTTTGAAAGGATATAATGGTAAAAATTATACGAATATAACGTATCAAAAACTAGTAAAATAATGTAGTCCCGGTGATCAATTTAGATAAGGGATTATAAAGGGAAAGCATACAGATGGTATTTTTACTTTAGATTTGAATGAGGGCTTTTGGCTAAAAATTTCCTTTGGCATGATTGAATTATTAGATTTTGGAATTTCCTTTTATGTTCTATATCTAGCCGTAAATGAGGTATTATTGTGAATATAGGAAATTATAACTGTCTAAAAATATATCTTGTATTTCATAGCTTGTATTTAACTGTATATTGTTTTTTACTCAAAAAGATAAGTTATCAGTAAATTTTGAAAGTATTTAATGACAAGTTACGATTATAACTTATCAAAACTAGTAAAATAAAGTAGTGCCAGTGATACATTTAGATTAGTAATTACAAATTGAAAGCATAGAAATGGGATTTTGACTTTATATTTGAATAAGGGCTTTTGGCTATAAATTTACTTTGTCGTGATTGAATTATTAGATTATGGGATGTTCATTCATATTCTACTCAAGCCGTAAATGATGTTTTGTGAATAGAGGAAATTATAACTGTCTTAAAATATAGCTTGTATATCATAGTTTGTACTTCACTGTATAATTTTATTTTTACTCTACATGAAAAGGTATCAATAAATATTGAAAGGATATAATGATAAAAAGTATATGAGTATAACGTATCAAAACTAGGAAAATAAAGTAGTCCCTGTGATAGGTTTAGATTAGATATTATAAAGGGAAAGCATAGAGAGGGGATTTCGAATTTAGATTTGAATGAGGGCTCGTAATGAAGTATTTTGGCTATAAATTTACTTTGGCATAATTTAATTATTAGATTAGGGGATGTTCCCTCATGTTCTACAGAAGCGGTTAATGATGTTTTGTGAATAGAAGAAATTATAACTGTCTAAACGTGTAGCTTGTATATCATAGCTTGTACTTCACTGTATAATTTTTTTCTCTACATGAAGAGTTGTCAGTAAATTTTGATAGAATATAATAATAACAAGTATATGATTATAACATATCGAATACTAGTAGAATAATATAGCCCCGGTGATCGGTTTAGTGATTATAAAGGGAAAGCATTGAGATGGGATTTTGACTTTAGATTTGGATATAAAGTACGTTTGGATATAAATTTACTTTGGCATGACTTAATTATTTGATTATGGGATGTTCCCTCATGTTCTACTCAAGCCGTAAATGATGTTTTGTGAATAGAGGAAATTATAACTGTCTAAAAGTATAGCTTGTACATCATAGCTTGTACTGCACTATATTTTTTTCTCTACATAAGTTATCAGTAAATTTTGAAAGGATATAATGATAACAAATATAAAATTATAACGTATCAAATACTAGTAAAATAATGTAGTCCTGGTGATCGATTTAGATTAGTGATTATAAAGGGAAAGCATAGAGATGGTATTTTGACTTTAGATTTGAATGAGGGCTTTTGGTCATAACTTTACTTTGGCATGATTTAATTATTAGACCGTAAATGATCTTTTGTGAATAGAGTAAATTATAACTGTGTAAAAATATAGCTTGTATATCATAGTTTGTACTTCACTGTAATTTTTCTTACTCTACAGGAAAAGTTATCAGTAAATTTTCAAAGGATATAATGATAACAAGTGTACGATTATAACGTATCAAATATTAGTAAAATAAAGTAATCCCGGTGATCGGTTTAAATTAATTATTATAAAGGGAAAGCATAGAGATGGGATTTTGACTTTAGATTTGATTGAGGCTTTTTGGCTAGAAATTTACTTTGGCATGATTTAATTATTAGATTATGGTATGTTCTCTAATGTTTTACTCAAGTCGTAAATGATGTAATGATGTTTTGTGAATAGAGAAAATTATAATTGTCTAAAAATATACCTTGTACTTCACTGTATATATAGATATATATATATATATATATATATATATATATAATATATACTATATATATATATAATATATATATATATATATATATTTACTCTACATGAAACGTTATCAGTAAATTTTAAAAGGATATAATGATAACAAGTGTACGATTATAACGTATCAAATATAAATAAAATAAAGTAGTCCAGGTGATCGGTTTAGATTAGGGATTATAAAGGGAAGGCATAGAGATGGGATTTTGACTTTATATTTGAATGAGATCTCGTAATGCAGTCTTTTGGCTAAAAATTTCCTTTGGCATGATTGAATTATTAGATTTTGGAATTTCCTTTTATGTTCTATATCTAGCCGTAAATGAGGTATTATTGTGAATATAGGAAATTATAACTGTCTAAAAATATACCTTACTTTTGCCCGTATAGTCCATGGACTACCTGTGTTTAAAAATCTAGTTTTTTTCAGGTGCAGACTATCTGCTGGTTGTTCATTGTTCAAATCATCAAAATCTGAAGAAGATAGAAAAAAAGTACGAAGTGTGAGCGGCTAAGGATCAGATATAAACAAAACACGACTCACGAGACATCAAGAAATTATCGTATCAGTAATAAATCATGAAATAAAAAATACAACCACTAGAGCAGAACAAATCAGTAGTAACAAGTCGTGCAATATTAAAGTGTGTCCTGGAGTACAGGAAAATATCGGTAGTCACTTTTTACAGCTCCGATTGACAACACCGAGTGGATAGGTTCAATCGAAGGTGGATGGTCGAAGGTCATTTCACCACGAGGATATTCGTAACAGATTGTTTAGCTTTTAAAATTTTGATTTGTTGTAATACTGGTCTCTCATTATATCTTTAAAACATCTCAGTTTTGCTGCTGATTTCAAGCTGAAAGTAATTCAGAAGGTCAGTAAAAAATTGGCAAAAGCTAAAGAAACATTTAAAATTTGAGAAGAATCACGTTTAGGTTTCCAGTGAAGGGAAGTCAGCAATGAAGATATGACGACTGGTTACTGCTCCCTCTAGACTCCTCAAAAAATGAAGGAATAAATATACGCTGAGACAAACTTAACAGGAGATTATTTAAACCGCAAAAACATAAAAGCTGTACAAAGTTACAGAAGGTTTAAATCAGTAGCGGGCATTAAAGGTGGGAAGCTCGTGCTGTCGATCAAATGAACTGCCATAGAGTCACCTTCGGAGGGAAAGCTGCTGGAACGTGCAAACGCTTCGCTCCTGGTATTTAAAGCGTATACGGCTGCGGAAAGCGAGCGTGGCCATACGCAGAAATTTGCATTTCTGGTGCCAGCCAAGGTGATGCCACATACTCTTAGTGGAAAATCCTAATGGCCAGCATTAGAAGATGATTTACATAGCTGAGTTCTAGAGCAGAGAAATATAGGCTGCTCTGTTACTTCGGTCAAAATTTGTATTCGAGACTATGGCAGAAGAAATGATTTTTAATTTTAAAGGTGGAATTAATTGTGTCTAATCCAGACTTTTTAGCACTCTACTGTACTTAGGTTTTTATTCTTAAAATAATTTAATATTTTCATACTAAAATACATATTTTGCACTATATAGGTCGCGGATTATATAGTGGTGTGAACTATCTGATGATTCATAATTTTTTTAAATAAAAAACGTGCATGTGGACTATACATGTGAATTTAAGGTAGCTTGTATATCAATTTCTTCTTTAATTCGTCAAAGTCGTATGCTTCTGAATGAGCCATTGATGGATACTAATCTTACCAAAAAGCTTTTGTTTAAAATCGTCTTCAGTGTATTTAAGTGAATAAAAATAATTTATATGCACCGGTCCACTGCCATAAGGTAGCTTTTTCTAGCATATGCCAAAAAGGTTTATTTTATTTCTACTAAGGATATGAAAAAAAGTACTGTGAATAAAATTTTATAAACATTTTATTAAAACAATTAAAAATATGTCTTAATTCTGAAACCTACTTTTTTAAAATAACAAAAATACTTTTAATATTCTTTTGTCGAATTCAATCATATATCTACTTTAATTCAATTATATTACCAAGAAAAATTGTGTGTCTTACAGATAGGAAATAAACATAAGTCTGATGCCAAATTTCGTTTATGAATAACAACTAAAATCAATGAAAAATATTCCTGAGCCCTCTTAAATCACAAAGCATGTTTTTAAAAAAACTTTCCCTACTTTAAAATTTTACAAAAAAAAGATATATTTTATGAGAAGTAGTTTGAAACACTTTTTTGTTTGTTTATCCACAAAAAATATTACCCGGCAATTTCCATGCCAGGGCTTAATTAAATACCAAAGAAAAATTTAAAATTGTTTTAGAAATACATGACCTGTTTCGCTTAAAACTACTGGAAAAATTCCATTTTGCGACAAACCTACGAAGAAAAAAAAACTATATTCCTGAAACTAAAAATTTAAATGGGTGTTTATACTATAATAGAAAAAAAACAAGAAGTTTAATGAGGGAAATTATTCTCAAATGAAACTAAACGGGTAAAAAATACGACGAAAATGAAAAGTTAAAACTGCATTGATTAAAAAAAAAGCTAAGTCCATCAATCTAAGTAATTATCCTGTTTATTAAATCTTTTTCGCACGAGGGAATTTTTAGAAAATCGATAAGGCATCAGGTTATTTTTGTACTCTATTTGAAGATGTTTTTTTTAGCCTGGAAATTATGTTGGGTTATAACTAGTATTAGTGTTATAAATTGAAGCTCTAATTTTTTAGAGCTCTCATAACATATATTCGGGATAAAAAATAGAAATGAAAAGTTAAGAAATTTATAGCATTAAAGTTGAATGCATTAAAAACTTTTTTTACGAAAATATTTTCACCTTGTTTAATTTATAATTATTTAAGTTATGGTAACAGATATTTTTAAATCTCATAATTCGATGATATTCGCATTTATTCCAAGTTTCATCTTGTATTTAATGAGACGGTGCAATTAATAAATCTCTTACTTTTATTATTATTAGCTTTTAGTTATGAATTTTTATACACATATGCTTTTAAGGTTAACCACATTTACCTAATAAATTAAATTTTTAAATACATACTAAATTTCTTGAGATTTTAAAAATTTTGGACATATTCCTTTCAACATTCAATATCTGCATTAGTATAAATACATTTAGAGTCTCAATATCATTTAAAATTACTAAATGTTTATTTAAACAATAAAGCATTGATTGTTTATTTCTTTAATATATGTAATATATGTATATATATATATATATATATATATATATATATATATATATATATATATATATATATATATATATATACAAATTCTTAACAAAATATATTCAATACAAATCATTTATACAAATCATATTCTATTATTGGAACATTGGTGGGTAAACAGTTAATATACCACACTTCTGCAAATTTAAATAGACAGAGAATAATCCGGTAGGGATATGTATATATATTTATGTGTGTGTGTGTGTCTGCTGCACCTGTGTACTTTGTAATACATCGAAGTGTTGGAGGCTACCTAAAATTAAATGAAAAATATAATTTATAGGTGTTTCACTACTGAGCAAACACCGTAGTGCGAAACAGATATCACGAAAACAACTGTTCTCAAATTGGATTAGAGTTATAATATACTTAATAATTATAATGGAAATTAAATATTTTACGAAATTAAATAGGCATCTTGGCAACCTAGAATATCCTGAAAAATCTGTGAAAATTTGGCTAGGATTCTTTCAGATGTTTTTCAGTTAACCTGGGCAAACATAAAAATTCCTTTTTAAATATTAGCATGAAATCAT
This sequence comes from Pardosa pseudoannulata, assembly GCA_032207245.1. Classification (NCBI taxonomy): domain Eukaryota; kingdom Metazoa; phylum Arthropoda; class Arachnida; order Araneae; family Lycosidae; genus Pardosa; species Pardosa pseudoannulata. The sequence goes on along the minus strand of CM063511.1, from coordinate 38,097,558 downwards.
ATCTTTTCTTTTAATCTAAATGTTTTATGAAGGAAATACATTTTTTATAATATTCAAGTTGGAAAGTTTAAATAAACCTTAATTAAACATTGAATGCTGTTATTAAACTTATGAAAACAAGCAGTGTAAAGTTAAAAAATAAGCAAAATAATATAATGTTATGCTTGTATTTTTTTCTGCCTAACTAAATATTATTCTCATTTTATGCGTTACTAGAAATCAAATATATATTTTTTTAAATATGAAAATTTCTTTAGAGTTGTAATGAATGTGCATGTTTTTCACGTACTAAAAAAGCGATGCTTGTATTTATTGAGTTGTTTTTTAATTTAGCTGTTTATTACAGTTTGTATAATGCATGATGTGTAACCTATATCGAAAAAAAACAGGGATTAGATAAATGCGAATTTTTTAGGATCGCCATTACCGTAGGCAAATAAGCAAACATTCTTAATAGATTTTTCGCATGCAATAAATTTTTTTTTCATATTTTGGGATAGATGTTTTCATTATTTTTCTTTACTGGTAGTGAACTTGTTTTATATATACATATATATAAGAATATTGTAAAGAGATTGTAACAGAGAAAAAAAAGTATATAAAGAAGAACTGTAATTCAGGTGCAAGAAATGCAGCAAAACAGCAAACAGCTTATATATATATATATATATATATATATATATATATATATATATATATATATATATATATATATATATATATATATATATATATATATATATATAT
>CM063511.1:38056811-38094311 GCA_032207245.1 Pardosa pseudoannulata | reverse complement strand
AAAATTTCCTTTCAAACTTATAATCTTTGACTGTTAAAACCTATTTAGCTTCCAAGTTTTTAGAATATGCAACACGTTAGATTTAAAAGTAAATTTGAAATTGTTGCACTGAAAATAATAATAAAAAAAATAAAATTCCGCATTTTGTTTAATTAAAATTCCGGTTAATCTAATTTTTCTTCCTTAACAGAGCATAATCAAAAACTATTTTTTTCTGTTTTTGAATGATTTCCATTTTTTAATGAAATAATTTATTAGGAAATGTCACTAAAATCACTTTCATCTTTGAATTTGAAACGCTAATGTACTTAAGGTGTTTTATATAACAGTAACATGTTTCCAGCATTTCATTTGCTTGTATAATTAAAACTCCCTGTGCTACTGTATCAGAACTTAATGAGAAATATTTGCTACAAAACTAATTAAAATTTATAAATCTTAAGGAATCAATAGGTCTGAGAAATAATAAAATATCTACTTAAGAATAATACCTATTACCTTTTGTTTTGTACTTATTTTTATTGTTCTATGTATTGAAAACTAATACTTATTTTTAAAATAAATTTTTATAGAAAACATTTCACTTATGTCAATAAATTTAATTTTTAATTTTCATGGCATAAAAGGTATTATAAATTTATTTAGTCTGAAAATTAGTCTTTGCATGAATTTTTAATTTCTTACTAATCCGCCTACGGAATTTAGCAACATACATTAAATTGGATTTTGAAAGATTAATTAAAACTTTAAATGATTATTTCCACTAATTTTGATGAAATGAGGAAATTTGTTTTATGAAAAGCATAGAAATTGTAAGGCAGAATCCATAATCTGTCATTATTACATGATCAAGTACTCTTTGGGATGAAATCTACTAACTCAGTCAAGTATTAAAAGTTTTTAACTATTACCAAAATTTGCAGATTAAGTGAAAGCAAATGAATTTTTAACGTTAATGATTTATTAAAATATATAATAACTATTGTCTCGTAAATTGAATTTATAATGACTGAAACTTTACAAAGGGAAGTTTCATATATTTTCCTATATATGATTTCCGAAAACACTTTCTTAAATTACTATAATGCAAGTATATCTTCAAATATATTATATTTTTCCACATTTTTTATCAAAGCACAACAGTTCATTTACGAAAATTTTACAACATTGAGTTCTTGAATGAAAATGAAACAAATGGAATTAGATGTCTAAAAAGTAATATGTTAACTACATTGAAGTATATTTATTATGCATTAAAACTGTTCATAGAAGAACTGTATAATGAAGATATAAATTGTAGAACAACACATATTTTAAGGAATTTAAAAATAAAATTTTCAGTCATCTGTTATAATCTTTAAACTTACAAATATTTGCTACAAAACTGATTAAAATTTATAAATCTTAGGGAATAAACAGAACTGAGAATGATCTTAGAGATAACTAAATATAAATTATTTAAGAATGATTTGAAGTTCATTCTAGATTGTACGTATTTTTAATATGCTATGAATTTAAAACTAATATTAAATGAAATTATTTTTCAAATAATTTTTATAGAATACATTTTACTTATATAAATAAATTTAATTTTTAATTTTCATGGTATTTTTCATTAATGTTTTATAAATTTATTTAGTATTACAGATTAGTCCTTGCATGTATTTTTAATTTCATACTAACAGACGTGACAGTACTAATCCGCCTACAAATTTTATCAACGTACATTAAATTAGATTTTGAAAGATTAATTAAAACTTTAAATGATTATTTCCAGTAATTTTGATGAAATGGGGAAATTTATTTTATGAAAAGCTTAGAAATTGAAAGGCAGAATCCATAATCACTCATTATTACATGATCAAGTACTCTTTGGGATGAACTTTACTAAGTCAAGTATTAAAAGTTTTTAACTATTACCAAAATTTGTAGATTAAGTGAAAGCAAATGAATTTTTAACGATAATGATTTATTAAAATTTATCATAACTATTGTCTCGTAAATTGAATTCATAATGAAATTTCATATATTTTCCTATATCATTTCCGAAAACAATTTCTTGAATTACTATAATTCAAGTATTTTTCCCCTTTTTTTATCAAAATTCAACAGCGCATTTACGAAAACTTTAGAACATTGAATTCTTGAGTGAAAATAAAACAAATGGAATTAGATACCTAAAAAGTAATATGTTAACTACAATGAAGTATATTTATTATGCCTTAAAACTGTTCATAGAACAACTGTATAGTGAAGATATAAATTCTAGAACAACACTATTTGAGGGAAGTTAAAATAAAAGTTTCAGTCAACTAATCTTTAGACTTACAAATATTTGCTACAAAACTAATTAAAATTTATAAATCTGAAAGTATAAACAGCACTGAGAATGATCTTACAGATAACAAAATATGAATTATTTAAGAATGATATTTAGTACATTCTATTTTGTACATATTTTTAATATGATATGAATTTAAAACTAATATTTAATGGAATTATTATGGAAATAGATATTTATAGAATACATTTCACTTATATGAGCAAAGTTAATTTTTAATTTCCATTGTATAAAATGTTTTATAAATGTATTAGTCTGTGCATGCATTTTAAAATTTGGTACTAATCCATCTACAATTTTTAGAAACATACATTAAATTGGATTTTGAAAGATTAATTAAAACTTTAAATGATTATTTCCACTAATTTTGATGAAATGGGGAAATTTATTTTATGAAAAGCATAGAAATTGAAAGGCAGAATCCATAATCACTCATTATTACATGATCAAATACTCTTTGGGATGAACTTTACTAACTCAGTCAAGTATTAAAAGTTTTTAACTATTACCAAAATTTATAGATTAAGTGAAAGCAAATGAATTTTTAACGATAATGATTTATTAAAATATATCATAACTATTGTCTCGTAAATTGAATTCATAATGACTGAAACTTTACAAAGAGAAATTTCATATATTTTCCTATATATGATTTCCAAAAACAATTTCTTGAATTACTATAATCCAAGTATTTCTTCATATATATTATATTTTTCCACATTTTTTATCAAAGCTCAATGGCTCATTTACGAAAACTTTACAACATTGAATTGTTCAATGAAATTAAAACAAATGGAAATAGATATAAAGTAATAGATATAAAAGTAATATGTTAACTACAATGAAGTATATTTATTATGCCTTAAAACTGTTCATAGAACAACTGTATAGTGAAGATATAAATTCTAGAACAACACTATTTTAGGGAAGTTAAAATAAAAGTTTCAGTCAACTAATCTTTAAACTTACAAATATTTGCTACAAAACTAATTAAAATTTATAAATCTGAAAGTATAAACAGCACTGAGAATGATCTTAGAGATAACAAAATATGAATTATTTAAGAATGATATTTAGTACATTCTATTTTGTACATATTTTTAATATGATATGAATTTAAAACTAATATTTAATAACACTGTTATGTAAATAAATTTTTATAGAAAACATTTCACTTATATGAGTAAAGTTAATTTTTAATTTCTATTGTATAAAATGTTTTATAAATGTATGTCTTTTTATGCATTTTTAATTTCATTCTTACCCGCCTAGAATTTTTAGAAACATACATTAAATTGGATTTTGAAAGATTAATTAAAGCTTGATTACAAAAATAATTTTAATATTAAATGACAGTAATAAATTACAAGAGGAAATCCATTTGTATTTATTTGATTTTTAACCTCTTCCCTTCCATTTTTTTTTTGAAAAAATTGCAAAAAATCATAACATTTTTAAAATTTTATTATTAAATACAAGGAAATTAAAAAAACCCCAAAATCTAGGATTTATGTTGAATAATTAATATTTTACAGGTGTAAAAGCATTTAGTTTTAATATTAGTTTACTATCATGAGTTATCTCGGACAAATGGAAAAAATTTATGTATTTGCCTTTGTATGATAGTTTTTGATGCAAGGGACAACACAAAGTGATACCTGACATTTTGTGCAATACTATCTGATCTCTTTTCTTATTGTGTTACCTCTGAAATCTATTTTACGGGAGCACATAGTATACTGTCTCGTTAGGTTTGATTTTTTTCAGTGGCAGGAATAACATCTGGAAAATGCGTTGATGTTAACCTGAGTGGTAAAGGAATAATACTGGGTCTTCCAGATGTAGCAGAAAACTCGTTACGATGATTTTTTTAAATAAGTTTTCTAATAAGTGGAAAATACGTTACCAGTTCAGGCAAAAATATCGCAAAGCCAAAAAAAAACTTATCAAACTACCTATCAAAACACAATATTTCCTTTAATTTCTTCCAGGTTGAGAATAACAGTGATAAAACAAATCATAAAACAAATTCTAATTCATCCGAGTTTTCTCGGATGATAATTAACTGCACTATATGTGAACTCGGGATTAATAAGGATAGCAGGCAAGCTGTTAAATCAGAAAAAAAGGTGTAAATATGGAAACTGATATATTTTCTTTGTAGTGCTGAATGGAAAATGTGTTTAAATTCAACACATATTTACAATTAATATACAAAAAGACAAAAAGACAGCAAAATCATATTTCTTTTGAATTCTCTTTATACAAATTTTTTGCATTTAGGAAAAAAATAATTTTTTAAACACTTTATTACCTGAAATTCTTATTTATCTTGACACAAAATTTAGTTTAACTCCTAAAATAAGTTCCTTTTTCACGTTGTAAGAATATTACATGAAAAAATCCGTTGTAAAATCCAGTCGTAGCATTATTTAAACGCTATATAAACACAACCAAAAAATGATGAAGAAGTTCCATTGACATCCACAAAGAAAGAGATATCTGAAAAGATAGGAGAAGATTAATTGAAGAAGTTGACAGCTGACAAGTTGTAATTGCTGTTATAATCTTATCTTACGATTTACTCTACAGAATAATGAATACGAAAAACTGACTTCAAATGGAAGAATTTTAGATATTCTTAGCTAAGGATAGAAAGTTGATAACAATGTCGCTGGAACTACTTTTAAGAATTTTAATGCATATTTACAAAATGTTCTATACACAACTTTAAACTTTTATTTTATTGCAGATTTGTTTTATTCAAAAAGGTATATTTAAATAAAATTTGAATTGAGGCAAAAATGTTTGGTAAATCAGAAATGTATTTCTAATTTAAACTTTAAATGGTTAAGTATAAATATTTTTTTTAAGTTTTGATATAATTCTTTGATAATTTTAAGCTGTTTTCATATTATTAGTAATAGGGAAACAGTGATATTTATATCATTAATTATAATTATAATTATTTTTAATACAGTAAAATGTGAAAGCATTATTTCAATCCTTAATTTGCAGATTTAAGCAAATCATATGACTAACACTTTTTCTGCTTATCACTGGTGTTGGTCAGTCATTTCTCTTTTAGTTTGCGCTCCAGATGAATTTGCTTTTATAAAAGTCTTAATAAAGAAATATATTAAATGCAATATAAAAGTCTCTATGAAATTCTTAATAATATCATTCTATTAAATAAATGCGATACCTAAAAAGTCATCTGTTAACTTTAATACAGTATATTAATTACGAACTAGAGCTGTTCATAGAATAACTTTATCTTAAAAATAATTTTAGTATTAAATGTCATGATTAAATCGCAAGAGAAAATCCATTTCAATTTAGTCAATTTTTTTTATCACAAAATGGTGTAAATGCGCATTACTTTTAAAACTGATGAACTTTTTTTTTGTAGTACTGTATCGAAAATGTGTTTAAATTAAACAAACACATTTATATTTAATCCACTAAAAATACAATTATAGAGCAAAAACTTTTTTTTTCAACTCTCTTTATACAAATAATATGTATGTAGAAAAAAACTTTTGGAACGAATTTATTATCTGGAAAATTATCTCTCTACAAAATTTAGTCTTAACTAATAAAATAGGCATGTTGTAAGAAAATTACATCAAAAAATGAGCTTTCAAATCCATCCGTAGCATTATTTAAACACTATATAAACACAACCAAAAAACGAAGAAGTTCCATTGACATCCACAAAGAAAGAGATATCTGAAGAGATAGGAGAAGATTAATTGAAGAAGTTGACAGCTGACAAGTTGTAATTGCTGTTATAATCTTATCTTACGACTTACTCTACAGAATAATGAATACGAAAAACTGACTTCAAATGGAAGAATTTTAGATATTCTTAGCTAAGGATAAAATGTTACAATGTTGCTGGAACTACTTTTAAGAATTTTAATGCACATTTACAAAATATTCTATACACAAATTTAAACTTTTATTTTATTGCACATTTGTTTTATTCAAAAAGGTATATTTATATAAAATTTGCCTTGAGGCAAAATAATGTTTGGTAATTCAGGAATGTATTTCTAATTTAAACTTTAAATGTCGAAAAATAAATATTTTTTTAAGTTCTGATATAATTCTGTGATAATTATAAGCTGTTTTCATATTATTAGTACTAGGGAAATACTGAAATTTATATCATGTATTATAATTTTAGTTGTTTTTAATATAGTAAAATGATGAAGGCATTATTTCAGTTCTTCAGATTTAAGCAAATCATATGATTAACACTTTTTTAGGTTTATTATTTGTGTTGGTCAGTCATTTCTTTTTTAATTTGTTTATATACATTCCAGAACAATTTGTTTTTCAAAAAAGTCCTAATATAGATGTATATAAAATGCAATATAAAAGTCTCTATAAAAGTATTAAAAAAATCAATCTCTTTAAAGAATGAGATACGTAAAAATTAATCTGTTAACTGTAATACAGTATATTAATCATAATTAAAATTGTTCATAGTACAACTTTATATCAAAAACAATTTTAGTATTAAATATTAGTTATAAATAACAGGAGAAAATCTATTTGAATTTATTCAATTTTGTAATCACAAAATAGTGTAAATGCAGATAATTTTTAAAACTGATCCATTTTTTTGTAGTTCTGTATCCAAAATACGTTTAAACTGAACAAACATTTATAATTAATCTCTAAAAATACAAAAAGAGATCAAAAACTTTTTTTTGTTTTCAACTCTCTTTATACAAATCATTTTCATTTAGAAAAAGAAATTAACAACTTTGTTATCTGGAAATTTATCTCGGTACAAAGTTTAGCTTAACTCGTAAATTAAGTTCATTTTGCACGTTGTTAGAAAATAGTTGTAAAATCCAGTCCATGGCATTATTTAAACACTATATAAACACAACCAAAAAATGATCAAGAAGTTCCATTGACATTCACAAAGAAAGAGATATGTGCAAATATAGGAAAAGATTAATTGATGTAATTGACAAAATATAAACAAAATTAAAAACACTGCATTCACATTTCAACCAAAACTTCATCCCATGTGGAATTAGACCCATTAAACTCTAGCCAACCAACTAAATCAACAAAGACATCCATTGGGGAAACATTATACCGTTTATGGATTACATCAATTTGACATCGGTGGGGCTATTGTAATTGAAAACAAAGGTTATTTTTCCTGTCTTTTCTACGAAATGTTAGCACTTTTTGAATTCTATATGTAGAAGTCAGGATAAGTTTTATACTTTGTTAGATTAAGTGCATTTAAATGTAAAGGATGGAAATATGACTACTAAAATAGTTTAACTGTAGATGCTGTTTGGCCTAAACATAGTCAAGCTGTTAAAAAAAACACTTAAATGATTTAATTCATGACGAATATATATATTATATATTGAAACAAGAGATTAAGTTCCACAAAAAATGTCACAATTTGTATAAAGTGTGTCCAGAACATTAGATTAAAAATACACGTTGACTTCAGAGCAAATACACAAAGCTTTATAAATTCGGGGCTATGGAACTCCTAGCAAATTCTTAATAAGAGCATTGTAAAATAATCTTATGTATCAATGATTCAGAGCTACATTCACAATAATCTTATGCATTTCCATGTATTTTTACATGACTTAATAGTATGTTTATGGATGTTGTTTAAGTAGCATTGCGTTTTGGAATTTAAAAAAAACACAGTGTAATAGCTGTTTTATATTTGAATACCTGGATATCATTAAACTATCGACTAATTATGTAGTAGATATTTGATGAATTACATTAACCCCTTAACGTGCATACTCGAATTAACTCGAACGCGCTAAACTGGCAAAACTGTGCACACTCGAGATAATTCGAGCGGTGTTGTACTTTATATTGCTATAATTGTTCACACACGATTTCAATAGAGAATTGAAAATAACAATGGGAAAGCAAAAAAAAAAGTTTTATTTATATTTATTATTTACATGAGATTGTAAGCTATAACACTTACTTATTGAAGTATAAAATGTGTTTTTTTTCTACTTATCACTTGCTGTGTGTTGTGCTAAAAGAGATAGCAACGTAAAAGAAAAGAGAGTCGTTACATGCGTAATAGTTGCAATGTTGGTATTGTAATGTACTTCAACCATAACACCAATGTTCGATTACAAGGGGAAACACAGTAAGAATATAATACTGTATATTGAGATTCATTTATTCTGTACATTCATTTACAAATTGCTTCTTGGTTATCATATATCATAATCATCAATTATTTATGTCTTATATTTACACCATAATTATTACAATTCTCCTTATAACGCGTAATTATTCAATTAGAAGATTAAATCATTAATAGAGGCCTAAGTGACTGTAAATATTATTTTATCTTTACCTCCATTACAGGCACAGGGGAGTAGGCAGGGGCTTTCCTCACGCGGTGTCGGTCAGGGCGCACGGGACGAGTTGTTGATGACAAGCGGGGCTTAGGACTCTTGTCCCACTTCTCTCGAATCCCGACTTCAACTCCTCTCCTTAACTTCGTTTCCAAACTCCTCACCTCGGATTTACCACCCTTTTTTCTTCCTTTCCAATCGCTTGTTTTCGGGAAATTTTCCCACAACTGCATCCCCTTCGGGAGTGCAGGTGTTCTCATTAAAGTAGCCCCTTTTGTGCAAGCTGATATTACTTTTTAGCCCCTACTCCCATAACTCACGGTTATCATAACTCACGGTCGATCTCTGTGCGAGATTAACCGTTACGCTGACATTCCGTGATCTATACCTTCTCTGCGGGGGTCCTAAAACTAAACGTGCACAATTGGAGTACTAAATTCCTCTAGGAAATCTCTCCCACAGCTGTGCATGAACGTGCAGACCACCGTGGGAAAGTACTTTGGTACAGTTGGGTTATATGCTGCACCTTGTTTCGAAATATATCATACAAAAGAAAATTTTAATTAATTTTATAAATACTAGTTTTGCTATTATTTATGATTTAAAAGTATAAATAAGTACTTTACTAATAATAATATTTATTCTGAAATGGGAATTCGAAAAGAAAGATAAAAAAAGTCTATGTGCATGTAATATTATAATATTCGACTATTTTCTGCAATGTTATCAAAATCCAAAATTGCAATAAAAATTTTGATTCTTTTTTTTATTTTTGTAATTTTTGTTTGGCAAGATAACGTTCTAAATTGTGTTTTTACATTAAAAAATGATTTTTTTTGGTGCATTAAGAGGTTAATATAACGTAAAATGCAATTTATCCAAACTCACATTGAATATATTTTCAAACTGTTAAACATATTATTAGAGATCTTCATATGAAACATGCCTCCATCGCTAGTAGATATTCCAGAACGAAACTGCAAAATAAAAGAATCGTGAAAAAAATTTGAAAATAAATTAAAAATTTTGCAGTTACTATAAAATTTAGAATTGTATGGCATTCTTCCATAAGAACAACATTTCAAACTACATCACTATTTTAAAAGGATAATTCACTAGAATTAGTAGCAGTTGAGCTGAAAAGTTCGTAGGCTGACACATAGATGGTGCTACTAGTATTAAATGCATAAGATTTTTAGTTAGCCCTAACCTTCGAAAGACGTGTATAAATTTGACAGATGGACAATTAATTTGTGAGGTATAGCATTTTAAGTGAAGCAACTTTTGTTAGTTTGAAAACAATGAAGACAAAAAGAATTTCGTGTGTTAGTAAAGCATTGCTCTTTAGAAAAAAAATGTTGTTTAAGCCAAGGCTGAACTTGATAAATATTATTCGTCCTCTGCACCAGAAAAATCAATTTTTGTAAACTGGTTTGCTAAATTTAAACCAAGCGAATTGAGTACCGAGGAGGATGCAAGCAGTGAACACCACAAAGAGGCTATTACCGACGAAATCATAAAATTGTCCACAAAATAATTTTGGAGGACTATAAAGTGAAGTTAATTGAGATATCTGACACTCTAAAGATATCAAAGGAACGTGTTGGATATATCGTGAAAGAGTATTTGGGTATGCAAAAGCTCTGAGCAAAGTGGATGCCACGTGAGCTCACAATCAAACCAAAACAACAATGAATTAATGACTCTGAGCTCTCTTTGAAGCTGTTTAATTGTAATGAACCCGAATTTATGAGTAGATATGTGACAATGGAAGAAACATGGCTCCATCATTTCACACCGGAGTCTAATTGATAATCAACTGTGTGAACTACAAGTGATGAACCAATTCCAAAGCTTGGAAAGACGCAACAGTCAGCTGGCAAGGTTATGGCATCAATATTTTGGAATTTGCCTGTTATAATATTCATCGACTATCTTGAAAAGGGAAATACAATCAAAAGAAACTATTACATAGCATTATTGGAGCGTTTAAAGCAGGAAATTGTGGAACAAATGGCCCCATTTAAAGAAGAAGAAAGTGTAGTTTCAACTAGACAATATACTGTGCTACAAGTTAATGAAAATGATGGCAAAATTATACAAATTCGGCTTCGAATTGCTTCTGCATCTACCGTATTCTTCAGATCTGGGCCCCGGTCACTTTTTCCTGTCAGTCAGAAAATGTAATTTCTAACGAAATCTAAGAGAAATAATTGCTACATTACAGGCATTTAACTGTTATTAACTATGGTCTAAGATGAATAGATTGACATTTCAGAATGAATTTAAAGTGTTCCGGAGATGTCCAATTTATACACATGTACACTGTTAATGCAACATATCTCACCAGTTGTAAAACTTGAATTATATTTGACAAAAGTTTGTCTTCTGTTTCTTTATATTTAAATTTATTATTAGAAATTGTATTTAATAACCAAATCTATAATGTAGTAACAATATATAGAAAAGAGACTGGATTTAGATAGCAGTCTATATTAAGGCTTTATTACCAGATGTACACCGATATACCGAACTATTTTTCGCATAACAACCTTAAATTAAACTCGTCAACATTTCTGTTAACTAATTTTCGTTTCTTCAACAACAGTCAGAAAAGATTCTCATTGATCAAATCGATAACCCAGTAACAACACAGGCAAGGAACTAAATTGAACTTACAGTCAAAATTACACTAATTCCCTTGTAAATATTAAATGATTACTCCCAGTTGTTCAGATTTCCTCAAAACTTATTTACCTAAGTAGATTATTTCCTTTAATCCAAATTCCGCTATCCGAGCATTAAGGGGAAGGGATCCGTAATCAATCCGTGTTAGGTAACAACAGAGTTCGTCATTGAATAGCATCGATTTTCTTTCTAATTATAATTACCGAATAAGATTGGATAGAATAAAGGGGTTTTTCAAATTTCTGTATTTTCGTTAGGGGAAATCAACGCTAATTTTAAAGTCCGTAATGAAATATTTTGCTTGAAATAAGTCAGAAGAGAAGACTGGCTGAAAGTGTCGTAAGCTATTAATATAAAATTAATAATTTAAAAAATTATTATTTTGGACTAAAAACTCGTTATGTATCTATGAACATACGTATACACATATACGTACACACTTACAACATGTTTTTATTTTTAATACTTAAGCAATATTTTCCAAGATGTTATTATAACACATATGCCATTAGTTATTTTCCATCAAAATGTCTGTATAAAAGTTGGCACTAAAGACGTTTAATTAATTTCACCCCAGATTAGTGTGTGTACCCAGATAGACTTCATCGTATTTATTTGATCGTCGTTAATAGTGCCCAAAATAACAAGCTTGTGTCTTAAAACCTGAAGATGTTTCCTAGTAGATACCTTCCAGTTGTATAGCCTAAATGAGTTATAACGCTTAAGTTAAGTCATGGCATGTAGTGATCGCTATTTGGAAGATACAACCAACTATAAAAAAGTGCTCCGACTGTTGAGTTTTAATTTGGATATTTTCGAAAGTTTTTCATTCCTGATAGAGTATGTCAATAAACTACGATAGTTTGAGATTGCATTGCCTTTCTTTCGTTGCCATTCTCTTCAAAAGTTCTAAGACTTCAGAACTGTTAGATGCCACTTACAGCTGTGTCAATAAGCCTCATTATATATATATATATATATATATATATATATATATATATATATATATATATATATATATATATATATATATATATATATATATATATATATATATATATATATATATATATATATATATATATATATATATATATAATCTGTTTTGTGTGTATTTTACATATAAATGGCATGTTATTATATATGCTATGCCTCGTAATCAACCACAAGAAATGATAGCATTCTATATTTACGGTCTCTCGAACATGATCTGTTCATGTGTTCGAATATCAATAATATAAATGTTTATATAAAATTGAAAATATAGTTTTTCTCTGAGAGACTATAATTTTAAAGACATCTAACATTTTAAAAATAAAAAAAATATTTTATTGGATGTAATTTTTTGAAAGTTTACTTTTATTATAATGTAAAGTGTATTGGTTGTATTAACATAGCAGAGAATTATTTATTAAAGGAAATTGTTAGTTTCTCTATATGATATAAAATATAGTCTTTATTTTTAAAATTCCAAATGTTATATTACGGATACGTTGATTTCTTCTTCTTTTGCGTAATTTACATATTTTGTTCTTTTAAAAAAATCTAATGATTTAAATGCATCAAAAAGATATAGACACTTGATTTCGTTAACATTTTAAAATCAAATATTTGTTTTATTTTTTAATGTGTTTATATTAAAGTAACTTATTTAAAGTTTAATATATAACATCACTGTTGTGATTTTCTTGATAACAGTTTTAAATTAACCTACAATTTTTTGCTTCTATCAATAATAAAAAAGTGATTATTAGAATAAATTGTGTTTAATATATTATTAAACCAATAAAAATTTTAAGTAATTCAACATATTATTTTGTGTGCAAAGTTGCAGTAATCTAAAACTTTTCTTGATAACGTTATCTTTGTACTTTGAATCCAATATTGTTCATTTTACGTTAATTCATATTTCAAAATTATCTGATGTATTTGGCAGCGGCTTTTTATGATAAAATCTAATTAACATATGGCGTTTTCTTTTCCTCCATTTTATGAGGTTTATGGATAGTATAATCTGAATTTAATTTATAGTCACTATAAATATTTCAAAATATATACATATTAGGTCACTTTTGTTACTCTAAGAACTGGAGTAATTCGTAAATATTGTAAGAATTGCAGTCGTAAATACAGCATTTATGCTTTTCAAATCCCATTTAATACATATAATTGCTATTTCATCATCATTTTAATCATATGTTAACGTAAAGCATAACATTTAGTGCATTTGACTTCATTGGGTAATAATTTGAATTGCTCTGCTGTTGACATTTTCCAGTAGATTTTGCTCAGTAATCTTTTCATTTCATTTGACTCCAAACAAGTAGGGTGAAAAGTAAAAAAAAAAAATATTTGTAAAGATTTTCAACTATACGAATATAAGAAAATAAACTTAGTAACAAATATCATGTACATAATATTTAAATTAGTCTATGGTTTTTAATGCACTGCTGTCGTTGGCTTTTTTCAACTTTTAATGCATTTTAGAAATTTAGCTAATTTTCTAAATAACTTTAAAACTAACGCAGAGTAATAAATATAAATTTTATGCAGATTTTCTTACAAACTATGCTTTTTAAATAAATTAGTACATTCCATTATTCGGTTGATTATTATCTGAATCATTTATTTAATTCATACATATCTCGCAATATAATTAATTTCGATTACTTAATATTTTGACTGTCTCTACTGTAAAAGTTTTTTTTTTACACTTGGTGTTTTCCCCTGTGTTATTTTGTTTTATACTATTCCATACCTTCGCGAAGAACAGTTAGAATTTCTCAGTAATATTTTTGCAACTAAACAAATATAAATATATATATTTCTTTGGTGAATATAATACATTTAAAATACATTCTCTGCAATTTAGTTTGCGAATTTTATTTCAGTTTTGTCTATAATTTTTTTTTTTGTAACTCTATGCAATTTTTCCAAAAGTAGCTCATTTTGAATAGCATTAAAATTGACACAAAATAATGAATACAAAAACTTAATTCTATAGTCCAAATCTTTCAGTAAAATTTCATTATTCTTATTATTAATATGAATACAAAAGCAGACTAAAACATTTTTAATGTAAAATGTAAAAATTATAATTTAAATTTCTATCTGAAAGTAAATGCACTGAAAGAAATTATTGCATGTTTGTATTTTATATATAATTTTTTTCTTTTTATTTCAAACAACGCACATGAGGTTTATATTTAATTGACTGTTACTTCCACATTTAATACTCTTTATTTTAGACTACTATTCCTGTTTACTTCTATTCAATGATATAAAATGTATTCAGTTTATTTTATTTATATAAATAGAAATTTATTATAGTACCTATTAGAAACTAAAATAGAAATTTTTCATAACATAATCCATAATATTTTATTCATTAGTAAAATACACTAAACATTGCCCTTTGCTGTTTATGAGTCCAATTTCTTCTTCTAAAAACATCATATTTTTAAAAGAAGTAAAGACTGTGAATAGCTAGATTTCTGATAATTGCTTTTAAAATATTTTCTTTAAAAGGGAGAAACAAGGGGGATTTATAACAGTCTATGGATTATAACATAATTTAATACTCCTACGCGAGTAAATATTTTTCAGTCAGTTCGTTTAAACAAACAAAAAAAAAACTTTATAAAATGCGTATGCTCTTATTTTTGATTTTAAGAGAACTATAAAGATTTTGGAATAGTTAGTAATTTTTGAATAAATTCAATTCTTTCTGAAAGGATTGGAGGATATTTCAATAAAAAACTGACTTAATATTTTTCTTTTTATCGAAACATTAGCGCATAATGTACTAAGTATATGAGTAAAAATGCGTAGCTACTGGCAGTTACACAAGAACGATCACCAGGTGAGGCTCGATGCAAATTTCTTCAACCAAATGCCAACAAAATTGCTTTTGTAGATAAACATAAAATTTGCGTTACTAAAAAGCCTTTATTAAAAGTCTAAAATTCATTTCCAATTATTTGAAATATTAATTTTTAGCACTATTTGGACAGCAGATTTTTTTATTAGCATTCCAAAAGCACAAACATAAGACACATACAAGTTAAAAGCTTAAATCACATATTTATATTTCATGATTTTAATCAAATAAAGATGTATTTTGACAGTACTCTCCACCAATCACGAACACGAAATAAAGATATAAAAATGTATGCATATGCACTTGGTCCTTGGAACCCAAATAAATTAAAACTATATTTTTTGTAGAAACAATTCGGAGGCAGAATTGCATACATTAATGTGATTATGGTCTAGAAGACCTATAAGACAGCTAAGTTTATTTCAGTAGGGTGATTTTGTGTGGTAGTGTTTTCATAAAGCTCGGACCTCAGAGGCTCAGCGCGCATCCTCATTAAAAATTAAGTAACTTATTTCTAATGTGAGAATATTATTTAAGCTTTTAGTTTTGTATTATTAACAAATATATGTGTCATTGTTAGTAGATTGTTGGAAAAACTTGTCAGTGAAATTATAGATGTTTTCTCAAAATGAAACTGAATTTTCAAAAATATAAATAGTAATATGTAAAAGCAATTGAAACAGAATTTTAGTTTACTTTATGCTAAAAATAATAACGTATGTTTCAAGTCTATTTAATCCAGAATGGATAATGTCTAAGTTACACGTGTAAGTAATATATTATGCTGATTTTATGCTGATTTGATTAAATAAAATACTAAGTAATGCCACTACTTTTAAAAATATATTTAAATGTGGTTTAAAATTCAATTATTTTCTTTTTTAATTGGTGTCAAAATCATTATCGGCTATGAATTGTATAAATGTACATATAAATATGTATATAAGTAATGCTATATCAACCCAAAAGTTATCTTACCTATAAATGTGTAATAAAATAACTATTTGGTAATTCTATGCGCGTAAAATTATAACCTTTAATAATATATCTTTATATATCTTCTTTTTGTGGTTACCTTTGTCGCCTTCGCATACACCAAAGTTACCTCCTACTTAACTGAAGTATGCCTATATAACTCATTTAGTTTTTTATTAACTTAGTTTCGCTTCTTACGGGGACATCATATAAATAATTCTTAAACTTATCATTCACAGGCTCACTAACGCCGACACCAGCTTAAACCGACACCAAACTTAACGTTATAAATTTTGGAGACGTAGATCCCAAACTGAAAGTGTGGCAATAATCTGTGTTGTTTGTAATTTTAACAATATTTTAACAGTCTATGGATTATACATAATTTAATACTCCTTAGCGATTACTAATTATTAACTAAGTTCAAAAAAAAACTTTACATATCTTAAATGAATAAAATTAATTATATAAATTATTAAATTTTTTATATATAATATATAATGCGTTTTTATTTAGCATTCTAAACCACAACATAAGACCCATACAAGATCACATCTTTATATTTAAAACTTATTTCAAACGAAAATGCTTCGGATATTTTTTAAAATTGGTGCGTTTGAATTAGCATTATGTTACAAATCCTAGTGTTGAATCCCTCATTACCCCAAACCTGATTATAATTATAAACCACAGTAAATTTTTTTTCATTCATTGTCGACTAAACAAACAGAAAAAAAACCTCTATAAAATTAGCTCATATTTTGATAGAGAAATAAAGATTTTTATAGTTTGTTAATTTTTATACACATAAAGCTCGTCAAGTTCTATTTCTGAAAATTAGGATATTTCAATAAAAAACTGACTTAATATTTTTATTTTTATCGAAACGTTAGCGCATAATGTACTAAGTATATGAGTAAAAATGCGTAGCTACTGGCAATTCACAAGAACGATCACCAGGTGAGACTCGATGCAAATTTCTTCAACCAAATGCCAACAAAATTGCTTTTGTAGATAAACAGAAAATTTGCGTTACTAAAAAGCCTTTATAAAAAGTCTAAAATTCATTTCCAATTATTTGAAATATTAATTTTTAGCACTATTTGGACAGCAGATTTTTTTATTAGCATTCCAAAAGCACAAACATAAGACACATACAAGTTAAAAGCTTAAATCACATATTTATATTTCATGATTTTAATCAAATAAAGATGTAATTTGATAGTATCTCTCCACCAATAACGAACACTAAATAAAAAATGCAAAAGTGTATGCATATGCACTTGGTGTTTAAAACCCAAATAAATTAAAAGTATATTTTTCGGAGAAAGAATTCGGAGGGAGAATTGCATAAATTAATGTGATTAGAGTCTAGAAGACCTATAAGACAGCTAAGTTTATTTCATTTGGGTTATTTTGTGTGGTAGTGTTTTTTATAAAAATCGGGCTGCAGAAGCCCAGCGCTCATCCTCATTAAAAATTAAGTAACTTATTTCTAATGTGAGAATATTTTTTAAACTTTTAGTTTTGTATTATTCACAAATATATGTGTCATTGTTAGTAGATTGTTGAAAAAAAGTGTCAGTGATATTAGAGATATTTTCTCAAAATGAAACTAAATTTTCCAAAATATAAATAGTAATATCTAAAAGCAATTGAAACAGAATTTTAGTTTACTTTATGCTAAAAATAATAACGTATGTTTCAAGTCTATTTAATCCAGAATGGATAATGTCTAAGTTACATGTGTAAGTAATATATTATGCTGATTTTATGCTGATTTGATTACCTAAAATACTAAGTAATGCCACCACTTTAAAAATATATTTAAGTGTGGTTTAAAATTCAATTATTTTCTTTTTTAATTGGTGTCAAAATCATTATCGTCTATGAATTGTATAAATGTACATATAAATATGTATGTATAAGTAATGCTATATCAACCCAAAAGTTATCTTAACTATAAATGTGTAATAAAATAACTATTTGGTAATTCTATCCGCGTACATTTATAACCTTTAATAATATACCTTTATATATCTTCTTATTGTGGTTACATTTGTCGCCTTCGCATACACCAAAGTTATCTCCTACTTAACTGACGTATGCCTATATAACTCAGTTACATATTAGTTTCGCTTCTTATGAGACATCATATAAATAATTCTTAAACTTATTATTGATAGGTTCATTAACGCCGACACCAGCTTAAACCGACACCAAACTTTACGTTATAAGTTTTGGAGACATAGGTGCCAAACTGAAAGTGTGGCAATAATCTGTGTTGTTTGTAATTTTAAATTTTAATGTTTACTTTCTGGCTCATGGCTGTGCGATGTAACAATGTCCTTCAACATTCATTGATTTGGTTTGGTTTGGTTTGGAGTGCTAAGCTCTACTGTTTTCCACACGAGGGCTAATGAGACCGGGACCTACTGCTTAAAGCCGATTCCGAACGGCTACGAACATCCATGCCATAGTGGGATTCGAACCCATGAACTCCGGTACCGACGATCAGCGCCCTAACCAATCGGCCAGCGTTCGGCCAACATTCATTGATCACACATACACACGCATCTCTCTCTCTACACTCTCTGTTATATATTAGTGTAATTTAGCAGGTATAGTCCGCTGACTATCTGTGTTTATAAAGCAAATTTCTTCAGCCGCGGACTTTCTACTTGTTGATCATTGGTCAAATCGCGAAATTAGGAAGAATTGGGGGGGAAAGCATGTCTCGCGAATGCCCGATGAACAAATGTAAACAAAAACACGGCTCACGAGACGTCAAAAAACATCGTATCGTATCGGTAATAAACTATCAAAAACATACAACCCATAAAGCAGAACGAATCAGTAGCAGAAAGTAGCGCAATCTTAAATTGTGTCCTGGAGTACGGGAAAATATCGATAGTCACGATTTACAGCTCTGATGGACAACAAGGAGTGGTTAGGTTCGTGACCGAAGCTGAGGGTCGAAGTTCATTTCCCCACAAGGATTACTAGTAACAGTGTTTTGTTTTCAAAGGTTTGATTTGAATCAATTGATTTGAATTGAAATGAAGGGGATAATGATATTAGAATTTTATATTTCATGAAAAAATATTAGAAAAAACGTTAGAATTTATCATACCTACTCACAGGTAGACACTTTTGTTATAACTTAAATTTCTATAACATCGATTTTACAATTTTTAGTTTATTGATACGAATAATTTTCATTGGAAATTTCCAGCCTGTGATCCTCATGCATCATTTTCAGAAATGATTTAAGAGAAAAGAAAACATCTTCAACACTTCATACAAATTATTTACACTTCATAAAAAACAAATTAAAGACCGTCACTTTAAAAATATTTATTCTTTGATTTGCATTTCTAAAGTGAAAAAAAAAACTAAACTAAACTAAACTCCTAGGCGCAACAGCCTCTAGGGAGACAGGGTCTCCGTTTACATGAACAAGGGCTCTGGGGCGCAAAGCATATGTTCTGGTTAGGTGGCGTATCTTACGTGGAATCCCCAGTGTTTAGTTCCCAAGCAAGCTTCGTCCTCAGTTCAACCACCCACTGAAGGGATGAAAGGCTAAGTCAACCTTGCCCAGACCGAGGATTGAACCTCGGACCTGTATCGTGGGACCACGAAGTGCTACCCCAAAGCCAGTGGACTGAAAGTGAAAAGCAAAGTAACTAAAAAAATTGCTTATTGTTCACTGTTGTAAATTACGTGCATATTCAAAGATGTAAAAAGGAAAGAAGTACAAAAATACAATTTTCTCAACATTAAAAAATTGGTTAACTATTAGAAAAGATATTCTATATGTGACCACAAATCATTCGTATTACATTTTATTTATTAAAAATTCTCCTTGATACTGTTTAACTTCCAAATCGATTATCTCATCTTACACATAACATCACTGAAATAGTTTCAATTTACACCATAATGCGTAAAATAAATTCAAATTATATTCGTTTTCTGAAATATATCCTGGTATAGAAGGGAATCCATATTTATTGGATTAATAAAACCGTCAGAAAATTTTATATTGCATTATGTTACAATCTCATTCCTCGAATTACCATACTTAATCCGAAATTGTAGATAAGCGGGAATAAATAATTGAATGATATGAAATAATCAACGTTTATATATTTACGGAAAAATCAGTTTTCCATTCTATTACTTACGGATTTCAGAAAATTTAACTGAATGGGAAGGGTATTATATTAATCAAACAATTTGAGATGGCTTTGATTTGTAAATGTTCGATAAAATATTTAAAACATTAGATAACAAAACTTTTCCAACATCTAAATTTTTAATAAATTTTATTTTAAGTTATTTATAGGTAATTGGCATTCATATCGAGGGACCTCATAGAAAACTAACACAAGAAAATTAAGAATTCAGGTATTTCAATAATTTGTTTAGGTAGAGGTGTAAAACCAACATATATTTATCGAAGACATGAGCCGAAAGGTTACTGAAACTAAGAAAAAGAATTATCTAAACAATGAACATTGAAAAAGCCCATTATTTATGTAATAAATGCTCAACATGATGACCGCCGTTTACCAGCAATACCGGTAATAGAGGGACAATGATGCGAATGCACTGGAACAAATAAGTTATATATAAATATATTATATATCTTATATATAATATATATATAATATAATATATATATATATATACTATATATATATATATAAGGATATATATATATAAATATATATATATATATATATATATTTATATATATATAAATATATATATATATATATATATATTATA
Organism: Pardosa pseudoannulata; assembly: GCA_032207245.1. Classification (NCBI taxonomy): domain Eukaryota; kingdom Metazoa; phylum Arthropoda; class Arachnida; order Araneae; family Lycosidae; genus Pardosa; species Pardosa pseudoannulata. The sequence goes on along the minus strand of CM063511.1, from coordinate 38,073,250 downwards.
TATATATAATATATATATATATATATATATATATAATATATTATATAAATATAATATATATATATATATAAAGATATATAAAATATTAATAAAGGGGTCCCTTCGGGATCCTCTATTGTATAGTGTTTTGTGTTCGGGTTTATTAAACTCTTTTAACAACAGTGAAATATGATTTTTAATTTTAACGGCTTCCTACCAAAATTTTCAATCTGCAACTTAGTAGACAAATTTTATTTAAATGATGGTGCCGACTTTTTCTTTTCTTTCTTCCTCCCTTTTCAGTCAACATTGACATCAAAAGTAAAAAGAGACTTCAAAAGAAGCCAGCATTAAAAGCATTTGGTGGGGTTATAAACGTGCGTACTTGTATGTAAATCAACTTAAGACACTTTTGTCTCTCTTCTTTGAGTTGTAATACAGATGCGTGTTATGAAAAGAAGTGTCCAACCAAGGTATAATGGATTAGGAATGGCAATGATATATTATGAATAAATGCATTTGTAACTAAAAAGAAAAGGAATACTATGTGAAATAGGACTTGTCTTTTGACAACACATTTTTCTCTTTCTTAAATATGCAATTTTTCTTCTATATTATTAATTTCTTGTACACAAAAGAAAATATACAGAAATTAGTGAGATTTGTAAGTAACTTCAAATGATATTATAGTATTTTCGGAAAACAAAAAATTAAAATGCATTTAAATATCATTCTTGTTTCAAGCATAAAATGTTTATTTACTATTCTATGTTATATCATAAAATGATCGTATTTAAAGGTAAATAATAGTAATAAAATTTAAACACAAGGCAGAGCTTACTTTGTTTTTAAATAAAAATATGTAAGTTTCTAACGCTGAGCATATTTTACCATGTATTTGTCAATGTTCAAATACCGGGACACAATATATAATTATTCGTATCATAAAATTCTGTGGAAAAGCCAAAAAATAAATATATTACTATAATGATATAAAAAGGAAAATTATTAAATTAATGTTTTAATCTAATTTTAATCCAATTTTTATATATTTGTTTACATATTTTTACAATTTTATTTTTTAGAAAGTTTTGGATCTATGTGTAGCAATATCTATATGTAAGAAAATTCTCAGGGGTTTTCAAATCTGATGTCAAGGGCTAGAAATTTCCAGATCATTGCATTAATCCTACTGAGCGTTACGGCGGTCACTAATGAACTATTTATATATATATATATATATATATATATATATATATATATATATATATATATAATTTCATATCACATGGTGTCGTTTAGCATCATTTTTGATGTTGTGCGATAACAGTAGATTTGAGACTTCAGGCAATACTTACATCCAATAAATACAAGGAATGAGGTCTGAGGATCTGTATGTCAAGCATGACTGATATAATAAATCTGCACTCGTTAATTATCAATCGATGGCCATAAACCACCTATACGTGCATAGCAAGTGTCATCTAGAGATGGAGAGTGAAGGCTTATCTAGCAAGACATTCATACTTTCTTGTATCTTTTAATACACCAGAGGAAGGAAGTGACGATTCTGTAACATATAGGCATACCGTAAAACTAATAGTTTGAAAACTAGAACTATGCATATGCTGCAAGAGAAAGGATCCTAAGTATGTTGTGAATTCACAACGGATCATGATTACCTCGAGATGAAATGGGGTTTCTCTAAGACAATACTATAATTTTCTGTTGTACAAATTTGTTAACAATTCGTTTTAATTGGGCGTAATGTACCTACAACATGGTAGAAACATTTTGTTGTAGTAGAAATACACTTCTAATGGTTCGTGTTCAAGTCATGTGATTTACCCCATGGAACTTTGTAATTTACCACAAATTATATACTTACCATTCGGTTTTGTAAATATGATATATTTTAAAGTGTATTTTTATTCTTAGATAAAAAACGAATGTCCTAGTCACCAAATACTGGGATTTTTATCATTTTAATGATGTTTTATATTTAATTTGCTCTATTTAAAACGATCATAAAACGTTCACTACAAGAAAGGTATTAATAAATAAGTGTATATATGTATGAGTGAGTGAGTGAGTGAGTGAGTGAGTGAGTGAAGGAGTGAGTGAGTGAGCGAGGATGAGAGTGAGCGAAGAGAGAGTGAGCGAGGATGAGAGTGAGCGAAGAGAGAGTGAGCGAGGATGAGAGTGAGCGAAGAGAGAGTGAGAGAAGAGAGAATGAGTGAGGGTGAGATTGAGAGAAGAGAGAGATAGTGAGTGAAGAGAGAGTGAGAGAAGAGAGGTGAGAGAAGAGAGAGTGAGAGTGAGTGAGTGAGTGAGTGAGTGAGAGAGAGAGAGTGAGTGAGTGAGTGAGAGTGAGAGTAGAGAGAGTAGAGAGAGTGAGAGAAGAGAGAGTGAGAGAAGAGACAGAGTGAGTGAGAGAGAAAGAGAGCTAGAGAGAGAGTGTGTGAATGTGGGTGTTTGAGTGCTTCTCTTACTAAACTAAGATTGTCATAGATACAAAATCTCCAAAAATACACAAAAACTCCAAAAACAATAGAGGATCCCAAAGTACCTTGTAATTATACACACACATTATATATATATATATATATATATATATATATATATATATATATATATATATATATATATATATATATATATATATATATATATATATATATATATATATATATATATATATATATATATATATATATATATATATATATATAATAAAGGGGTCCTTCGGGATCCTCTATTGTGTAGTATGTGTGTGTGTGTGTTCGGGGGTTTATTAAACTCTTTAACAACAGTGAAATATGATTTTCATTTTACATCTTCCTACCAAAATTATCAATTTGCAACTTAGTAGACACATTTTATTTAAATGAGGTGCCGACTTTTTTTTTCTTTCTTCCTCCTTTTTCAGTCAACATTGACATCAAAAGTAAAAGGAGACTTCAAAAGAAACCAGCATTAAAAGCATTTGGTGGGGTTATAAACGTGCGTACTTGTATGTAAATCCACTTAAGACTTTTTGCTCTCTTGAGTTGTAATACAGATGCGTGCTATGAAAAGAAGTGTCACCAAGGTATAATGGATTAGGAATGACAAAGATATATTATGAATAAATGCATTTGTAACGAAAAGGAAAAGGAATACTATGTGAAATATAACTTGTCTTTTGACAACACATTTTTCTCTTTCTTAAATATGCAATTTTTCTTCTATATTATTAATTTCTTGTACATAAAAGAAAATATATAGAAATTAGTAAGATTTGTAAGAACCTTCAAATGATATTATAGTATTTTCGGAAAAATAAGAATTAAAATGCATTTAAATATCATTCTTGTTTCAAGCATAAAATGTTTATTTACTATTCTATGTTATATCATAAAATGATCGTATTTAAAGGTAAATAATAGTAATAAAATTTAAACACAAGGCAGAGCTTACTTTGTTTTTAAATAAAAATATGTAAGTTTCTAACGCTGAGCATATTTTACCATGTATTTGTCAATGTTCAAATACCGGGACACAATATATAATTATTCGTATCATAAAATTCTGTGGAAAAGCCAAAAAATAAATATATTACTATAATGATATAAAAAGGAAAATTATTAAATTAATGTTTTAATCTAATTTTAATCCAATTTTTATATATTTGTTTACATATTTTAAATTTTTATTTTTTTAGAAGTTTTGGATTTATGTGTAGCAATATGTATATGTAAGGAAAATTCTCAGGGGTTTTCAAATCTGAAGTCAAGGGCTAAACATTTCCAGATCATTGCATTTTCCTACTGAGTTACGGCGGCTCACTAATGAACTATTTATTGCTGCATCAGAATTTTATAGATATATTTATAAGACAAGAAACATATACCCAAATTTCAAAATAATTTACTCTATTATAAAATCAAATTAGAAATTGAAATGATTTCTTAATATAGAATTAAATATTTGATTAGAGTTTCAAAATTTATAAAAGAGTATTTAAGCGAAAGAAGTATTTTAACTTAAAATAATTAAACAAACTCCTTAATTGAATTACTTTATGTAGGTTTTGTATGATGATTAAAAGTTCTACCAAAATTTAAATACAAAAAATATTTACAGGAATTTTAGTAATGTGTAGGTGGAATTTCTCAGTATGTACCTTTCATTAAAACAAAAAATATTTACTGAGAATTAATAAGTTAATTTAGTTTTACTATAAGAAATAATATAAATTAACTAAGGATTAAATTTTTAATATTTTTATTTACTTCCTAGTTCAATACTAAATATATGTATGTATGTGTTGTGTGTATATATATGTGTGTCTATATGTATGTATGTATATATATATTTTTCTTTAGAATAATTCGTACTTACTGTTTATCCTTACTTATCTTATGTTTACCAGGCACCGGATACAAATTTAGTACGTCATTCTTTGGCATTATGTTTCATAATTACCTACTTTTTATATTTTTACAACAGATGCTTGGTTTTTTTTTGTTTTCTGTGTGAGTCGTGTGCGTGTATTCTTCGAAATTAAGATGAAAATATAAGATATTACTTGATATCGCCTTATCTTGTGTTCTAGTGATTGACTTCCACGAAATAACTGCATCTAAGTTATGTTCCCAAGAAAATGTTGGCAACAAAACATTAAGGAATATTAAACAAAAATACATACGAAATACTAAATTTCGCTTAAATGTTACCAAACTTGCGTACTGTAGAAGTATATATTGGAAGATCGTCGTTTTAAAGTCTATGGGCTGTAAATGTCATAAGGAAACAAACATGTACATGTAGGGTGTTTCAAAAATGACAGGTATATTTGAAAAATCAATAAAAATTAAACGGATAGTGATAGACATACACAGTTTAATACAATATGCTTGGGAGAATATTGAATTTTTAGGCCGACAAACTTTCAAAATTAGTTACAATATTCCACAACAGATGACGCTGTAGTCTGGAAGAATCTAAACTACGATAATTTCTAGATATCCAACATGGGCAGCAATAATATAGCGTATTCCCAGAGCGAGATTATCAGAAACCCGTGTAAACGTCTCAGGCATGATGGCTTCACATGCAAAATAGATGTACTGTCCCAGTTACTCAATTGTTTCTGGATAGTGGAGGACACTTGGTCTTTTAAGAGGCCCCACAGACAAATATCGTAGTTTAGATTTTTCCAGATGTAGCGTCATCTGTTGTGGAATATTGTAATTTGTTTTAAAGATTTTCTGCCTGAAAATTTGTTATTGTCCCTTGCATATTGCAATAAACTGTGAATTTCTATCACCGTCCGTTTAGCTTTTATCTATTTTTCAAATATACCGGTCCTTTTTGACACACTCTGTAGTTGTATGGCACAATTTCAAGACTTTAGAGTTTTTAAAATTAAAAGAGCTAATCTTTTCTTTTATTTTCGAAAGTTTTGTTGAAGACAGTTCTAATTTGATTGATACTAGAACTTTTATTGATATAGGGAAAAGTTTCGTAAGTTTTTTTGTGGACCTTGTATTAAAATATTCGTAACTATATTCATTTGACTTTCTTTATGATACAGACATTCACACTGAGATTTAATTTTTGAGAATTTTTTTTTTCTATTTACAATCACTTTTACTTTATAGAAAAAATAAAATAAGTATATTTTGTTATTTCACATTCATAAGTAAAATCGCTTTTACGTAAATATTTCTAATTATGTTAATATTAAATAAATTAATAAAATAGGTTTAGTGCCCACCAAAGGCGTTTAAGGGCTAACCGCCATTAGTCTCTGCTTAAACGGAGATTTTGGTCCACCACTGTTTGGCTCCATTGGGTTAATTGTGGTTACCCGTTAAACGACTTTGGTCAAACTGGTCCTTAAATACTTTATCGGCATCACGCAAAACTTGCTAAGCTCTAAAACTCAGTGATTTTTATTTCAAAGTAATTACAACATGAATATATCATCTGTTGCCTAAGCTCAGATAGCAAAGGCAACGCTCTAGTAACTGGACAGTTGCAGGTTCGAAGCCCGAACCGGAGTAAGATCTGGCGTGTTCTTTAAAGACGACTGGGGTTCATAAAATATGTTCGTGGTCATAATGTCCTAGAAGTTCTTAATCATTACCTCTGAGGATGACAGGCCAAGCCTATGAGTCTTCTTCTTGATCCCTGGCTTAAAATTACGAGGACCCACTTGAGCATAAATTGTATTTTCACACTTCAGATTCTCGTTAACAAGAACCCCCCCCCTTGCCTTATTACCAGTAGACTTTTGGTCAATCGTGACCAAGTGGTATAAGCAACAACACAACAACAGCTTATGTCTTACAACAATTTACTGGAATAAATAACTCATTAAATCATCATTAACTATACTGATATAGTTAAAATTTTACTAAAAATATTTTAATATTTTAATAGAACACATAAATTACAATTAACTATATATAAATTTTGCTTAAACCCCAAATTTTTGTGGTTTCTAGTATATTTCATACATACAAGAAAGTCTCCCCCTTGCCATAATACCAGTAGCCTCTGGCTCAATCGTGCTTGGTTTGACCAAGTGGCATAAGCAACAACACAGCAACAGCTATTGCCTTATAACCGTTTACTTAAATAAATAACTCATTTAGCGTCAGTGATTATACTATTATAGTTAACAATTCTTTAAAATAGTTTTTTTATGGAACACATAAATTGTAATTAACTATACATGAATTTTGATTAAACGCCGACTTTATGTGGTTTCTATTTTCTTTATTACATACAAGAAACATTGCAGTAGTTACAAGAATACTGCAATTTTTCAATCTATTTGTAGAATCAGAGATAACATATTAATTGAAAATATATATGTAAGGTAAATAAAATATTTATTAGCTACAAAGATTTATATTTTTACAGAAATATACTGCATTGCTCATAAATTATAATTCATAAACGTTATACATGAAGACATTTATCCAGTTATTTATTCATTTGCTTCCTAGCATAATGACAGAAACAGTGTCAAGGGAGCAGAAAATACTGTTAAGCGGAGATCCAAGGCAACGTAACATTCATTTCACTGTTAGAGCATTTATCTGCAATTTAAACCAATTACTGGCTCTATCCCTGAAAGAATGTCAGTGAAACATGACATTCAGACGTGATTTCTTGCGGACGACCTAATAAAGTTCTACTAGAAAGAGATATTGTTTCGCAATTAAAGTGTTTCTCCAACTGAAGCAAACATGACTCTTTCAGCTCTTTGTTGAAATGAATACAGTTTCGCAGTGATAAATTAGATCTCCTTTGGTTTTATAACAGCCGCATAAATATTTGTATAGATTATTGTAAATGATGGAACTGGAGTTTTAATTATTAGTACAATAGATGTTAAATTTTGTGAGAATTGTGATATTTTATTATCGGTTATTTTATTACCAGAAATACTCAGTGTGGTTGAGTGTAAACATGTTTATGCAAAAACGATATGAAAACATTTAATTTTTAACCGTTATTCCTCGTAGAAATTTTAAATACAGGTTGAATTGCATCTGTTTTCTTAATAGGTTTTATAATAGTAGATATTAAGTGGATAATACCTAATGTTGAAAAAAATTCTATAATCTAATATGATATAATGTAGCATTAGATAAAATTAAGCAGAAGTAAAGATCCAATATATATGCAGATATAGAGTGGAATATTCCAGAGGAACTTATATTTTTTGTGGTTCAATAAAAATAAATAATGATAATTTATCCCAATTTTTAGTATTCATTCAAATTATAAATTATTTAATAAATTTAATATTTAAATTATTTAATCTTACTTTTAATTTTAAATATGCTTTTGAATTATTGATTAAAAGTAAAATATTTCAGACGCAAACAATAATTGAGAATTTAGTAAACTGACATATAAAACAATGCTATTTGCACACGTAAATGTAAATTAACATAATTCATTCCACAAATCATATAACAGAAAAACATATTAAAGTGTCCTAGCATGCTATCTAAATGGTATAACATTTCCCATACACCACCTTCAAAATTGTAGATTTGACAGTCAATATTGAAGCTGGACTCGCCTCTTTCAATTAGGATATTGATTTCCCCAATAAGTTGTAATATACCTGAAATGTCATCACTAAGTCGATAATTCTTCAAGGTCTGTATTAGTAAAAGCAAACTAAGCCGTGGAAGGGAATGTTTTTGTAAATGTATGTTATTCTTTAAAAAGAAGTTCCAGTATTTAATTTTTAGAGGATTTTATATTGGTGATTGTAGATAACTTTAAACTATGTCTACATTTCAAAGTATATTTAAATTTTGGTGTTAAATATGGATTAATAACTCCTTTTCTTGTAATATATACATAATATATTTCTATAGCAATGTAAGCGGAAATATAATTTTTGATCTGTTTTCAAATTGAAAAGGATTATTTCTAAATATAGTGAACGATAGAATTAATGTACATATGTGTTTGTGTCTGTCTGTCTCTTTATTTGCTTGTCTGTTTAATACCAAAACTTAAACGCGAAGCAATTATTTGTTTCAAACATACATTTTACTGAATGAAAATAATATTTCTTTTTAATCTATTAGTATTGGGAAAAACAGTCACAAAAAATGAAAGAAATCAGTAATTCATAAAAAACGTAAATAAACAACAATTAGCAATTATTAATTCATCATTTAGTTTTAAAAGTTGGTGAAGGAAAGAAATGGGAATGACTCACGTGATTGATTTTAAATTGAATGGTTGGAAAAATTAAGAATATAAAACTAAAATATGATTATGGAAATGTTTCAAGAATTATTCATATATACATGCATATATTTAGGAATGTAAAGAGTTTTGAGAAGTGTGGGATAAAAGGAATATCAATGAATTGTGCCCTTTATTTTAATCTTATTTTCTGGGAAATGTAGGGTTAGAAAAAAAAATAAAAAATTGAGAAATTTTGAAGAATTTCTGGGGGCAATAATGTTTGATATATTGAATTTTTATATTTCGAAATTAAATTAAATAATTTAAGAATTAATCAAAAACATATTACATTATATTAAGTACTTATTTTTATTAATATATTAATATATTGTGTGAATTATTTAGTTAAAAATAGATATTAAACATTGGCATGTATATTGAAATAGTATTTAATTTTTCTCTGAAAATAATATCAGATATAAAAATATTATACCAAAAACTTACACGCAAAATCAATTGTTAGTTTAAAATTAGTTTTTACTATATTGATAATTATATAATTAGTTTTAAATATATTGATAATCTAAGTTTATGATGAAAAAACTTCACAAAAATTGAAAGAAATCACTACTAATGCATAAAAAAGCGAAAATAAAAAACAATTAGCAATTATTAATTTAGTATTTAGTTTTAAAATGTTGGGGAAGAAAAAAAATGTGAATGACTCACGTGATTGATTCTAAATTAAGTGGCTGGAAAAATTAAGAAAATAAAATTAAAATGTAAATATGGAAAAGTCTCAAGAATTATTCATATATACATAGATATATTTAGAAATGTAAAAAGTTTTGTGACGTGTGGGAGAAAAGGAATATCAATAAATCGCGTCCTTGATTTTAATCTTATTTTCTTGGAAAGTTAGGGTTAGAAAAATAAAAAAAAATCTTTTACGAAAAATTTTGAACTTCTGGGGCAATAGTGTTTACCATAGTGCCTTATTTGATGTAATCAAAAACATATCTCATTTTGAGTAGTTATTTTTATTAATATAATTTATTTAAATATTTTGCGCATTGTTTAGTTAAAAAATATACGTTAAATAATGGCATGTATATTAAAAAAATATTTAATTTTTTTTAAATAATATCAGACACAAAGTTAAAATATCTAATGGATTTAGACAAAGAAAATAACACAGTAAGTAAAGTGCAGTCGGGAATAAAAATTACTTATATAGTCTATAAGTATATTCCACAAACTAGAAAGAGATAATGCATTTAGTTCCCATGTTACCTCTGTAAAGTTTTGAGAAATTTTGAATAATTTCTGGGGACAATAATGTTTGATATATTGCCTTTATATATTTCGAAATTACGTTAATTTAAGAAATAATCAAAAATATATATTATTTTGAGTACTTTCTATTAATATAATTTATTTAAATATTGTGTGAAATGTTTAGTTCAAAAGATATATTAAATACTGGCATGTATATTGAAATAATATTTAATTTTTCTGTGAAAATAACATAAGATACAAAGATAAATTATCAAATCATTTTAGATAGAGCATATCATATATCAATCGGAAATAAAAGTTATATATATCATTAAATACTATATATATATATATATATATATATATATATATATATATATATATATATATATATATATATATATATATATCTTATATATATATATATATATCATATATATATATATATATATCATATTATATATATATATCATATATATATATATATATATATATATATATCATTATATATATATATCATATATATATATATATATATATATATATATATATAAAAATATATATATATATATATATATATATATCATATATATATATATATCATATATATATATCATATATATATATGCATTATATATTGTATGTATCAGTCTGGAATAAAAATTACTTATATAGTCTATAAATATATTACGCAGACTAGAAAGCGATAATGAATTTAGTTCCCATGTTATCTAAATGGTATCGATTCGCCCCATATACTGCCGTTTAAATCGCAGGTTTATCAGTCAATATTGAAGACTGACATTTAACTATTGGTTCAGATATTCATTTCCTCAATAAGTGGTTATACGCCTGAAGTGTCATCGTTAGTACATTTGGAATTGTTCCGCCTCTATGTTAATGAAGGTGAATTAAAGCGGAGAGAGCAGCATTTCAGTGGTTTTCTAAACTCAGCTGTAGAGAGAAGAGGGAGTATAATACGTCTAGACGGTACCAATTTAAGTGTTATTGGTTATTCACAGTATTGGATGCCTCTTCATGTTTAGATATGAAGCATTTTTCTATTGCAGTTAATAAAATCGGATTGTAATTAAAATGAACTTATCTATATACTTATATTTTAGATGATTTCATTTCATACAATTATATTTACTACTTTTTTTAACAAAATATATTTTTATTGTAATTTTATGTAGAATTATAATACTTATGTTATCAGCCAAATTTATTTAATGAATTAAACCCTACCATTACATCTTTATTCCGTTTGTTAATATGACACAGTGATTTGAAATATGACCTTGCTAATTTTCTCTCAATTAACTACATAAAAACATAATCAAAGCAATTTATGTATATGTATAATATAGTATTTTGTGTGAATTATTAAATATTACACATAAATAATAACATACTGATCTGTGTTATTACTAATTTATATTATATAATATAGTCAGATAGATTTATATATTAAAACCTAAATTACAAATGTTAAAATGACACATTTTTTGAAATATGTCCTTAAGCTAATTTTTTATATTAATATATAAACTATATTTTAATATATATGCTTATATTTTAGATGCATTTAATTCATAGAATCATATTTACCAGTTTTTAAACAAAATATATTTTTATTGTAATTATATGCAGAATATTTATAATATTTTTATATTATATATTTTATATATTTAAACTTACTTTTACAATTTCATTCCTTTTAATATGATACATTTGATTTGAAATGACCTTAAGCTAATTTTTCTACAATTAACTACATACAGATTAATCAAAGCAATTTATGTACATGTATATATAATATACTATGTAAATTATAAATATTACACATAAATCATAACATACTGATCTGTGTTTTATTATTATTATATATATATTATATATATATATATATATATATATATTATATATATATATATAATATATATATTATATATTATATATATAATATATATATAATATATAATATTATATATATATATAAAATTATTATATATATATATTATATATATATAATATTATATTATATATATATTATATATATATTATATATATAATAATTATTATCTTATTAAAAATATTATTTTTATATATATATATATATATATATATATATATACAAAGATATATATTTAATATAATTATAATTATTATAAATATTTATTATATTAGATATTTAATATAGATGAGCGAATAAGGATTCCAGTTAATATTTAAAAATATTTTTAAAATTTTATATTGATATCGTTAAGTAGAAAATAACCTTAATTTTAAAGGGGTAAGTATGCCGTTTCAAATGTGTCAGAACCATATTTTTGATTTTTATTCCTTTGATCATTTTAAAAAACTTGGCATCCCTGTTGCGTAAATTTCCCCCTTTAGTGCCAGTTCTGCAATTTTGAGTGACCAATTCTATAATGAAAAGAATAAGGTATTAAAAACTCGGTTGTTGAGGAATTCATCTTTGACGAGTCTAGACACATGTGACCTTCTATGTATTATTAACTTTTTGGTCAAATAAACACATGTATATAGGCTTGATCAAACGTTATTACTACAGATAATGTACAAGAAAATAGCAAAACGTATAAAGGTTACCTATTCAGAGGATTAAGCACATGATACAATACTAAAGTTGAATTTTTTCTGCTATAATGTGAAGTTTGTGAACATATAACGTGAAATATACCTTAGATGTGTTGTCTGAAAATATGTGTACTCTTTGTTACGGCTCATAGTTGCATAAATATGTAAATACATTACCAAAACATCTTCATATATATAATCTATCTTCATAAATAGCACTATAGAAATTACCAGTAGTCTACATGATTTAAATAATATAATAATAAAAATATAATACTAACATACTATAAATTAAAATTGTTCAGAAGATTTAATATAGATTAAGATTATTTTAAATAAATTTAAGCAAACACATATTTCCAAAATTTTACAGATATTGGAAAACAATCGCTGTTTTAATATTATATCAGGAAACTTTTTATCATTTATTCAATTTATAGGATTTATAAGTGGCAAAAAATTTAAACAGATCGAAAAGGAACGTTATTTTGTCCATTTACGTTGTTAATAAAATTTTATCCGCATATGTAATTATTCGTATTGAAAAATAGATTCTTAATATTGGTGACCGTGGTATTATAGATTTTTCAGTTGAATTATCCAAAAGTTAATAGGAAATTTTAAAGTATAGGAAATGAATTTATAACTAAATACATACCATAAATTAGATAACATTACACACAAAATTTTAATTCTCATTTTTATACAGGAATCGCATATTAGATATCATTTTTAAGTATCTTGTGTGCTTAAATGATGTGTGTTATTTATCTTAAATTGCGTATTATCTAGTTTGTGATGTGGTACTCAGTTTTAAATATAATAAAGTTCTAAGGTATTAATGATTAATAAAATATTGAGCTTTATGACATTATATATATATATATATATATATATATATATATATATATATATATATATATATATATATATATATATATATATATATATATATATATATATATATATATATAATGATACAGAGAGTCTCAGGGAGAGAGATACATGGATAGGCAGGTATATGTGTGAGTGCAAGCAACATATTATTAATGTAAAATATTTACTCAATTTTAATTCATATCGTTAAGTAGGAAAATAACCTTATTTTAAAAGTTTTAAATTTTCCGTTTCAAATCCTTAAAAACCATAATTACCAGTTTTATTCCTTTCATCATTTCAAAAACTTTTCATCCTTATTGCACAGTTTTAAAGTTTAGATCCTATTTTGCAATTTTGAGTGACCAACACCACACTGAAAAGCACAAAGTATTAAAAACTCGGTTGTCAAGTGATTCATCTTTGACGAGTCTAGGCAAGTAGGCTTTTAAGTATTATTTATTTTTTGGTTAAATATGCACATGTATATAGGCTTGACTAAACGTAATTACGACAGACATTGTGGAACAAAATACAAAACTAATATAAGTTCACCAATTCAGAGGTTTGGTTTGGTTTGGAGTGCTACGGTCTACTTTTTGAAACATGAGGGCTAATGAGACCGTGACCTAGAGTTTAAAGCCAATTCCGAACGGCTACCAACATCCATACCACAGTGGGATTCGAACCCACGAACTCCGGTACCGAAGGCCAGCACAATAACCAATCACCAATTCAGAATATGTAAACAGATAAGATACTCACAAACATGATTTGTTCCCGAAATATAATGTGAAATTTGTGAATATATTATGTGAGATATTCCTTGGATTTGTTGTCTGAAAACATATGTACTCTTTATGACGGCTCATAATTACGTATATATGTAAATACATTACTAAATATATTTATAAATAGTCTATTAACTATAGAATTTACCAGTCGTCCTTATGATTTAAATAATATAATAATAAAATACATAATAGTACTATAATATAAATTAAAATTTTTTCTGAAGATTTAATATAGATTAAGATTATTTTTAATAAATTTAAGCAAACACATATTTCCAAAACTTTACAGATATTGGAAAATGTCGCTGTTTTTATATTATATCAGGAAAAATTTTATCATTTATTCAATTTATAGGATTTATAAACGGCAAAAAATTTAAAGAGATCTAAAAGGAACATTATTTGCCCCGTTTACGTTGTTAATAAAATTTTATCCGCATATGTAATTCTTCGTATTGAAAAATGGATTATAATATTGGTGACCGTGGTATAATAGATTTTTCAGTTGAATTATCAAAAAGTTGATTGGAAATTTTAAAGTATAGGAAATGAATTTATAACTAAATGCATACCTTGAATTGGATGACACAGACAGAGACACAATATTTTAATTCTCATTTTTATACAGGAATCGTAAAATATATCTCACTCATTTTTAAGTATCTTGTGTGCTTATCCCCATTTCCTGTTTTTCCCGTACACCGTACGGGCACAGCTTTCGGGCTTTTATTGATTTGCCCGTACGGCATACGGGCAATCTGATTTCTATTCCTCTTGCCCTGTTTCGGTCGTATTTTATTCAGTTTTAGTAACAAATTATTCGTATTGTAATTTATTCGTCCAGTAAATGATAGTTTGCAGTTTATTGTATTTTCTACTCTGATTGGTTCAAAAGCGTGGGTTTTTTCGCATGTATTGTATCAGAAGACGCATTGTTATCTTTCATTGTATAGTTTCTGGTTATATTTTACTAACCGCCTAGTAATTTTATTGATGTAACAGTTGAATAATATATTTTTACTTTTAAATAATTCAGAGAGTATGGAGCTAATTTCTTGTGATTCGAACTGTGTGTAGTGAAAGTTTACTAGATGATCTGGATAGTAGTGACTCTGATAGTAGTACAGATGGAATCAGTCAAGCAAGACAATTTTTTAAAATTATGATAATCCTTCGGATCCGCCTCCTAGATTTGCTTTCACTGGCGTTTCAAAAATTAACTTGGATGTCGATGAGACTGAAGGTAAACTTCAGCTCTATGGTGCTTTCATAGAAAGAAAAAAAGTTGTAATAAATGTTTAAAAGTATTAGAAATGTTAATTTTAATAACATATCTTTATTTAAAAATGTAAAATGAACAAAAAATGCCATAAAAATATGTGACATTTTTTTGACGGAATTCTGGAAAAAAATTAAACTGTCAAAGGGTTAAATACTATGTGTTACTCATTTTATATTGCTTATTATCTAGTTTGTGATGTGGTACTATGTTTTAAATGTAATAAAGTTAAAAGGTATTAATGATTAATAAAACATAAAGTTTGAATACACTAATAAACTTCTGACTACATATATGCATATATTTGTTTATATTTATTAAGAGAATTTAAGATCGTAAGTCTGTTTTACAAAAAAAGCCAACTATAATTTAAAGATAGTATATTTAAGTGTGTAAATGTATAAAAACGCATCTTTTGTTGATAAATTATGCATTTTATTATTGATAAATATTTTAAGTTTTATACAAAAACATGTACCTTAAATTACAAAATTATTTATGTTCGAAGCTGTTGCTGTCAACTTTTTTATGTAAAAAAATATTATTTAATACAAGTAAAATAGTGTTTATTTGATTAACATTTTTGGATGCATCGGATTTAAATTTAATATTGTATTCAGAAAAGTTTTACTGTAATCTCGTAATAAAAAATGAAAGAGGTTTTCCATTTGAAATAGTTATTCGCTTCACTTAAATTATTAATAAAGGTTTATCGGTTACTGCTTTGCTTTCTATTGGGAAATGGATTATCAATGTCGGTCTCCATTTTTCAGATGAGTTATCAAAAAGTTAATTGGAAATCATAATGTATATAATTGAATTTATAACTAAATATAGGATTTAAAAATTAGTCGACAAGTGGATTTAAATGAAATATGTCTGGATGTGCTTTTGTAAAATCACAAAATCTAAAA
>CM063511.1:38041811-38051811 GCA_032207245.1 Pardosa pseudoannulata | reverse complement strand
TTCGATTTATTTTCCCTGGATAGATGTTATATTTCTTCCCAGAAAATATCCACAACATGCGGAAATGGTACTTATCATTTGTTTAATTAAAAGTGAAATATTGAAAATAATATGTATATATTATAAAATTTTTATTGCACAACTATTAAATTAGAATTTTACTTTTTCCCCTTAATCGATGTTTCGTTTATTTTAGGAAACGCGATATAGATAGAATTCTTGAAAATAAATTAATGTTGATACAAATTTATCTACTCTCTAACCCAGGATAAAATTTTTCTGTCTATTTTCCCTGGTTATATGTTATATTTCTTCCCGGAAAATCCCAACAACGTGCGGAAAACTACTTATCATTTGTTTCATTAGAAGTGAAAAATTTAAAATAATATGTATATGTAATTATAAAAGTTTTTATTACACAATTATAAAATTAGAATTTTACTTTTTTCCCTTAATCGATGTTTCATTTATTTTAGGAAATGCAATATAGATATAGTTTTAAAAAATATTGTTGATTCAGATTTAGTCACTCTGTGGTGTATTTTAAGGCGGAAGAGCACTTTACAAGAATTTAGCGTTTTTATAATCTACAGCTATTTGTGACACGTTTTATATTTTAGCAGGTACGTTTTCATGATAAATTATACCCATTATATATGTATTTTTATTTATTTCAATTCCATAGAAAAATTAAGAGTAATGTAGGAATTTATTTATATATCAAGTATTATACTTAAAATTAGCCGTTTTAATATGATTGAACTCTGTGCAGAATCCCCACTAAAATAATCTCAATTTTTTTAAATAAATTTTGAGAATATCTCAAGGTATTTAGTGTACACTTTAAGTCTAAAATATTTCTTGAGAATATAGAATGTAGAAAATCTAGAGAAAGTAAT
Source organism: Pardosa pseudoannulata (assembly GCA_032207245.1). Lineage (NCBI taxonomy): Eukaryota > Metazoa > Arthropoda > Arachnida > Araneae > Lycosidae > Pardosa > Pardosa pseudoannulata. The sequence goes on along the minus strand of CM063511.1, from coordinate 38,050,912 downwards.
CTGCAGAAAATCTTCAGAATATACTCTAAAGATAGTTTTGAGAATGTATGCTAACGTGGGATAAAATAACATAAAATATTACGAAGGATTATAAAAATTAAAGCTATCATTTCTGTAAGATTTTCTGAATCATAATGAAAAAATTAAAATTATAGAACAAAGTGGTTAAAAGTTTTTTTTAAACATGAAACGTTCTTCAAACCTATTTTTTTATTGCCTTTTATTTCCTTGCACATAATTATTTTTTTTTATTTCTATAAAAAAATTAATATCAAAGGCATTTGATAATAAATAGGTTTTCTATAATATTACTATTTAACTTTAATTTCTATGTCTTTTTCTGTCTATAATATTTATTTATACGACTAATCTTCAATAAAAATTCTGTCTTATTTTTTTATGGAATAAGACTTCCATAGACGGCATAGGAGAAAAGTTTAATAATTTTTAAAAATTAAAAGATTTTTTTAACTTATAATTTATTACAGTATGTTTCTCTAGATTTTATTGTTATTGCAATTTTTGTTTAAATGTAATATTTACGGTTGTCAAAATTTAATATACAAATTTTAAATATTAAAATTTTGTTTTTATTATTGTATATTGTTAGTAAACTATAAAATATGCATAAAGAGTAAAATTTGATTGCTATACAAAACTATAACACATAAGAACATATTTTAAATGTTGATAAAGGTCCACTACTGATATCTTAGGAGATCTCCTCGACATAATTTGAATAGTTTGCACCCTCAAGGAACTTACAACTTGGACAGGCAATGAATTTGAATGTTCATAGTTCAAGGAAAACGTATTGGGGACAGAAGTTTATTATGAGAGAAAGTTTGATACATAAAGTTGATGAACAAAATGGATCTTTGAACGTTAAAACCTGAATGATCTTATGCTGTTTGGCATAGAAATTTTCTAACTAGCGTTGGATACGTCCAAATGGCGATTGACTCAGACAAAGTTTGATACATAATGATTATTAACAAAATTATTAATTTAAAATACTTCTTTGAAGGCTAAAACCAGAATGCTCTTACACTGTTTGGCAGGAAAAATTTCTTACTGGCTTTGGATGCGTACAAACCGCTTTTAATACACCCAAAAGATTGATAAGTAACGTTGATTTACAAAATGATTTGACATTTTTCATTTATTAACTCAAACACAATTAATGGGAATACATGCCTGGGTACTTAGAGAGTGGGTAGAAACCGTTGAAGGTTCCTTGAAACTCCAGTGATTTTACACTGCATAACAGGGAAGTTTCTTACAAGTGACACTGCCTTTTGATCAACATCTGCTAGAAAGCCACCTGTTGCTGTTTTGAAAGATATTGGCTGTGTTTAGGCGTAGTGATGTCACAGGGTTTGGTACTATAAATCACGTCTGCTTTAAAGAATACTGTAGACTCGGTGTCTTAGACGGATTCATAATCCACGCTATTTGCAGCTATCAGTTTAGGACAACATTAAATGTTTAGTATAATAAATAGTTAATTTAAGTATTGGTACGTATTAGTATATAATACAAATATATAATCTCCCATGATTTTTTTAAAAAAGCCATAACTGTAATATATAAAATTAATAATTTAGAAACAAATTCAAAACATAGTTTAAAAGAGACAGGTTGATATTAGTTGATTCATATTGGCTGTGTTTTTCGGCGTAGTGAAGTCACAGCCCGGAACTATAAATCACATCTGCTTTAAAGAATAATGTAGACTCGGTCTCTCAGTCAAATTAATATTCCACGCCATTTGCAGTTATCAATTTAACAAAACATTTAGTGTTCAATATAATAAATAATTAACTTAAATAATGTTACATATCAATATTTACTACAAATGTATAATCTCCGATATATTTTTAAAAACTCATACCTGTAATCTATAAAATTAATAATTTAAAAACAAAATCAAAACATAATTTAAAAGAGACTGAAGAAACTAAATCTGAGAAAAATCTACTTTGCAGGAAAAGACTGTAAATTAGATTTTTCTAACAATGCTATGTAAGACCACTCTTTTAATGTGTGTAATTAAAAATGTACAAAAATTAAAGAAACATATTAGATAATATTATAAAATCTCAAATTTGTCACCGAAAATTGTATATTATCTTCATAAGATCATTCATAACACCTTTTACGGTGACAAGGTTATTTTTTTCCTATTGAAAGTATTTCTTAGATTCAAGGTAGAATAATTTTATTATTTAATTTAATAAGTGAGTTGATTCAATTGCAACTCATAGAAAGAGTAGCTTAAAAATCAGCTTACAGGAAGTGAGATACATTTCGAGCATAAAGGAGGCAATAAAAATTATTCACAAACTTTTTACTTCTTTTCTCTCCTATCGAAACACTATGCTCACGTAATTTTTAAAGTAATTAGTAGTTCATCAAAAGCAGAAACCCCAGGTATCATTTTCAGTCTGGACGTGTCCCAAATGACAATTAAAACCAAATTAATGTAATGAGGTAATTATTTATGGCCTAACCTTATTAACAACTTCTAATATTTCTCAGTGGAATTTTTACCCTTCGCACTGATATTTTATTTTTTAACTTGATTGAATTTATGTCTTACATTGATCGACAGTATAAATTTAGTGGAGAAAAAAATGTGACTAGTTAAAATTTGTGTTAATGAGTTTAATGTATAAAATATTATAATTGTGTAATTATCTAATAAAAGTAATTTTTAAAAGTATTATATATCACATTTTTATAGAAAAAGTTTATTTTGTTGGATATACCGTCAAAACAATATTCATTTTTTTAAAAGTGGTGTAAGTACGTTTTAAAAAGAATAATTACTTAATGATAACAAATAATGATATTTCCTATTTATTTCTATTCATATACTTTGAAAATCATAAAAAAAGATAATCAATTTTTTAATATGTTTTACTGGATATATGTAGTATATAATTACATATATATTACATATATCCAGTAGTAAGACGAATAAACGAATCAGTATTCTTAGTAAATCATATCTTAATTCAAATTATAGTTTCCTTTTTAAGGAGTCACTTGCGCCATTTTCATTTATCCGTGGTGGAGCTAAGCATGGAGTATGTTCACAGCTCAATGTCTACGTGCCAACTGTCAAATATCACTTTGCATACTCATCAAATTTTTCCTGTATGCTTCCGCTTAACCGGATTATCGTGCTGGCCTTCGGGACCAGAGTTCGTGGGTTCGAATACCGCTGTGGCATAGATGTTCGTAGCCTTTCGGAATAGGCTGTAAGCAGTAGGTCCTGGTCTCATTAACCCTCGTGTTGCAAAAAGTAGACCGTATCACTCCAAAAAACCAAAATCAAATCTAACCGGATTATCCTAAAAGCTTACACGAGAGTGTTTTTTTTTCATTTATTTTCTTATTACGAAAGAGTTCTCTTTAAATTATTCACAACTCGCTATTTCACCCCCCTTTTTTAGACCTGACATATATATATATATATATATATATATATATAAATATATATATATATATATATATATATATATATATATATATATATATATACTTTAAAAACAAAGAAAATATACTGAATATTTCTTATACTGAAATCTAATAAATAATACTTTATAATCAATCGGATAAGACTAAATTAATTTAATATTGACAAACACAAAAGGGAAGAAAATGAACATTTAGCGATGTTTTCCAGACATCCAAATAAAAATATTTAAATATGGAAACTTTAGGATAGATAGCCGTAGTTTTTAATGATTTGAAAAAATATTTATTAAAATGTAAATATAAAAAAATTATCGTATTAATACTCATTATTTTTACCTATTTAAAATTTGTATGCCTATACTCATCATATTTCGGGCAACAAAAATCCAATATTGAGAACAAAAAAAAAGTAGCAAAAAAGTAGTAAAAAAATGCAGATAAATGGTTATTTCATTTCAAGCAAAACAAATAGGGCAATCTAAAAATGTAATCTTATAAATAAGTTTGTAAAAATAATAAAATAAAGTATGTACTACAATCTTTGTATATTTTAATCTCTCAAAATTAATTATACAAATACATAAAAAAATCCATCAAATTATTATTTAATTTCGGCTCTGAACGTAGCCTATTAAAAACCCATAATTTAGAAAACAAATTCAAGAGTTATTTCTAATAAGGAAAATCAACGTCCCCAAAGTATGTACGGTTACAATTTGTTACCAAAATTGGAATTATTCTTAAACCTAATGCTGTTGCTAATTCGACCAAATATTTCCTTACAAGTTTTATAGATACTTAATGAAAATTCTTTCGAAACATCCATAATTATTCTAGTATTCCTTTTCCTTAATTTATTGTCATATAAAAAAACAAAGCAGTTATTTCATAAATTAATATATTTGTTTCGTTTAGCTTTCTCTTAGGAAACTAGTTCTGTATTTCGTTAAGAAAAACAGACTAAAGTTAGAGTATTTAATTATTTTTCGATTAACTATCAGACATTTTATTAACTGCCCCATGTTTTTACTTTTCTTTTGTTTGTTGAACTTTCATACAAAATTCTGGAACTCTCTTTTTTTATTTCTTGTTATAAGGTTCTGCGTACAAGCAAATTTATTCAATTAAATTACCTGCTCCAATGCAAATATGTATTTTCGGATTATTTCTGTTATCTTGAATTAGTAACACTCAATAGGTTTGGTGGATATTAGAAAAGGTTATATTTGTTTACGTAATTAAAAAACTGAACTTTTTCATTGTATTATAGACAGAAATTTGCTTGACTTGTATTGGAAAAATGTAGATTAAATTGAATTCATGTAATTGAATTTTTTAATATTTCTGTAATTGTATATAAAAGAAAGTGACTTCAATTATTTTTAATTAAACTCTTTTTCATAAAATGTCATTATTTTTATAAATTGAGCAGCTGCATTCATGTATATTTTTAAAACTATATTTACTTCTGTCCTCCAATTTATGAAGCGGTTGGACGTGGAATGAATAGAGGCATTCATTCAAAGCTAATAAAGTTTATCTTCTTCTAAACTATCGGACTGATTCTAAAATAAATTGGTATAAATAGGCTTCGTATCACAGCAAACAATACTGTCGTCTTTAAAACGTTCGAGATCCAACACTTTCCCCCTTTTCGAGAGTTTAATGCCATTATTTCGAGATCTATTTTCCCAGGTTAAGAGCAGGCGATTCAGTTTATCCATGTATCACTTAATAAATAGGTAAAAATAACAATTTTTTCTAGCATTGTGACGTCATTCCTTTAAACATCTCATTGAGTGATTTCATATTTTAAACTATTTAAATATCGTCTACACTATTTTAATATCTTTTATCACTGAACTTAGATATTACGTAAATGATTTTCTTTTATATTTGGCTTCAATAATAGATTAGGTACATATGTGATAATTTTAAATTGAATCGTCGATTATTTTTTGTTGCAATGAAAATTTTATCCCCGGTGTTAACAATAAATTCTTTTCATATAAGTCTGGGAGTCTATTTCACGGACTGATAAATATTATTTAAATCGATTATTTTTTTAGTTGTAATGAAAATTTTATCACCGGTATTAACAACAAATTGTTTATATAAAAGTCTAGGAGTCTATTTCGCGGACTCATAAATATCTAGCGTTTAATTTATATATATTTGGAAATTAAGACGTTTGTTCCTTTGTGTGTTTGTTCATTATACATAACCACACGGTTTTACTGAATGACTTCAACATGATTTTAAAGTGCATTCACATGATCGGGAGACTCTAGAGGAGTATGACGATAAATAAATTATTGAGCTTGTACCAGATCATTCTCAGCCAGAAAAATAAAACCATTTTTTACCCGCCTCATAGGATACTTAACAGTTCTGGAATATTAAAAATTTTACTAATCCCGTCATATGATGGGCTATATGCTAGTGTTTAATATGAGGCGAAAAGATATTTTTGTCTACATAATATATGAAATACAGGATTATCCTGAAATATTTATCTGAATAATGACCATAATTTTTAACAAAATAATTATAAAACCTACATCATTAAAAAACACAACTGTGGCATTTCTACATTTTAATTGTAGAATAATCAGTAATTGTACTGTCTACCTAAATAAGTCTCATACACTGAAATTTGGCTTTTCTCTCAGTTCAGCCATTTCATTATTCAACGATATGGTGCATTTTTCTTTTGGGAATTTAAGGTTCACTTTTTTCAGAGAAGAACCAAATTCTTAGACTAATTCCAGTGCTGTCGAGTATTTGGTCCTTAATTATTGACTTCAATTATTTTTAATTAATCTCTTTATCATAAAATGTCATTATTTTTATAAATTAATTATCTGCATTTATATATATTTTTAAAACACTATTTATGCAAATTAAATAACTAATAATTATGGAATTCGCAGAAATTTTGGTACTGTTTATCCTTTAAAGTGTGAAAAATAAAGCTTTTAAATGCCGTAAATTCACAGCATGTTTAATATGAGGCGAAAAGATATTTTTGTCTACATAATATATGAAATACAGGATTATCCTGAAATATTTATCTGAATAATGACCATAATTTTTAACAAAATAACTATAAAACCTACATCATTAAAAAACACAACTGTGGCATTTCTACATTTTAATTGTAGAATAATCAGTAATTGTACTGTCTACCTAAATAAGTCTCATACACTGAAATTTGGCTTTTCTCTCAGTTCAGCCATTTCATTATTCAACGATATGGTGCATTTTTCTTTTGGGAATTTAAGGTTCCTTTTTCTCAGAGAAGAACCAAAATCTTAGACTAATTCCAGTGCAGTCGAGTATTTGCTTTTTCCTTATTGACTTCAATTTTTTTTAATAAAGTCTTTTTCATAAGATGTCTTTATTTTTACAAACTAAGTAGATAAATTTATATATATTTTTAAAACACTATTTATGCAAATTAAATAACTAATAATTATGGAATTCGCAGAAATTTTGGTACTGTTTATCCTTTAAAGTGTGAAAAATAATGAAAGAATCTTATTGCCGTAAATGCACAGCATGTGTTTGAGGTGAAAAGATAATTTATCTATACAATATATGAAATACAGGATTATACTGAAATATTTTTTCAGAATAAACACCATAATTTTTAACAAAATAACTATAAAACCTACATCATTAAAAAACACAACTGTGGCATTTCTACATTTTAATTGTAGAATAATCAGTAATTGTACTGTCTACATCGATATGTCTCATGATCTCAAATTTGGCTTTTCTCTCAGTTCAGCCATTTCATTATTCGTCTATATTTTGCGTTTTTCCATTGGGAATTTAGGGTTCTTTTTTTTTCAAAGAAGAACCAAATTCTTAGACTAATTCCAGTGCAGTCTAGTATTTGGTCCTTCATTATTGACTTCAATTTTTTTATTTAAACTCTTTTTAATAAAATGTCATTATTTTTACAAATTGAGTAGATAAATTTATATATATATATATATATATATATATATATATATATATATATATATATATATATATATATATATATATATACATATATATTTAAAACACTATTTATGCAAAATTAAATAACTAATAATTTTGGAAATCGCAGCAATTTTGATACAGTTTATCCTTTAAAATGTAAAAAATTAAAGAAGCTTATAAATGCCGTAAATGCACAGAATGTTTAATATGAGTCGAAAAGATAATTTATCTACCTAATATATGAAATATAGGATTATCCTGTAATATTGATCTGAATAATGAAGATAATTTTAAAAAAATAATTATAAAACCTACATCATTAAAAAACACAACTGTGGCATTTCTACATTTTAATTGTAGAATAATCAGTAATTTTACTGTACCTAAATAAGTCTCATACTCTGAAATTTGGCTTTTCTCTCAGTTCAGCCATTTCGTTATTCGACGATATGGTGCGTTTTTCTTTTGGGAAGTTAAGGTTCACTTTTCTCAGAGAAGAACCAAATTCTTAGAAAATTCTAGTGCTGTCGAGTATTTGGTCCTTCATTATTGACTTCAATTATTTTTAATTAAACTCTTTTTCATAAAATGTCATTATTTTTATAAATTGATTAGCTGCATATATATATATATATATATATATATATATATATATATATATATATATATATATATATATATATATATATATATATATATATATATATATATATATATATATATATATATATATATATATATATATATATATATATTTAAAACACTATTGATACAATTGAATAAATAATAATTATCGAATTGGCCGAATTTTTGGTGCAGTTTATCCTTTAAAGTGTAAAAAATTAAAAAAGATTATAAATGTCGTAAATGCACAGCATGTTTAATTTGAAGCGAAAACATAATTTATCTACCCAACATAAAAAATACAGGATTATCCTGAAATATTTATCTGAATAAATACCATAATTTTTATCAAAATAATTATAAAACCTACATCATGAAAAAAAAAAACGTAACAGTGGCATTTCTACATTGGGAATTTAAGGTACATTTTTTTCTGAGAAGAACCCAATTCTTAGGCTAAATGAAATGCACTCGAGTATTTAGTAATTAATTTTTAAACTCTTCAATCTTCTGCAAATCATGCAACTCAAATATCTTCCTCTAAATTACCACTAGCAAATTTGCACGAACTTAAATAACATATTCTTCAAAATTTGTTAATAGTAAAAAGATGCAACGTGTTTAAAGATAATCGGTTATAGCAATGATCTCCCACGAATAACTATGGATATTATACGGATATTTAATTTAAATTTTTGTGAAACAGAACTTAACAGATTTCGTTTACAATAACATGTTTGTACGTGATTAGGGAAAACATTAAAAGTATCTATTGTGTTAACTCTTTCCCGATAAATGTATGTTATGAATTGTGTGATTTCTTATTTCTTGTCGTAGTAAAAGAGTTGGAAGGACACACACTGATTTATGCTTGTATATATTTATTGAAAATGGATACTATCCGTTTCATGCTTATTCATTGACCCATAGATAATGTTTTGTTTCTTGATTTAAATTCTACACACAAACACACACACACACACACACACACACACACA
>CM063511.1:37996811-38036811 GCA_032207245.1 Pardosa pseudoannulata | reverse complement strand
TAACATTATACAGCTTGGTGTTTCGTGTATCTGTCTTGCCTTCTCTTGCAGCTCCTGTTGACAATTCAACAAGCCATAAATACTATATTCTAATAATAATACTGCATACATGGATATTTTACTGCCAGTATCTAACATATTTGGCTCTCTTTTTTCTATATCTTGGATACTTCTTCTTACATGAGAAAATGAGAATTCTTACATGAGAAAATTTTTATAATGGCTTCTCATAATATAATGTTAAAATTTCAAAATTTTAGTTTTATTTCTTAATTGTTTTTAACGTTTTCCCTCTTGTCATTTGACTGTTACGTACGAAAATACCAATCGAAACACTTGCTGCATGAAGTGTTATTTATATCTCAAAACAATTATTATCTCAAATCGCAAATATGTATTTTTAAAAATATTTAACGTCTTTTAAACAAGAGTTTTTGATATTAAAAACTGAATATAAATAAAGTTTGTTTTCTACCTAGATTTTATTAGTTGATTTACTTTAGCTTTTATAAAGAAGAAGTGTTACAACATTTCATTAATTCACGAAAACGTTCAGTACGTTTTTGAACGACCAGCATCTGGTATTATCAAACTTTTCTCTTTTTTACATACACTTTTAAAGAAAGTGAAATTTAGTGATGTTTATAGCTTATCTTATGAAGGTAAACAGTATGCGAGTTAAGATGTTCAGTAAAAATGCTACAATAAGTATGTCGCTATCAAAACTCATAAACCTCAAACATTCTGTCTGGATTTTGTTTTTAAACACGTGCTGTCTAATCTTATTTGTAAAAATTCTTATAAGAGTTTTAAAAAGTTTATGAACTCTAAGAAACTTCCTATTTTCCTATACATTGTATGTGGAATATATTTCAGAAACAAATGCCAAAAAAAATATTTTCTTGGTTTTTATCATCAAAAAATTAGAAATAAATTATTTTTGGAATAAAAAATCTTACAGCTCTTCAATATAATTTCAGTGATGGTTAATAGCCATATTGGATTTATTTGTTACAATTTTGTAGATTTGATTTCTTCAGATTTTAAAGTAGCTTTCTTCGTAGAGTTGAGGGAATGTTTTCGCTTATCTGTATATTTGTATATTTCAGTATTAAAAACAATACTTTAGAATTACTATGGATATTTATTACATACCTATTCTGTTATAAATATCATTTTCAAATCTTTAATAGTTCAATAATTAGCATTCAGAGAATGAGAGGAATTTCAAAATCACTAAGCAGACCTAATACAAAATATATCACCATTTTCTTTACACGGGTAGCTATAAACAATAATCGTTTACAATTAGCATTCCGAGAATGAGAGGAATTTCAAATTCGCTATGCAGACCTAATACTAAAGATATCACTATTTTTCTTTACACGGGTAGCTGTAAACAATAAACGTTCACAATTAGCATTCCGAGAATGAGAGGAATTTTAAATTCGGTTTGCAGACCTAATACTAAAGATATCACCATTTTTCTTTACATTGGTAGCTATAAACAATAATCATTCATAATTAGCATTCCGAGAATGAGAGGAATTTCAAATTCGCTACGAAGACCTAATACTAAAAATATCAACATTTTTCTTTACACGGGTAGCTATAAATAATACATTTAGACCCATTAACTTTTACTTCCTGGCCACTGGTGGAGAGGTTTTCAATTACATTACAGTTAGCACTCTTTTTTGGGTCTTGTAGAACAGCAAAATGAATAAGTTGTCCCAAATTCAGTTAAAGACTAAACATGGTATTGTTGGCATGGTATTGGTTTGATTTCTCATAGAAACTTTATCCTAAAGATCAATGCAACATGGGGTAAGAATGTTGGGTAGCTTATTTTATATATTTCTCTCCTAGTGGTCTTTTTTGCAATTACACTGCAAAACAGCCTCCTCTATGATCCTCGAGATAACCAGAAAATGTGGTAAAATGGAATAAAGAACATAAGGTACAGCGCCCTCTACTTAGAGGAATTTTAATCCTTAAGATCCATGCTGCATCGAGCAAGAATGCATGAATCGAAATATATTTACGAAATGTAATATCATTTAACACAAAATGTATTTTCAATAGTTTCCCATATATAGGAAGTGCTGAGGGATTACAATAAATTTTGGCCCAAATTATAAAAAAATAATTAAAACGAGACGAGATAATTTTCTGGATAAATATAATAAACTAATAGAATAATATTATTATCTATATTAACTGTCATAAATTCCATGTCTCTTGGATAACTTTGATTTTCATAAATATTTTACAGCATCCGAGAAAAGGTCTTGAAACTTCAAACGTATCTATATCTATTGGGAAAATCGCAAATTAAATATGATTCATTGGATGAACCAATTTCGCTAACCCGGGAGTTAAAATACCGTTTTTTCTCTTTCCCGAACTCTGGTAGGACATTCCAATATTGGTGCTTTTTCGTTATCCGAATCAAATTTTACGTTCGAATTATTTCTTCACGGTATAAAGTTTAAGAAAAAACTGAAGTTTCGAAGAAAATATAATTTTTAAATACCTAATTATTTCGTGTAGTCCAACAACATGACTAATCAAATTTTAGCATCATACAGTAGCTATATAATAAAGCTTGACATGTAATTTGCCATTTTTGATTTCAGTAATTATGTCTTTATTCGGGACGTAAAAATCATAGTTTATTTTTATGGGCAGAATTTGGCAAAGAGAATGATTTGTTTTCAAAATAAACCTTGAAAATATTTCATGAAATTATATTGGGTTCACTTAAGAATTGGGTACACGCTGATAGGCGCCAAATCTGGTGGCGATAAAGCGCCAAATCTGGTAACCCAGACTGCTTTCTCCTCTCCTTGCCGTGATATTTTTTCGCTTATGTACAATTTAGAGGCCGTTCTTTTTATGTAACCCTTTCGTTACGTTTCAATTCGCCTAATTTCTATTAGTTCTTTGTTTAAATGCGCTTAATTTCTATTGGTTTAGCGGTTAACGGCACTTTTAACACAATATTCAAACTGGTTATACTCGTTTTCTGCCATTTTCGCCTGAGGATATTGTTTGATGCACTTCTGTTTGGTTTTTGTGTGTGTGTGAATGAGGGGCTTATCGATAATAAATATGAATGTTTGGTGTGTAAGAATGATATGAATCTGATCTAACGTAAAGATTGATCCGATGGAAGTGCATCCAACGCCTAAAAAGTAAGTTCTTATATTTTTTTGATTTCAAGTGATATTTCATGTTACTTTAATTGTAAACTCTTTCGTGTGGAGTGAAGGAAGGTTTTTATGTGTTTTTTGAGCGGTTGCGGATTTAAGCAATATTTTTTTAGATGCTGTTAGTGTATATTTTATTTTTCATATGTATATAAAAAATATTACATTTTTAATAAATTTTTATACTATTTATAATAAGATTTACGGGGGGTCAAGGGGGGCAGAGCCCCCCTTGGTTAAAAAAGTTTTTGATAACTCAAAAATTTATTTAAAAAATTAGAAAGTACTAACCTTTTAATGTTCTTCGAAAATTAAAATTAAATCTCTGCGGATGTTTTATTTATTTTTTATTTCTGGTTTATCTTTTAAAATGAAATTTTTAATTATTTTGTGTGTATAAAATAAGGAAATATTTTAAGATTATAAAAAATAATAATAAAAAATTAATTTTAATAAATTTAACTTTAATTTTTAATAAATTTTTATATTATTAATATTTACGGGGGGTCAAGGGGGGCAGAGCCCCCCTTGGTTAAAAAACTTTTGATAAATCAAAAATTTATTTAAAAAATTACAAAGTACTAACCTTTTAATATTGTTTGAAAATTAAAAAAAATCTTTGCATATGTTTTATTTTTTATTTCTAATTTAACTATTTTTAAATGTTTTGTGTGCTTTAAATCAGGAAATATTTTAAGAATATTGAAAAACAATTAATATAAATATCATTTTACGCAATTTTCAACATTTTAGCCATTAATTGCAAAATTAGTACATTATTTCACAATAAAATAAGTCAGTTAATTTAGTCGCGCCGAAAATCCGTTGCCGTTCAAAACGTCAGCCTTCCGGTAACTCCGCTCGAAGGAGTTGGCGCGATTGGCGCCAAATAAAATCGCCAAAAATAGCAGGCTGTACCCAATTCTTAAGTAGTCCCAATTATATTTAATAAATATAATTTATTAATATACATTGAAGTGGGAAAATATTTTACAAATGTGTTTAGACTACTCAAATGTTATGGAATTATCTTCTATTTTATCTACATTTTATAAATAAAAGTTTTATATTTTAAGTTTTACAATAAGAGATCCCTATTGTTTTATTATTACTTGATTTCTGAAAATATCAAGTACATGAGGGTGAATTTAACATGAATTAAATCCCGTGACAGTTAGAATTACGTCAACACTATTTATTGGTAGCATAGGTAATTATCATGGATCATTTTTCATGTATTATCATACTAAACACTATGTAATATAGATATGTATAAGATTTAGTTTTATAAGACCTCATAGTTGGTTTAGTAAAAAAAGGCCGTACGTAGCATTTAGTAATTCAGGATTAATGATTTAACTCCTTAGATTAACGCCGAACGATGGCCGAATGGTAGAGCGCTGCTCTTCGGAACCGGAGTTCGTGGGTTCGAATCCCGCTTCGGGCATGGTTGTTTGTAGCCGTTCGGAATCGGCTTTAAACTGTAGGTCCCGGTCTCATTAGCCCTCGTGTGCAAAACAGTAGACCGTAGCGCTCCAACCAAACCAACCAAACCAAACCATTAGCCCTCGTGTGCAAAACAGTAGACCGTAGCGCTCCAAACCAAATCAAACCTTAGATTAACTTCAGTGACTTCAAAAGTGGAGAATAATATATATAGATTGTAAATTGGGAGAATATTAAGGAATTTTAGAGGCTATAATTTTTTATATATTACACACGCACGCACACACGCGCACACGAGCACACGCGCGTGTGCATATTTTTTATATACACACATGTGTGCATATTTTTTATATATAGCATAATTTTTTGTATATTACACAAGCACGCACGCACGCACGCACACACACACACGCGTGTGTGTGTGTGTTTAGATATATGTATATATTTATATATGCTTATATATATATATATATATATATATATATATATATATATATATATATATATATATATATATATATATATATATATATATATATTTATATATGTTTATATATATATATATATATATATATATATATATATATATATACAGTTAATGTTAATATATATATATATATATAGGAACATTAATTGTAATAACATCTCTTTTTTAAAGAAAAGTTTTCTATAACGAAAAATATTTATGCATACAACACAGTATTCTGAATTTTATTTGTTTACAACGTTTTTAAAAAAGAAACAACAGTTGAAAGTAAAATTTATCACTATTATAGTTTTATTATCACTATTATAGTTTTATTATTTCAAATCGATTGTTAGTTTTATTATATAGTATTATACGTACAGGAAAATTTTGCATAAAAGAGCTTTAATAATTTGCAACATTTACACATTTTTAAAACAGCGATAGAAATTATTAATAATACCACTTTACTCCACCTCTATCCTTGGTGACTGTTAGAATAAAACGGTATTCCAATGATGCTTGTTTACATGTATTCGACCATTATCAAGTGACACCTGTTCGTGATTGAAAGGATGATTTCCATTCAGCTCCGGTATAATAGTGTGTAATAGGGAAATCAGCTCAAGTAAGATTGTGCCGTGAGATGACTGGCAAATAACAGGGATACCATATAACCCTAATAGTAAGGCTTCTAGTACAAATTCATTAAAGTTGCACATTGAATCTTCTATGGTAAAGTTTAAACAGCTCTTGTCAAATTAGAATAACCTATAAGGCTGTAATGATTAATGAATATCTATATAGCCTACGCATAATAAATACATTTCTTTATATGCATTTATATAGAATATATGTATGTAATATATATGTATACATAAATATAATTTAATATAATAAATGCTTTTTATGTTAATGTTTAACAAACCTTTACACAAATAAATTGCACACAGATGAAATACTATTTTAAAATTTCCAGATTAGACTTAAAGCACACCATCTCTCTCGCTCTCACTGTATATGTATGTATTATTATCATCAATATTCGTAAGATATCCCTTTGTGAGCCTTGGCTTTTCCCAGAAGTCTTTCCCATTTCCCCCTTCTTCCAGGAATTGACCTCCAGTTTTTAACCTTTAGCAAGGTAAAATCTTCTTACAGGTAGTCCATCCATTTTTTTTATTTCATCTTCTATGGAGTGGTAGAGACTTAGGGAACGTAGTTCTCTAAGTCTCTCTCATTCCGCCCTTCTTCCAGGAATTGACCTCAAATTTGTAACTTTCTGCACAGCAAAATCTTCCTACAGGTAGTCAATACATATTTATTTTGGTTTTCTTCTAGATCTTACACACAAAGGAGTTCCATTAAAGACCTTAATGGGTGTTATCTCTGCATTCATATTCAAGAGGCTTCCTGCCCATCTTATTCTAGCCAATTTTATGGGCTTTATAATGCACTCTCATTCATAATTTTTTTTTTATAATTTAAATTTATATGTCTTTCACCAGGTTTTGTTTTCCATGACAGCTCTAAAAAGCTCTTAGAACCTTAATGTCAAAAATCGGCGAGGCTCTTTCTTCTTACATCGTCAAGGTAAAGGTCTCTAAAGCATAAGTTAAAAGATATTTAATCAATTCATTTTATAATTTTTATCCTTTTCTAAACTAGAAGGGGTTTCAAAAGAGGTTTGAAACCAAAGAAACAACGATTTTTAGTAACTATCTTCTTTCTGATATCTGGATTAATGCCATTTTTATAGTTAATCCGGGAGCCCAAATAGGTGAAGTTTTTCACAGATTCAAAATTAAATGCACTGATCTCAAAAGATTTAGACTAGTTCATTTTTCACCACATAACATATGTTTTGTTTATTTCATCATTTACTGTGAACTTCATTTTCCTTGTTGCTATTTCCATATTGTACACACATATTTACATATTGTATTAATACACCGTGTGTGTGTGTACACGCACACACGCACGAGTGAATGCGCACGTGTGTGCGTGTGTGCGTTCGTGTGTGCGCGCAGCCCAGTGGCGTTGGAGTAGCACTTCGCGTTCCCACGCCACGGGTCCGAGGTTCGATCACCGGGCTGGGCAAGGTTAACTCAGCCTTTCATCCCTTCAGTGGGTAGAGAAATTGAGGACGAAGCATGCTTGGGAACTAAACACTCGGGGGTTCTGAGTAAGGCTGACCATCTAACCGAAACAGATGCTTCGCACCCCAGGACTCTTGGTCTAATAAACGTAGATTGGCACCATAGGCCCTGTCCCCCTAGGGGCTGTTGCGCCGAGTAGAGAGAGGAGAATATGTATATATATATATATATATATATATATATATATATATATATATATATATATATATATATATATATATATATATATATATATATAGCAAAGGGACACAAATACACACATATGTGGGTGGGTATGGGTGTGCGCTCACACATGTCTTATAATATAAAGTCAAACCATAGAAAGCTCACTTGGAGGTTAAAACAAAAACAATCTCTCGATGCGTGGCAGGGTAATCGTCTAACAGGAGAGATTGGCTTTTTGATGAAAGCTTGCAGCTGTTATAATAGTTATTGGCTGTACCGCGACTAGAAACGTCACAGCGTGTGATCTAAAATCTACATAGCATGGATCTTAACTTCTGTACAATATAATATAACCTCAGTTTCTCTGTCAAATTATTGTTCAACGACATTTTCAGCTCTCTGTTAAGCTGAAAATTTAATCTAGAACATAATAAAAAATGAACTTAAATAATGTGCACGCCTTAGCATATACTAGAAATCTGAAATATATACTGCACTTATATAACACATACCTGATAGTTACAAAATTAAAACTTGAAAAACAAAATCACTACACAACTTAAAAGAGGTATAAAGACGCTGATTCTGAGAAGGATCCTGTCAAGTTGCTTTTACAGTATTTTTGGAGCTCTAACAGTATTTTTGGAGATAATTTATTTTGCTTGCGTGTTCACATTATATTTCTGGTTCCCACCCTTCTTCTTGTGTCCATATTTTTTGGTAATGTTCTGCTTAGAGAAAATTTTGGTTTATAGAAATAATCTATCTTATTAAGGAAAACTATTACAACACATGTAATATTTACCATAGCTGCTAGATGAAATTACTTGAGCGCATGACCTCTTACCAATATTCTTATTTCCAATATTGTGATACCAACAACGTAAGCGAGGTTTTGAGATCCTGAAGAATATATCCCAATATACTAACATCGTCATTCATATTTACCGACTTCTAGTAACTGCATAGGTCGGTATAACTTGATCATCAATATATCTAATTCAATAAATACTTTTTTTTCCTATTCCACGAATATAATTTAATTAATACACGAATAGCTTTATAAAATGACCTTATATGAACATTGACTTTCCAATTTTCTGTCATAATGAGTAACAGAAGCAGGACAATATCATTGATCACTCATTTAATCTGCATCACGACTGTATATTAGCTGACTGTAGGAAAGTGCAAAAATTATGTAAAAGTAAGAAGAGTAAGGTAGATTTTTTTTAATTCTATGGAAATATTAAACATAGATCTTTATTGATGCTACAAAATGATGAGCTACTTAAATTTTAGTCGCAGAATAACAATTAGAGTAAAAAATGCAAATACAAGTATATTAGTATTCAAATATGTGGCATGCTTGTATTGTTTCTTCTTAACATATTGTGGTTAATAATTTAAAATAATACTAAAGAATAGTACTTTCTAACGAAGTAAAATACTTTTACAAAAATCTTCTAAAACCTTATTTTAGACCAATTGTATAATAATATAATGTAATAGAGTTAGATCAATCTTTAACATGTTGTAAAATGCAATTTATTTTAGATGTTTATGTTTAGAACAGAAAATACAAGTATATTAGTATTTAAATACTTGGCATGCTTATATTGATTCTTCGTAACATATTGTGGTTAATAACTTAAAATAATTTTAAAGAATAGTACTTACTAACGAAGTAAAATAATTTTACAAACAATCTTCTAAAACCTTATTTTAGACCCATTGTATAATGATATAATGTAATAAAATTAGATCAATCTTTAAAATTTTGCAAAATGTAATTTATTTTATAAGAGTACTTATATTAAATCATAAAATAAAGTTCGTCAGATATTGGGATTTAAATATCACCCAATCCTACTTTAAAGTAAATATAATTTTAAAATGCTTTTTAATATTGTAGTGTGTACCCAATATGATATAATTTATCTTATTTAAATCAATGTTTTCCTTTATAGCAATTCATAGTGATACATTTAAATTAATTTATAGAATATTATTTTCCATTGATGCAAAAGACTTTTGTAAATAGTTTTCTAACATTTTTGTTAGGTCTATTGTTCAATAATGTAATGTAATAAGGCAATACACAATAAACAATCGAAAACATTATGAAATTATATTTTCTTATCGTTAGACTATTAACATTATTATTTCTTATTGTATATAGATATAGATATAGAAATAGATTTAGATAGATAGATAGTTAAATCTAGATTCAAATTCCGTAATATATAACAACTCAAGATTTTCATCATTTCTACTGTACAATAAATAATATCTTTTGAAATTTATCCATTTTTATTTATCTTAGGAAAAATCTCCTTATTTGAAAAAATATTTCTTCTTGTTTATGTGTATATATATATACATATATATAATGTGTGTATATATATATATATATATATATATATATATATATATATATATATATATATATATATATATATATATATATATATATATATATATATATATATATATATATATATATATATATATATATATATATATATATATATATATATATATATATATATATATATATATATATTTATTTATTTATATATATATAATATATATAGTTGAATCTAGATTAAAAGTTCGTATCAGATAAAGCAAGATTTATTATTTCTAGCATATAATAAATGATATATTTTTAAATTTGTTAATTTTTATTTATCTTAACACGAATCACCTTATTTAAAACAATAAATAGAAGATATTATACCTGGAAGGAAAATTGAACGCAATTAACGTGATGTTGACATTCAGATGCCTGTTGAGAACCAAACTATTGTATGAAACTGAATAGCTTGTATTGACCAGTCTACTCATTTCACTGTCTCAAAATCCTTTCCATTTCCTGTCCACTGTTGGTTAACCTCCAAATGCAAATGAATGCATCGCAGAGAAGCAGAAGGCCCGAATAAATGACAGTATACTTAGAGTTTAATCGCGTCTAGATAGTACCGTATTCATTGTAAAATTTCACCATCAATGTCCGAATCATTGAGCCGAATGCAAATTGGTGAATAGGAAAAAAATACGATATTATGGATTCCCGAGTGTAGAAAAATCGGAAATTTAAGAAACATTGAAGTTTAGACCTTAGTATTCTATAATCATTTTAAACTAAATAAATTCATCTGAGTGTCTTTGAGTAGTATTTTGTATGACAGCTGCTATTTTTTTGCGTCAAGTAAAAAAAAACACGATCAATAAATCAATATTCATTAAATTTATTAAGAAATGAAAGTTTAAAACTTTTGTTACTAAATACAATATATGTCACATTCAAATGAAATGATATTAATTTTAAATACTTATGTTAGTCATGCAAAATAGTAAAGATGTGTTTTGAAATTAAATGTTGTTATATTATTAATTATATTATTAATATATTTTAGAATACGATATGGCTTTGTATTCATTAAAGTCAATTGAATATCAGTAAACAGAAACTATAGCCTCATTGTTTCTTCATAACACCATGTGGTTAATAACTTAAATATCTAAATTATAGTATTCTCTCTAGAAGTAAAATACAATCAATCTGCATACAATCTGCTAAATTGTATCTTATTTTAGACCCATCTTATAATGATATAATGTAATAAAGTAAAGATCAATCCTGAAAAGTTCGGAAAATGTAATTTATTTTATACGAGCACATATATCATTAAATCGTAATATAAAGTTCTTAACATGTTTGATGTAAGAATTTAAATATCGTGCAATCCTACTGTAAGGTAAATATAATTTTAAAATAAAAATATATACCCTATATGATATAATTCAAATTGTGTTAATCAGCGTGTTTATTTATAGTGCTTCAAGGTGATTTAATTTATATTAATTTATTTAATACTATTTTTTATCGATGTGAAAGACTGTTTCAAATAGTTTCCTAACATTCTTTTATTTTGGAATATTGCTCAATAATGTAGTGTAATAAAGCTTAACACAATCGCAAAAAAATATGAAAATATATTTTCTTATCGTTATATTATTAGGATTTTTATGTATTTCGTTAAACTATTATCATTAATATTTCTTATCGCATATATATATGCAATTGAATCTAGATTCGTAATATATAACGCTGCACGGCATTCATAATTTCTAACGTAGAATAAATAATATATATTTTTTAATTTATCGATTTTTTTTCTATCTTAGCATAAATTACCTTATTTAAAACAATAAAGAGTAGATATTTTACCTGGAAGGAGAATTGAACGCAATTAAAGTGATGTTGACATTCAGATGCCTGTTGAGAACCAAACTATTGTATGAAACTGAATAGCTGGTATTGACCAGTCTACTCACTTCACTGTCTCAAAATCCTTTCCATTTCCTGTCCACTGTTGGTTAACCTCCAAATGCAAATGAATGCTTTGGCTAGAAGCGGACGGCCCGAATAAATGACAGTATACGTAGAGTTTAATCGCATCTAGATAATACAGTATTCATTGTAAAATTTCAGCATTAATGTCCGAATCATTTCAGCCGAGTGCAAATTTGTGAATAGGGAAAAGAATACAAATATTATTGGTTCCCTGGTACAAAACAAATATGAAATTTCAGAAACTTTGAATTTTAAATCTTAGTAATCTGCAATCACTTTAAATTTCATCCACATGTGTTAAATAACTTTATCTGAGTGTATTCGTATTTTAACGACAGCTGTTGTTTTATATTTTATGTAAAAATAATCCGACAGAAATGAATCGATATTCGTTAAATTAGTTAAGAAATAAAACATTAAAATTTTGTTGATAAAATCAAATTACATCACATTCAAATTAAATGATATTAATTATATATACTTATATTAGTCATGTAACAAATGCAAAGATGTGTTAAGAAATTAAATTTTGTTATTTACAAATATATCTAAAAACCCAAGATGACTTTGTATTTATAAGGGTCAATTACATTCCAGTAAAAATCAAAGATACACTCCTTGTTTCTTCATAACATCATGTGGTTAATAACAAAAATATCTCAAGAATAGTACTCTGTATAGAAGTAAAATACTTTTAGAAACACTCTTCTATATTGTACCTTACTTTAGACCCATATTAGAATATGTATAGTTATATAATGTAATAAAGCTAAAATCAATTCTTAAAAGTTTGGAAAATGTAATTTTACTTTATAAGAGCACATATATCATTAAATCATAATATAAAGTTCGTAACATATTTGATGTAAGAATGTAAATATCGTCCAATCCTACTGTTAGGTAAATATAATTTCAAAATAAAAAATATACCCTATATTATATAATTCTCCTTGTTTTAATCAGCGTGTTTCTTTATAGGGATTCAAGGTGATTAAAATTTCATTCATTTATTTAATACTATTTTCTATCGATGTGAAATACATTTGTAAATAGTTTTCTAATAATCTTTTATTTCGGAATATTGTGGAATAATGTAGTTTAATAAAGCTTAAAATAATCTCAATAACTCTGAAAATATATTTTCTTATTTATACTATTATCATTATTATTTCTTATCTTATATATATGTAGTTGAATCTTGTTTCAAAGTTCGTAATATATAACGCTGCAAGATTTTCCTCATTTCTAGTATAGAATAAAAAATATACTTTTTCACTTCACCAATTTTTTTTTTATCTTAGTACGAATAACCCTATTTAAGATGATAAATAGTAGATATTATATCTGGAAGGAGAACCGAACACAATTAATATGATGTTAACATTCAATGCCCTGTTGAGAACCAAACTATTGTATGAAACTGAATAGCTTGTATTGACCAGTCTACTCATTTCACTGTCTCAAAATCCTTTCCATTTCCTGTCCACTGTTGGTTAACCTCCAAATGCAAATGAATGCTTTGGCTAGAAGCAGACGGCCCGAATAAATGACAGTATACATAGAGTTTAATCTCGTCTAGATAATACAGTATTCATTGTAAATTTTCAACATTAATGTTCGAATCATTTCATCCGAATGCAAATTGGTGAATAGGAAAAAAATACGAGATGATGGATTTCCGAGTACAAAACAAATATGGATTTTAAGAAGCTTTAAATTTTCAACCTTAGTAATCTACAATCATTTTAAACTAAATAACTTTACCCGAGTGTCTTTGAGTAGTAATTTTTACGAAAGCTGTTATTTTATTGTTTTAGATTAAAAAAAGACAGAAATGAATGAATATTCATTAAATTTGTTAAGAAGTAAAACTTTAAAACTTTTGTTGCTAAATACATATTATGTCGCATTCAAACGACATTATATTAATTTTAAAAACTTATGTTAGTCATGTAAAATAGCAAAGATGTGTTTAGAAATTATATTTTGTTATTTAAAAGTATATTTTAAAACCCGGTATGATTTTGTATTCATTAAGGTCAATTACATAGCAGTAAAAATCAAAGCAACACCTAGTGCAGAATGAAAAAAATTAGATTTAGAATTACTTCTATTCATGCAATTTATTTCTGTGAAATAATTCAAAAAATGACTGATTACAAAACTAATTTTAAACTAACTTTAACATTGTATTTATAAATGAAAAATCAAAGAAAATAGTTGGATATAGTCTTTTTTACTGAAATCATTATGGCTCACAAATCTTATTAATTTTGTCTTTATTATTCTTCATCACATATGTCTGAAAAAAATGGGACAAAATCAGTTGAGACAACTGAAAAAAATATATATATATATATGAAAATATGCTACTCCTGCAAAAAACATCTTTAATTACACATTGCTTAAAAGAACGAAGGTGATTCTTTAAACAACTCTAGACATGGGACATATAATTACTTATAAAACAGTGTACTTTTCCACTACGAATAGTCTCCTATTAAAATTTTAAAAATTAATGCATATACACAATTGTTAATTTTCAAAGCATTCAATTTACATGAAACATTTCCACTTTTTCCTTTTTTTATATGAAATGAGTAAAGGTAAATAAATTCTACTGACATTCAAAATTTTCATTTAAAGTATTGAAAAACAACTTAATTTTACGTATATATATTAGTACTGAATACTTAAACAGAGTAATGAACGTTTTAAATTCGTGTGAAGTAACAAAATTAACAAGAAAAATAATCTCTTTAGGAAAAAAGAAAATGAAATAATTTGAAAATAACAAAATGTAACAAAGAGTGACAGCGAAAAGTGTAAAATCATCTAATTTAGTGCAGCGATTTCATAGTATTAGGGCATATTATTGCATATTAAAGTTTGGACATATATAAAACTGTTTAAAGAGCTAAAGTGAAACCTTAATCCAATAACACTTGTAAAATGTAACAGTCATAAAATTACGTAATTTTTGAGTATCCACAATTAAAACGTCTATAAGAAAATTCTAAAAGACTATTGAAAATCCACATTATATATAGTTTTAGAACTCAAAACACCATAACTTTTATCTATACAATGTTATAGTTCTATCTTCAATTATATCAAATGTATTATAACTAAAAATATTTAATGCTACTATTTAATGATTACTAATTGCTGGAAATTCTCTTTATTCGCAGGTATGTGAAAACTTTCTTTTTACACCCAAAAATCTCCCGAATTATTTCAATAATTTACTAAACTTAAACCATATTATTTAAAGTTTTTTTTAATAAAACCAATTATCTTTTTTTTTGTTGTCTGAATGGCAAAATAAAAATCGTGTTTAATGACCTAAAGTTCAAAAGAAACAGTGTAATTCTAGAAATTTCTCTAAGTGAGTCTAGACATAGGTCATTAATTATTTATAAAAGTACTAATATGTACTTTTTAACCATGAATGTTCTCTCATTAAACAATTAAAAAAAACTTTCAGTTTTATCGAATTTTCAAAGCCTATTGTAACAATTTAATTTTTTTTTTGTAAGAAGGCAGTATAGTATGAGGATTTTTATAAACATCTCAGGTTTTGGTATATTTTTTTTAAAAAATGATTAGAATTAGTTTTACGTGGTTAATGGTGCAATGTCATTTCATGTTATGGATTTGTATAAAGAAAAATATATAAAAATGATAACTAAAATCTCTAGTGCGGATATTATAACTAAACTACTAAAATTTAGGGAAAAAATTAATCCCTTCCGGTAGGATTTAATAATGAAAAACTGTACATGAAATAACCATTTAATTTTTATTTAAAAAACTTGTTTCATTTTACAATTCTTACATATTCTTAATTAAAATCCACTTTTTACATAGTGTTAAATCAGTGTTTCTCAACCTTTTAGTATTCACGGCCCAATTTTCAATCATAATTTTCATCGCGCCCCCTCCCCACCGCGTACAATAAAATGTATACAATAATAATGTATTTTGAGCATTATGGCGCTAAACCTGCACTACAACCTTAATTTTAAACTTTGCAAATTACCAAGAATACGGAAATTTATTGACATTTTGCAACACTGATACTCAGCATTGAAAAAACAATAATCCTATGCCTTTTTATTGCTCTTGCGTCCCGCCATGTCGGGCATTCTCACGGTTTCGCGAGAAGTTTCGATTTGTCTGGAATTTGTCTGGTCAGCTTAAAAGTTAAGTTAGGAGCGTGCGCAGATGTGAACAAATGTTTTCTCATAGGGAGAAGGAGAAAGTTCTATGACGCCAATTTCAATTCCAGACAATCTCATTCGAGTCGATCCTTCTTATCGCTATTGAATCTATTCTTAATGTGTATGTTATATATATTTTCGTGTAATTGCAATTCACGGTATTAAATATTCACGGCAGCAGACTTATGCAGAATCATGGATAAATTTTTAAGCGGGCGTAAGCGAGCATTAGACGATAGACAAGCATCAACAAGTACACAGACGAGCGTGGTTCCGAAAATAAAATCAAGAAAATATTCTCAAGAATACTTAAATTTTGGGTTCACTAGTACTGAAGTAAATGAAGAAGAAAGGCCCCTGTGTATCATTTGCTCAAAAATGTTGGCGGCAGACAGCATGAAACCTAATAAACTTAAACGACATTTGGAAACGCTTCATAGTGAGTACGTAAACAAACCCAGAGAATTCTTCGAATTAAAATTAAAATCATATGAAAAGCAAAAATCATTGTTTAAAAAAACTTTGTCTGTGAATGAAAAAGCTTTAATTGCCTCTTACAAACTTTCATATAAAATAGCCAGATGTAAAAAGCCTCACACCATTGGTGAAGAGCTTATTTTGCCAGCCGCAATTGAGATTGTAGAAATTATGTTTGGAGATAATTTTGCAAAACAATTGCAGTCTATACCTGTTTCAAATGATACTGTTGCCCGTCGAATTGCTGATATAGCTGAAGATGTAGAGTGTCAGCTTTTGTCGAAGTTGCGTGACAAATTGTTTTCAATACAACTCGATGAGGCAACAGATAGTAATAAAGATGCTCATTTCATTGCCTATGTTAGATTTTGTGATGATTTGTCAGTAGTAGAAGAATTACTTTTCTGCAAACCAATAGAACTCAAAGCAACAGCACTCGCATTATTTGCTATCTTAAATGATTTTATGAACGAGGCAAACATAGAATGGAAAAATTGCGTCGGAATATGCACCGATGGTGCTCGTTCTATGTCCGGAAGATTCCAAAGTATTCAAGCACTTGTGAAACAAAAATCGCCACAGTGCGTCTGGACACATTGCATGATCCACAGAGAAGCTTTGGCTTCCAAAGAAATGAGTCCTGGTTTGAATATTGTGTTAACTACGGTTGTAACCGTAGTAAATTATATAAAAATGAGACCCCTGAAATCAAGAATCTTTTCCGCACTTTGTAAAGACATGGGTGCAGTACATTCAGCGTTACTATTTTATTGCGAGGCAAGATGGTTATCACGAGGGAAATTTTTGCAACGTGTTTATGAATTAAAAGAAGAAATCGCCGTTTTCCTAGAAGAGGAAAACAGACCGGAAGCTGAGAATTTTCGCGATAGTTTATTTGTGATGAAATTGAGCTACATGGTCGACATATTCGAGAAATTAAATAACTTGAATCTTCATCTGCAAGGAGCAAATACACATATATTGGATACGAGTGATAAAGTTAATGCTTTTTGTAGGAAATTGGAATTGTGGAGCAGAAATTTAAAGCAAGAAAACTTAACAATGTTTGCAAATTTGAATGATTGTATTAAAACTTACAAGGCTGAAGAACAACATGTAAAAGTTGTTTTTGCAACCATTGAAAATCATTTAGCAATGCTAGCAAAGAATTTTAAAAAGTACTTTCTTGCTGACGACAAACTGATATCAAGTTACAAGTGGGTGAGGGATCCATTTCAAAATACTCCCGAAGGACTCTCAATTGAAGAGGAAGAAACCTTCATAGACTTCACGGCAAGCGGCGAAACCAAAAGACAATTTAGTAATAAATCACTCTTTGAATTTTGGGCAGGAGTGGATGATGAGTTTTCTGCACTAAAAACAAGGGCATTTCGCATTCTACTACCATTTTCAACATCTTACCTTTGTGAAACTGGATTTTCTGCGGTGGCTTCTTTGAAGACAAAATATAGATCTCAGCTAAATATAGAAAAAGAACTGAGAGTGTCTATTTCTAATATTAAACCCTCCTTCGAAAAACTTTGCTCTGAAAGACAGGCCCAAGGAAGTCACTAATAATTATTAAATTTGTTTTTAATTTAGTAAGTTGTTTTAATTTAATAAGTTAATTATTAAATATGTCGAAATGTATTTTGTTTTGTATGTGTGTGTGTGTTCTTTCCTTTCAGTCACTTAATCAATTTTTTTAAATAACATTTCTCTTGGATATGCTCGCGCCCCCCCATTAGTGTGCTCGCGCCCCCCTAGGGGGGCGCGCCCCACAGGTTGAGAATCACTGTGGTATAAGATAAAAGTCTTAAACTATATTTTTAAAACAAAGTGCAAAGAATTCTAAATGTTTAAATAATAGTCTCACTTTTATTTTAATGTAAAAAAGATTTCTTATTACGTTTCTTATTAAACTCATAATTAAATGTTGTACCAAAAATTCTAAGTAAACAAAAGCGATTATTTATAAAGTGATAAAATTTAAATTATACACAAAAATTTAAACTAAATTATTATCATATTTAACAGTAAACTATGATAAAATGTAAATCATTGTGCGGTAAAATGAAACTATAACTAGAATCGTCATTTTACCAATTAATATTAAAGCTGGAATATGTAAAGAAATATATGATATGCAATGTTTTATAAGTGACTAAGATATTTTTATTGCAATATCGATGATGTGTTACATCAATCCAGAACTAGGTTCTAATCCAAAGGGCAGAGCTAGTAGCCTAAAAATGATCCATTGTGAGCATTGTTAGTTACGTGTAAGAACACCAATCTATTGAGCCTTGTAATATAGATTTCAAAAAGTTGTAACGAATCAGTAAAAGTGGTAAAAGAGGCATAAATGATTAAATTTGTAACAATTGCAAGTCTACAAAAAGACATTGCATTTAGAAACGGCCTACATAGCATTGAAGTCGATGTGTGGGTAGACCATCAACTATGAAAAGGGATGAAAACACAAATGGGTGAGAAATATTCTGAACATCGGTTGCTCGTGAAATTAACGTTGAATTGTGAATGCGCAAATTTTTGGTACACTACCCTCTAAAGCTCTCCAAGCGCTCAATCACGTGGAGAAAAAGTTAAATAGCCTCCACACAGAGATAGTTAAAAGTAATATCATCTAACCGTACATTTGGCACCATACGGCGTTGGTTGGAACTGAATTTCTACTTTTTTTAGAGTGCTTTATTTAGAGAATAATTTAGTTTCTAACTCTGAAATACATTTTAAAACTGTAAAAGATGGTAGTAAAACATATTTGCAAATAGTTAAAAATCATGAACATTCTAAAATACATATAAAATTATTGAATTTAAAAAACAGAAAGAAGTCCAGTGGCGTTAGAGTGACGTAGTCCGACAGCTTTAGTATCCGTTATATTCGGATTTTTTATATGTAGTTATATTATGGAAGTCCAGTGGCGTTGGGGTAGCGCTCCGCTCTCCCATGACACAGGTCCGAGATTCGATTTCCGGACTGGACAAAGTTGACCCAACCTCAATTCAGTGCGTAGAAAAATAGATCAAGAAACTTTAGAAGAAATATCAGAGTAGTTGAATAAGAACATATGCTTCGCAAGGGCCCTTGGTCTCGGTACGAGATTAGCAAATATTTAGTTCTGTAGGAATTTTAAAAAAGCAGAAAACAAACTATATTTATATTGATAAAATAATTTCTAAATCTGTAATTTTTACATAACATCTGAAAAAATGTAAATTTTTTAGAAATAATAAAATTAGAACTTATGTAATTCCAAAACTTTAAATTTGCAGAGGACATGGACTGATGAATATTAGATTTTTCATCACTACCACTTGAATTTTTAGTTAAAATTGTATGCTTACAAATGATACATACATTGACTTATTGTATAAAAAAAATGCATTTAATTATCAAGAATTACAGCAATAAATTAGAATTGTGTCTAAAAAAAATTAAATATACCTGACGAATTAAATTATTCATATTAAAAATTTATTAAAGAAAAACATCGATAAATAAAACTAATTATGGTCATGTTGTAAGGAAGAAATTATTATTTTTTAAATTTAAAAAAAAAATCTATTTGTATATGGTTGTTAAAAGTATTTTTTTTTTTTTATTCAATTCTTTAGTTTTATTAAACACAGAAATTTTAATGTTATAAAAATTATAATATAATTTTGATTATAAGTCATGTTGTAAAAAAATGTATTATTTTTTTAATGCAACAAAAAAGTATAAATTTATGTATATCACTTAATAAAGTTGATTTAAATTTTTATTTATTTATATAAATAAAAATTTTGAATTTTATAAAAATTTGATAATAGATTATGAGGTCAAGTTGTAAGAAGAAATATATTATTTTTTATTTATCCCAACAAAAAAAAGATTAAAGCAAAAGCTTAATGTATATTCTTAATTAAAGTTGATTTAAATTTTATGTTATTTATATTAAACACAGAAATTTTAAGGTATCGATAAAATTTGATAATTTATGACTAAAGAAGAAATATATTATTTTTTAATATAAATATTAAGCTAAAACTTATGTATACAATTAATTAATTTTTAAATTTATGTTATAAATATTAAACACAGAATTTGTAATGATAAAAAAGACATTATCAGTTTACTTTTATTACAAAATTTTTAATTTTATACATTAAACAGAATAATTTTTAATGTTCGCAAATAAATATATTTTTAGTTTATACTAAGAAAAATAGCCCAACTATAAACTCTTTTTATATTAGTGACAATATTCTATTTATAAATGAAACTTTCGATTACAATATAGATACAGAAATGAATAATTTCGTAGACCAAGATTGAGTATAGATAATACACTCCAATTGTTGGACTAACTTCAAAGTTTTTGTTTTTATTTATTTCTAGCAGTGAAAATTATGATTGAGGTTATGTATCAAAAAGTGTTAAAGCAGAAGAAAATGATGTATAAAGTTTTATGAGATTTTTTTTCTTCCTCGGATTTGTTTTTTTCCTTTATACAGAAAAAATACGCAATGATGAATTCTTGAGAAACAAGAAGAGGGAGATTCTTATGAAAGGCTGCAAATAAAATGTGAAGTATCTATGAAAAAAAATAAATTGTAACTTATTTTTTCAGTACAAGAAATGAGTATTTTTTCATAAATAGGAAAAAGTTTGAAGTAAGTGGAAATAAAGAACGAATATATTTCCTCTGAGAAGTGAATAAATCATTATTTAACAGGATTCTTACTTTGCAAGGATTTCTTATGATCTTTTGACTGACCTTTATGATGATATTTTGACTGGCCATTTGATGATATTTTATCTAGTGAAAGCTTTATCGTGATTGCTATAATACCTATTTGGATGTCATGCAGCTGAATTAAAAGTTTTATTTTCATGTCGTATTATAATACATTTTAAATTATGAAACTAATTAATTATGTATGTAGTTAAGCAATTAAATTACATGGAATAATATAAAAGTATAAATTTATCTAAACTCATGCCAAATTTTTACGACCTCATTTACTGATATATTTTTATCTGACAATTGAGAAAACAAATTGTGTATTAAAACATATGTGATAACAATTTAGCTTTTTGAATAAAGTATCATGTTATCTGTGCTTGGAAAACTGCAATTTGTTTGTATTTAATTAATATTAAACAACAGAAATCTACCAATTTTATAGTTTTATTAAGAATATTATTATATTCTCCAAATTTTTAAATAATAATTAAATTAAACTAAAAGATATTCATATTAGGCAGAGATAAACATCGTATCCCTAGTTCAAATTGTAATAAAACCATACAAACAGTAGTTACATCGAATAGTTATAGTCTGCTTAATTTCACTGTATAATAGACAAAAATTAGATTTTTTTAAGAAACAAATATATGTGTGAAGGAATTTATTACTGAACATTTTAGAGCAATCCACATAAAATTTTCCAACATTGGTAGGAGTTATGAATAAAAACATGTCAGTTGTTTACTGTAAACAAATAAATAAACAGACAAGTAAATAAATAAATAAACACACAAATAAGTAAATAAACAGACAAATAAATAATAGAAATATATAAATAAAAAATAAATAAATAAGAGAAATACATAAATAAACAAATAAATAAATACGAGAAATATACAAATAAACAAACAAATAAGTAAGAGAAATACATAAATAAATAAATATTTAAATAGGTCTGGTTTTGATAAAATAATTTCCTGATTTGTTAATTTTATTTCCTGTGTATAAAGAAAAATATTCGTTTAAAATTATTTAAGTTGGTTCCTGTAACTTTATTTTTCCATTATAGCAAGCTTATACATTTTTTTAGAATCATACATTTTACAAATATTGATTAGCAAAAATACTAATATAAATTATCTTCAATAATATTTTATTATAAATATATATTAATAAATTAATTTATAATATTAATTTTTATTATGATATAAAAATTAAAAAATGTATGTGTTAGTAGAGATTTTATTAAATTTTTTTTTTTTTTCTTTATTCAGAAAAAGGATTTATTTTAAAAAACAATATAATGGAGACTTATAAAGGCTGCAAAATAAAAGAAAGTGTTAAAAAAAGAAATTGTAACTTATTTCTTCAATACGACTAATGTGAATTCTTTATAAAAAAGAAGAAAAAATGATACAATCGGTGAAAAAAAAGGAAGAAATATATCCCCTCTAAGAAGTGAATAAATCATTATTTAACAAGATTCGGGCTTTGTAAGAAATGTCTCAAGATCTTTTGAACTTTCCGTTTGACGCAATTTTTGCTTCTGAAAGCTTTATCGTGTTTGATTTACTAGCCCAATTGGAAGTGCAACGGCTAATTTTAAAGTTTTTATTTAAATTGGTATTATAAGTTTGAAATAAATTTATACTGAATAAACTTTATATTTGTGTATCTAGGTATGCAATAAAATTATTTTTTAACTAAAAATTTTACTGTATAGGATTTTCTTAAATCATTTGATAAAAAATTTATATAACTATTAAAAAATAGCTTAAAAAAAGTTTTCTTCATGAAAAAAAGGAATTTAAAGTACTTAATAATACATTAATATTAGCATATTTTTGTTATAACATTTTAAAAATCAACTAAAGTTTATTATATAAAATTTATAATATTTTAAAATAAATTTTATAATAAAAAATTAATAAAAATATCATAAGTCATTTGTAACATAAATACTATTTTCTAAGTAAATATTATATAAAATAAAAACAGTAAAAAACATATATTTCTTTGTATAATATTGAAAAAATAGTATTCTGTTATATGATTTTTTAATAAATATTGTATACACTTTTACTTTTTTACAATAAGCTTGTAATAGTAACTTTGTACTAATTTTATTACATTTTCTATTATATTTTATAATATAATATATAATTTTATGATACTTAATATCTTAAAGTAAATAAACTATATAGATACTTTCCTTTTCTATAAATAATATAAAAACGCTAAATTTTTGCAATATTTTATAATAAATTTTTTATGATTTTTTAATAAATACATTTTTTAATTTTATTAATAATTTAGAATAATTTTATATAATACAAAATTTTATAATAATGTAAAAATATAACATGTAATGATCTTAACAATATTTTTTACACCAGAATTTTTATAAAATAAATTATATTATGCTTATAATAATTGTAATACTATTTTCTTGAAATAATTGTATCATTATTGTTATAATATTTTTATCGATATAAAGGATATAGATTTTTTCTTTTTCCAAAAGTAAGACAGTCCAGGAAAATACTACATTTTTTATGTAATAACATTAATACTTTTCTGCAGTAATTTTGTACATATGTTTGAATTTTTTATAATTTTTTATAATAAAATCTTATAATATCTTCAATATAAATTATATAATGCATAAAAACAATATTTTCATTTTTTTATAAAAGAACTACAAAACAAATTAAATTTTTTTACAATACGGATTGTAAAATAAATCCACATTTTTTGTAAAAATTGCCTTATGTATTTAATATTTAAAAAAATAACTAGATATAAACATATTTTTAAAAATTTTCTTTAGATGTTATAAATACATAAAATAATATCAATAACATTAAGGGAAATTGTAATATTTTTTTAATTTAATAAATTGATTTTATAATTTTGTAAGAAAAATGTCTACAATAACTTTTATAGTAATGACAATTTTTTATGAAAAATAAATTTGTTTAATAAAGCTATTCAATTAAAAATAATAATATTTAAACATTTTTTTATTTAAAATAATATTAATACTGTTATTTTTAACTTATTCCGAACGATAATTTAATTTTTTAAGGAGTTTTATTAAAATAAATTTTTACTTAATTTTAAGCATAATTTATTACTTTTTACAAAAAGTAGACCGTACTAACTAAAACAAAAGTAACTTATTAAATTAAATTAACTTTATATTTTTACTTAAATTTTTATAAATTAATTTTATATATATGAATATAATATATATATAATATACTATATATATATTTATATAAATATATATATATGATAATATATATATATTTATTTTTTTAAAAATATATATATATATATAAATATATATGTATATATATATATATATAATAAATATGTATATATATATATGTATAAATATATTATTATATATATAAATTATATATATATATGTTTATTTATATGAATATATATATGTTTATATATATAATATCTTAAATGTATATATATAATATTTTATATATATTATATATATATTTTATAAAATAATTTATATATATATTTATATATATATGTTATATATATATTAATAATATATGTAATAATATTTTTTATATATTTATATATAGTTTTATATATTTAATTATATATGTGTAAATATTTGTGTATTTATATATAATAATTATATTTATATATATTTTGTTAATATATTTATGTATATTATATATGTATATATATAATATGAGAATTAATAAAAAATTTACTAAAAATATAAGTCAAAAATATAAAGAAATATAAAAATAATTACAAAATAGAATAAATAAAAACATATAAAAGAATAATATACAAAATATACTATAAAAATACATTATAATATTATTAAAAATACATCTAAATATAAAAATAAAAGTATAATAATAAAAATATATAAGAAAAATAAAAGATATTATAAAAAAATTACAAAAAATAAAAAATTGTTATAATAATATATAAAATATAATAAAGAAAATATACATAAAATATATAAATATGTAATATAGATATATAAATATAAAATATATATATATATATATATATAAATATTATAAATAAATATATATATAATATAATATATTATATAATATATATTATATATATATATATATATATATATAATAATATATATATATATATATATATTTAAATAAATATATATATATATAAAAAAAATATATTAAATAATATGTACAATATTAATTATACATTTATTACAAAAATAAATATATAAATTCAAATAACATTTTTACTTTTTAATTTTGGGGGGCATTATAATCTTTACTTTTTATTAAATTGTCATAAAAATTGGTTGTCTCTAAGAAATAAATTTGTCCATTCATCATTTCTTAATCAATAAGTACTTGCAATGTAAGTCATAACTATACTGTCAAATGACCGTGATAAATTATTTTGGATAAGGAGAAAAAACAATTTTATTCTGTAACTCGAGAGGGTAAAGAAAAAAAAATCTCATTTTACATCAACTATGACGTTAATTGAAAATTGATGTAATCAAATTGTTAATCAATCTTTATAAAAGGACATTTAAAACAGGAAAAAGAAGAGTAAATCTTGATCAACTTTTTTGTTATGATAGGTTGTTTGGATATTTTTGTCAAAGGTTTAAGATTGTTTTTCGGTCATTTGTCCAGTACCGTTTTAAAAATGGAAGTGAAGCAAAGTTATTAATGTTAAAGAACTTTTTTCTTGGAAAACGTTTATTTTTATTTCTAATTTTCACTGATTTTTTTTTCTGGTATCAAAAGTGCTCCATCATCATAACTACCTATAAAACTTTTAAACATGCAAACGTAATCATAGTACTTTAAAACTTTAGGTAGTTCAGAAATTTTTTGGAATTTCAAAGGGCTTATAATTAATTATACTTTTTTGGAAGCCATCTTTATTTTGCATCTACAGTAATACAATAGTATAAGAATTTTTCAGAAATTAAAATTGTTATCGTATTGATATTTTGATACATTGTGTGACAAATATTTATTTACGTGGAGATAATTCTCAGCCAAAAAACAAGTCATTTTTTAACTGTCTCATAGGGTACTTTACATTTCTGGAAAATTAAAATTTTACTGATCCCGTCATATGACGGGCTACATGCTTATACTGTATATGCCAGTATTGAGCATTTCCCAATAATAAATTTTTACTTCCAATTATGTGATCCATTTCAAAAGATATTAGGCGAACATTTCCTAGCCTTTCTAGCAAAATATACTTGTTATGTTCTGGCATAAATAAACATCATCGCTTAAGTTATTGCTCAGTACATTGTGACTCGCTGTTTGAGCACATGTTAATCGCAGCGCGAAATGTGCACTAAGAGTTTTCCTCCGAGCTTTAAAGAAGCTTTAAACGGTTCAAAAGAAAATATACGTTTAAGTAATATGTCTCTTGAGTACAGCTTTTGAAGGCGAAGTGGAAAGAAAAGCGTGCTCTAGATTAAGAGTTTTCACTTTTGAAAGAAAGAATGGCAAGAACTTAATTACAACTGTCTCCTTCCCTGAAATATACAATGTGGTTATAAATAAACTGAAATCTCAATTTTCAAAA
Source organism: Pardosa pseudoannulata (assembly GCA_032207245.1). NCBI lineage: Eukaryota > Metazoa > Arthropoda > Arachnida > Araneae > Lycosidae > Pardosa > Pardosa pseudoannulata. The sequence continues at coordinate 38,009,952 of CM063511.1, read as the reverse complement.
TATCCGTCGTTAAGTTTTATTTTTTAAAGGAATATATAGAATAGTTTTACATATTTAAAATCCCTACTGGATTTTCGTGTAAGAATTTTTTTTGTACTTTTTGATTATCGATTTTTAGAAAAAATCTTCTCCTGAGTTTCAAGACTTTATCAAACTGTACTTATTAGTAAGTTGTATTTTTAAAAGGGACATAGATAATAGTTTTACGTATTTAAAATCCCTACTGTATTTTCGGGTAAGCTTTTTTTATACTTTTTGATCACTCAATTTTTAGAAAAAATCTTCTCCTGAGTTTCAAGACTTTATCAAACTGTACTTATCAGTAAGTTGTAATTTTTAAAAGGGATATAGATAATAGTTTTACATATTTAAAATCCCTACTGGATTTTCGGGTAAACTTTTTTTGACATTTTGATCCCTCGATTTTTAGAAAAAATTCTCTCCTGAGTTTCAATACTTTATCAAACTGTACTTATTAGTAAGTTGTATTTTTAAAATAAACATAGATAATAATTTTACATATTTAAAATCAATACTGGATTTTCGGGTAAGCTTTTTTGTACGTTTTCTTCACTCCATTTTTAGAGAAAACCTCCTGAGATACAATACTTTACCAAACTGTAATATTTTACGTATTCGATGGAAATATACTATAAAAGGGCGAACTTAACCACTTAAATGCCGAATTAAAAAATTTCCTAATGACTTGTAAATTTGTTATTATATTAATTAAGAGGATATAAATACAATAAAGTTTTAAAACTAGGTAAACAATTTTTGAGGGTGTTTTTAGCCATGTTCCATTATTGAAACATTGGCGTGTTACATGATTATTTTTATACATATTTGTAAAAGCTCATGCAAATAGTTAATTTAGACTCTAATAATTATAACATCTTCTTAATATTGACTGTTTAGTTTATTTATCTTTGAATAATGAACAATTGATAAATATTATGACACTATAGAACTTACGAAATATTGGTATCGGATTATACAATGCAGTTGGATTATCGAATTTCACTTTCTTTTTTTCATTTTGCTACATGATTTTCACTTTTTTGTTTCTTCTGAGCCCTTGGACCTGGTTTCTGAAATTTGTCTTCATCTGAATTACTTTTATACCTTTTTTAAACTAATGTAGACTATTCCACACACATCGAACGGCTTATCAGTATATCATTATTTTCATCAATATCTTGTTATATCGGCATGTTCATCGTTTGAAGTGTAAGAGCATCTTGTATTGTAAGCCATCTTTAAATTATTTAAAAAATTAGAAAAAAACTTTATAAATGAAACAGATAGAAAGCACATATGCACCTTTTTCACTGTCATCCGAAAAATTAATAAGAAAACCTCTATCTCAAAGGAAGTTGATAACTAATTCAGCAACACATGCAATAAGACACCTTTTATGCGAAATTGCACTTATTTCCAAAGAAAAGGTAAAAGCCCCCTCCACACACGCTCTCACATGTTCAGCCATCTTATCAAAATGTATTTATTTTTATTGCTATGACTTTACCAAAGTAGACATCAACATCAAGGAACAATATTATAATCCTTTCGAAATATTGTAGCTTTCATTTGCACGTTTATCTATTTATTTTCTTTAGAGAAGTTGTTATTCTTATCTGATTGCAAAAGAAAATAATGTTTGCAATATCATACAATGTTTTGCACATACATGAAATATGAACCCTTGAAACGCCAAATTTTCAATAATAGAATAGAGACATTAAAACTTGAATTTTACCTTTAAAATTTAAAAATAAAATTTTACTTTTGTTGTATGCCCGTAGGATATGTTGTCTAAGGATATATTTTAAAGATTTAATTCATTGTCGAATTTAAAAGCAATAAAGAAAAACTTTTCAATAAATTTCTTAAATTTACCGAAAAATACCTATTATAATTTACATTCTACTGTCTATTTTTCATAAATATCCAAATTGGTTATAAATAAAGAGACTCAACTATCAATTTTGAAAACATTCACCATTTATTTCTATTTTAAGACATAAATAAGGATTACGGAAGATAGTTGTATTTATCAACTACAGTTATTATTTAGATCCAACGATTTTTCTTACAAGTCTATCAAAACTTTAGAAAAATAACCGATATAATTCTTTATTTTTAAAATTCTCGATATTTGGTAGAAATTTTCTGATTTTCATTAATTTTGATAAAACTCTTATTTTATTTAATTCCAGAGTAAATTTTTCAATTTAGTGAAAAGATTCCTGTTAGTTTATCCTATATCTTAGAGAGGTCGATGTCTATACGCCAACTTACGACTATTGGTTGGCTTAATCATTAAATTCTTCAAAAATCTTTCCGCTCGTCCAGATTATCCTAAAAGCTTCGCGAGTGTGGGTTTTTCATTTATTTTGTTATTACGAAAGTGTCCGATTTTAAAATTGTTCACAACTCGCTTAATTTTCCGAACCCCATAGTTTTAGACCTGAGACACACACGCATATATATATTTATATATATATATATATATATATATATATATATTATATATATATATATATATATATATATATATATATTATATATAATAGACAAAATAAATTATTCACAATCTATTTTTTTTAAATATAAATAACATTTAATCTAGTGCAAGCTTTCTATTCAACCTGTTATTTGAAAGATACACAAGATACTTGTTACTTCAACCAATATTTTCTTGTAAACCGTTTACAGCTACCCAAGGTGCACAGAGAAAACTTTTTACTGCACATTTCGCACATCGATTAAATTATGCTTAAAGAACGAGTCAGAATGTTCCATGCAATAAACTCAGAATACGATGTTTATTTATGCCGTAACATAACAAGTTTATTTTGCTATCAAGGTTTCCGGAATGTATCTCGGATGTTTTTAATAGAGGACTTCGAAATTTGGAAATAAAAGTTTATTTTGGAATAACGATAAACATATTAGTCGAAGATATCCTTCAAAAATCTAATTATACTTTAATATATGGGATTGTTTAATTATATTTGAAAAAATGTTGGATTTAACTTTTTGAAATCTTAAATGAAAATTTCATTTTTTCAAACATTTTAAATTGTTTAAACGTTTATAAATACTAATAATTATGTCATAAGATATATATTTTTATGTAAATAATTATGCACACAACTTGACACAAAATTTTTCCTTTCGATCAACAGTGAAAAATATAAATTTAATATACCTGATTTTTTCTTTATTATTTGTAATTAATTTATCTTAATTTGAAGTGCAAATACAAGAATGTAACACTATATATATCAATTTTTATTATATAAATAAAAAAAATTTTAAATATATATATATATATATATATATATATATATATATATATATATATATATATATCAAGCAACAGGTTTAAAAGAAAGCTTGCTCTAGATTAAATGCTATTTATTCTTTAAAAAATTAGATTGTGAATAATTTATTTAGGTCTGCATTATACATAGTAGTTATAAACAAGGGAACATAAATCTTAATTTTAAATATATTTAGGTGTTAACTGCATTTTAGTAGGTAACGTGGAAATACGATTACATAAAATAAAAATGTACATAAGTGTGCTGCAAAAGACTTTACTTTATAATATGAAAGATTTTTTTTAAAAAGGAGTAAAATTTCCTCCTATTATTTTGATTTGTTCTAGTACATTTCTTTTTTTCCACTTCCTTTATTTTTCATTATTATTTTTCAATTCTGTACTTATTTGAAATATAAATGGATATATAAAAATTATTTATATATATATATAAATATATAATATATATATATATTTATATATTATATATTTTTAGATATATATATAATTTCAAATATATATATATATATTTTATATATATATATATTTATATATTATATATAATATAAAAATCTGTTTTGTTTTTAAAATATATTTTATATTGTATATTATATACATAAATATTACATAATAATACATGAAAAGAGAACAGAGAAAAGATAGATAGATAATAATTTAGATATACATAACACACACACACAATAACACATATATATATATATTATATAAATAATATATTATATATATAAAATATAGATAATTATATAAATATATATAATATATATTATATAATATATTTTATATACATATTATAATATATATATAGATATTATATAATATATATATATAATATATTTTTAAATATAAATATATATATATATATATATATAAAAAATATTTTATATATAAATAATATTATATTTATATATATATCATATATATTTATATAATATATTTATATATATATATATATATATATATAATATATATATATATATAATATTTATATTTATATATTATTTTTATATAAATAATATATATATAGATATATAAAATATATATATAATATTATATTATATATATAATATATATATTATATTTTATATATATATATGTATTTATATATATATAAATAATATAAATATTTATATTATATTTATAAATATATATATTAATATATATTTATTTTATATATATATAATATATTATAAAAAATATATTATATAAATTTTTTTATATATAAAAAATATAAATATATATTTAAAATATATTAATATATTTATTATATATTTATATAAATATTTATAAAAATAAAATATTTAAATAAATATTTATAATATATAATAACAAAAAATATAATTTATATATATAGATATTTATATTTTTAATATTATAAATAAATATATATAAATATAAATAAAATAAAATATATTTTAATATATATAAAAATTTTATATTATATATTTTTTATAAAAAATATTAATAAAATATAAATATATATAACAAAATTTAAGATATTAAAAATATATATAATATATATATTTATATATATATATATAATATATATTATTTATAATATATATTTATATAGATATTATATATATAATATATATATATAAAAATATATATATATATACATATTTATAAAATTTATTTTTTATATAATATAAATTTATATATAAAATATTTAACATATATAATATCATTTATTTTATTATATATATAATTATATTATATTTATATATTATATATAAAAATGTAAATTTATATAAAAAGATATTTATATTTTTTTTTAAATTATAAATATATAATATAATTAATATATATATAATATTTTTTATTACTTTTTATATTTTATATATATATATAAAAAAATATTTAATATATTATATTTTTATTTATATATATATATATATATATATATATATATATATATATATATATATTTTTATATTATATATATATATACATCTTTATATTTATAACATATAGATATTTATATGTTATATATTTGTGATATTTATATATAATAAAATAATATTACATACATACAGAAATAGATTAGAATATTGTATAAATACACAAAAAATAAACAAAACATATATATGATATATTTTAATATAAATATATAAATATATATATTTTTAAATATATGTATTCATACTTTCTATATTTGCTTTACCTTAAAACTGAAGAGTATTTAAAATAATAAAGGAAAGATGAGGTATATTAAATTTAAATTTTTCACTGTTGATAGAAAAGGAAAAGTTTTGTGTATATTTGTGTGTATAATTATTTACATAAAATCTATCTTATGACATAATTTATTAGTGTTTATAAGAGTTTAAGCAATTTAAAAAGTTTAAAAAAAGGAAATTTTGATTTAACTTTTCTATAATAAATAAATAATAATAATAAAAATATAATAAATAAATAACAATAAATAAATAATAATAAAATAATAATAAGTAAATAAATAATATTAACAACAATAATAAATAAATAAATAAACAATAACAATTAAGTAATAATATATAAATAAATAAACAATAACAATTAGGTAATAATAAATAAAAAATAAATATAAATGTTCAAAATAAATCCCACATTTTTCCAAAAATAATCATAAAATTGCATATATTAAAGTATAATTATATTTTTACAGCATATCTCCAACTAACATGTTTATCGTTATTCCAAAATAAACTTCTATTTCTGAATTTCAGAGTCATCTATTAAAAACTTCCAAGATACTTTTCGGAAACCGTGATGGCAAAATAAACTTGTTATGTTAAGACATAAATAAACATCGTTGGCTAAGTTATTTCATGGAACATTCTGACTCGCTCTTTAAGCACAATTTAATCGCAGTGCGAAATGTGCAGTAAAAATTTTCCTCTTTGCTCTTTGGGAAACTTTAAACGGTTTACAAGAAAATATTGGTTCAAGTAACGTGTCTCATGAGTGTAGCTTTCAAATACCAGGTAGAATAAAAACCTTGCTCTAGATTAAAAGTTATTTATTCTTTAAAAAAGATAGATTGTGAATAATTTATTTAGGTCTGCATTCTTTTTTGAATTATACACAAGTTATAAAAAGGGAACATAAATCTCAATTTTAATATTATGTTAACTACATTTTAATAGGTATTGTGGAGATTCAATTACATAATATAAAAATATACATAAGTTTACTGCATACATGTATTATTTATATATATATATATATATATTATATTTTATATATATATTTATATACATTATACATACATACATACATACTAAAAATACAGACACACACACACATGTATATAAATGTATGTATTTTAAATATATATATATATATATAAATATATATATATATTATTTATAATTATTTATTTGTATTTTTTTTTAACCCATTAACGCCCAAATTATTTTATTTTGACGCACTGACATATAATTCATAAATTGGGTGTCTTTTACCATCAACATGAATATTATTATCGAATTTTATCAATACGTACCTTAGTTTTTTTTAAATGCTGATCTAAAAATAGATCACTGGGCGTTCGGAGGATATATTTTAGCAAATACACAACAATCATTAGTACTTCAATAACGTGGTAAAATCGAACCAAATAGATAAAAACTAATGCATTTTCTTTTAAAAAAACGTTTATTTATGCAGAATTTCACAATATTACAGAATGTACTTAGTAAAGTTTAATTATTTTAAAATAATAAAATTTCAATGTTTCTACAGTTTAGTGTGGAATTTGAAGAAACACTTCTTGCATAAAGTTTCATCGCACTTCACACAATATGTTAGGGGACTTCCTTGGCACCCTACAAGTCGACAGCGTCTTTTGCCCTTTCTTTGTCCCATATTGTGATCCCTTTTATAAAAGCGAACATCATGACTGAGATTAGCTTTTGAGGATGAAGGAAAACTGTAAGGTCGACCTTTCAAAACTTTTTTTCCGATTCCCAATTTTAGATATTTTACAGCAACAGCTCTTCGAAAATCTTACATGGGCATAGAATCACCTTTATGAATATTTCTGTGCAGAATACTTGCATTAACTACAGCCATATCAATTATTCGAGTGAATAGACACCAGTACCATATTTTACCTCTTATTCTCTCCAAAAGGAGTTTTATCTTGATTTGTCATTCTTACGTTCATCTGCTTTTGAAATGTCTTGGAAATGAATATATGACTTTATTTTTAGGTAAGCATTTCTATTAAAAGAGTCCTGTACAAGACCTATCACTAAATCTTCTACATCACTCCAATAATATCTTTCACTTGAAAGAGTAAGATAGCCAAAATATATCAAAAACCCTATAAATATCTTTATATCTTCTTTAGTGATAATTAAATCATGGTCGTTTTTGACATTTTTAGCATAGAAAATAGTCTCATCCACAATTACGTTATATACTTCATCAGAAAAAAGTTTTTCAAAGCAATGATGCAAGATGCATTTGCAAGATCATTTTCCATTGCCAAAATATTATTCTTATACGTTTCCCCTAATTCCGACCATTTGGTATAATTCGGGTTTTTTTTTCCAAACAATTTTTGGCTTTTCTGTTTTTAATATTTTAGGCTTCCTCTCAAACGTTGAAGGTAAATCTATTTAATCACACTCATATTTTGATATTACTTCTATTTTACCAACAATATCATTTACAAATGGAGCATGTAACTTATCATCTATTTTCTCTTCATCTGTCAGTTCATCTACATCAGTGGATATGGCAATAATATCCTCTTTAATTTGTTCAGAAAACAGATAATCAACTGCATCCTGAAAGCTATTAAATACTTTTCAACTCATATTTTCATCTAAAGGTGAAAAAACGTAATATTACCAGGGTCAGGAAAAAAAACGCCCGAACGCCCAGTGATCTATTTCTAGATCAGCAGTATTTTGACACTAATTTTTACTATTTATATTTGTTTTAAGATAACATCGGTTTATATTCTGATAGCTACATCTATGAAGATATTAAATCGCCAAAAAAAATTTAACTTTCGCTTATTACTTAGCTGTTTTCAGTGTTTATGCTAAGAAACGTAGAAAAACGGCGGAACGAAAGGGCGATACAAACTTTCTCTTATCGCTTTAGATCAATGATATAAACAAAACAAGAAAACCACTTGTTGGTAAACAGGTGCATGCCTTGTCTTGCCCCCTGTGCAGTATAGAATGTGTGGGGTGGGTTTAAGGTCATCTAAAAGCGAGTTTACCAAGCTATGTTTAGCGATCTAAAAATAGATCACTGGGCGCTAATGGGTTAAGATGTGAAGAAATTATTTAGAAATAATAAAGAAATGATGAGTTATATTAAATATAAATTTTTTACTGTTGATAGAGAGGAAAAAGTTTTGTGTATAGTTGTGTGCATAATTATTTATATAAAAATATATCTTATGACATTATTTATTAGTATAAGTGTTTAAGCAATTTGAAAAGCTTAAAAAAATGAATTTTTGATTTAATTTTTCAATAATAAATTTAAAAATAATATATTAATAAATACATTAATTAATTAATAATATATAAATAATAAATAAATAAATATAAAAGTGCAATAATAAATCCCACATTTTTTTTTCAAAAATAATCATGAAATCGCATTTATTAAAGTATAATTAGATTTTTGAAGGATATCTCCTGCTAATATGTTTATCGTTATTCCAAAATAAACTTTTATTTCCGAATTTGGTAATCCTCTATTAAAAACATTCTAAGATACTTTCCGGAAACCTTGATAACAAAATAAACTTGTTATGTTAAGGCATAAATAAACATCGTAGTGTAAGTTATTGCATATAACATTCTTACTAGTTCTTTAAGCACAATTTAATCGCTGTGCGAAATGTGCAGTAAAACTTTTTCTCTGTGCTCCTTGGGAAGCTTTAAACGGTTTACAAGAAAATGTTGGTTCAAGTAACAAGTCTCTTGTGTATAGCTTTCAAATACCAGGTTGAATTAAAAAAAACTTGCTCTAGATTAAAAGTTATTTATTCTTTAAAAAATAGATTGTGAATAATTTATTTTGGTTTGCTTTGTTTTATGAATTATACATAGTACTTATAAACAAGGGAACATAAATCTCAGTTTTTAAATATATTTAGGTATGTAACTGAATTTTATTAGGTTTTGACGTAATACGATTATACAAAATAAAAATATACATATGTGTATTGCAAAATACTTTAATTTACAATATGAAAGATTTTTGAAAAAGAAGTAAAATTTCATCCAATTATTGTGATTTGTTCTAGTACATTTTTTTCCCACTTCCTTTATTTTTCATTATTATTTTTCAATTCTGTTGTTATTTGAAATATAAATGGAGGATATAAACAAAAGTGTATATATACATATATATATATTATATATATATATATATATATATATATATATATTATATATATATATATATATATATATATATATATATATATATATATATATATATATATATATATATATATATATATTATATATATATATATATATATATATATATATATATATATTATATTATATATATATATATATATATATATATATATAATATATATATATATATTATATATACAGATATATATATATATATTATATATATATATATATATATATATATATATATATATATATATATATATATATATATATATATATATATATATATATATATATGTATGTATTGCTAATACTTTCTGTTGTATTTGCTTCTGACAATAACATGTGAAGTAATTATTTAGAAATACTAAAGGAAGTATAAGGTATATTAAATTTAAATTTTTCCCTGTTGATAGAAAGGAAAAAGTTTCGAGTATAGTTGTGTGCATAATTATTTACATAAAAATCTATTATATGACATAATTTATTAGTATTTATAAGTGTTTAAGCAATTTAGAAAGATTAAAAAAATGAAATTTTGATTGAGCTTTTCAATAATAAAAAAATATTAATATAATAAAAAATAAATAAACAATAATATGATAATAAATAAATATAAAAGTTCAATAATAATAAAGTATTAATAAATAAATAAATAAATAAATAAATTAATTAATAATACTAAAATAATAATAAATAAGTAAATAAATAAATAAATTCATTTATAATAAATAAATAATAAATAAACATAAAAGTTCCATAATAAATCCCATATTTTTTCAAAAATAATCATAAAATCGCATATATTAAAGTATAATTATATTTTTGAAGGATATTTCCTACTAATATATTTATCGTTATTCCAAAATATACTTCTATTTCGGAATTCCAGAGTCATCTATTAAAAACATCTACGATATGTTCCGGAAAACTTGATGGTAAAATAAACTTGTTATGTTAAGGCATAAATAAACATCGTAGTCTAAATTATTGCATGGAACATTCTGACTCGCTCTTTAAGCACAATTTAATCGCAGTGCGAAATGTGCAGTAAAAATTTTCTCTTTGCTCTTTGGGAAGCTTTAAACGGTTTACATGAAAATATTGGTTCAAGTAACATGTCTCATGAGTATAGCTTTCAAATACCAGGTTGAATAAAAAACCTTGTTTCAGATTAAAAGTTGAATTATAAATAGTAGTTATAAACAAGGGAACATAATTCTCAATTTTAAATATATTTAGGTTTTAACTGCATTTTAGTAGATTTCGTGGTAATTTGATTACATAAAATAAAAATATATATAAGTGTACTGCAGAAGACTTTACAATATAAAAGATTTTTTAAAAAGAAGTAAAATGTCATCGCATTATTGTCATTTTTTGTAGTACATTCCTTTTTTTCCACTTCTCTTATTTTTCACTATTATTTTTCAATTCTGTTGTTATTTGAAATATAAATGGAGGATATAAACAAAAGTACTTAAATTTCAAATTTGAAAATATCCATCTTTTAACTGTAGTTCCATTTGAACAGAATCATTTTCATTACATAAAAAAATAATATATTAACTTTTGCACTAAAATATTTTAATTAAAATGTACAAAATATTCTGGATTACAAAACACAACAAAAACATACAAAAACACCCATTCATTCTTGTACACATAATTGTACTCAATTTCTTTTGATTTTATTGCACTTTAATATGAAGTGGCGTCTTATCCTAAGTATCTAAGTTGCATAAACAAACGTTCTTGGATCTGAAGTTTAAAAATATGCATGTTTTATTGCATTTGATTAGAAAAATATATTTATTTCAAATAAAATAAAATATTAAAGTATAGAAGCAAATTGTTTTGATTCGTTTTGATTTTATTGCATTTTAATGTGAACTGTTGTCTTATCTTAAGTATATAAAATGCAAAACAAACGTTCTTGAATCTCAAATTTAAAAATATGCATGTTTGACTGTCTTTAATTAAAAATAATATTGATTTCAAATAACACAAAATATTAAAATCTACGAGAAAACTGTTTTTTGTTAAAATATAAAATAAATTCCTAAAAAGAATAATTATCACCATTATCGATCAGTGAAAATGTTTCCAGCCTTCTGCATATTAGATTGTTTTAGTAGTTACTCTTTTTGTAGTGACTGTTTTTGTAGTTACTGTACTTGTATAAAAAAATCTCCGTATGGATTTCCAGTTATGCTAAATAAATGTAATGCGGTCATAAAAATGCAGTTTTAAAATTTTATAGAAGATTTTCACATTTTCAAAAATATATTTAACTGTTTTCTTTTAAATTAGTTTCACATTTTAGTTACATTGTATTCTCTTAGTTGCTTTCAGTATTAGTTATAAATGTCATAACTTATTTTCTGACAAACTGTGTTATATTTTTCATACAAAAACAATTTTTAATTATAATTTTAAAGTTTGTTAATGAGTTTATATAGTGGATATAGTGTTAAGATGTTTAATAATGCATTGATAATTCTGTCTATACTTAAAAAGGAATTGTACATATCTTTTCATGTAATAATCTTATACTTTCCTGTCATTTATATCTTATATATTCCCTTATAATTTTGAAGATAAAAACGCTGTTAGAAAGTTAGCTATACAATAAAAATAAATATGGAAGGGGAGGTTAAAATTGAAAGAAGTTGTGTTAAATAGAGATGTCAGTAAAATATTACCAAATTAGTGTAAATAAACACACTTGTATTAAAATGTTCTCATGTTAAAGATCAAATGTTAAACTTGGTTATAAAAAAATTTTAAAGTATTTCAAAATTAAAAACAACACCATAGTGATTCAATTTTCAAAATCTCGTAATATTGTAGCGAAAATCGTTCCTTTCATCAAAGACGCCGTGGCGCAGTCGGTAAAGCGGCGGACTCGTGAACGGGAGGTTCAGGGTTCGGAAACAAGCGAGGCAAGCTGCCTTTAAAAATTGATTTTAACTTGTATTTAATTTATGTTAATTTAATTTCAATATGCAAATTTATGTAAATTTAGTTCCTAATTTTCTGCGGGCCAAGTCTGGAAGGTTCTAAAATTGTATATAAGCAAGATTTCCTTCAGTTGCGGGGTAATAAAATCTTAAACTGGTCTTGAGCGTTTATCAGTTATTTCACCAAGTTCAGTTCATTTCATCTACGCGACAGTTTGGTGGAGGCGCCGGGTAAAGATCGTATTGCAATCAGTCTGGAAGAAACTGAGTGTCGTCGAAGCCGTCGACTCCAAAACCTTCCCCCGGAACACGGACTTTACGAAGGCAAGGCGAGGCAAGTAAAGGCGAGGAAAATGGAATGGCTAGGAAATGGCGAGGAAAGCCGGAATTTAAGTCCTCACCGATTCTCGTTACTCCAACCATGATTAGAGAGCCAAGAAAGCCGA
>CM063511.1:37955529-37996711 GCA_032207245.1 Pardosa pseudoannulata | reverse complement strand
AATGTGCAGTAAAAATTTTCCTCTTTGCTCTTTGGGAAACTTTAAACGGTTTACAAGAAAATATTGGTTCAAGTAACGTGTCTCATGAGTGTAGCTTTCAAATACCAGGTAGAATAAAAACCTTGCTCTAGATTAAAAGTTATTTATTCTTTAAAAAAGATAGATTGTGAATAATTTATTTAGGTCTGCATTCTTTTTTGAATTATACACACAAGTTATAAACAAGGGAACATAAATCTCAATTTTAAATATATTTAGGTGTTAACTACATTTTAATAGGTATTGTGGAGATTCAATTACATAAAATAAAAATATACATAAGTTTACTGCATACATGTATATATATATATATATATATATATGAATATATATATACATATATATATATATATATATATGTATATATATATATATATATATATGAATATATATATACATATATACATACATACATACATACATACACACACATACACGCACACACACACACATGTATATATATGTATGTATGTGTATATATATATATATATATATATATATATATATATATATATATATATATATATATATATATATATATATATATATATATATATATATATTTCTAATACTTTCTGTTGTATTTTCTTCGGACCTTAACCCATTAACGCCCAAATTATTTTATTTTGACTCACTGACATATAATTCATAAATTGGGTATCTTTTACCATCAACATGGATATTATTATCGAATTTTATCAATACATACCTTAGTTTTTTTAAAAAGTGCTGATCTAAAAATAGATCATTGGGCGTTCGGAGGATATATTTTAGCAAATACACAACAATCGTTAGTACTTCAATAACGTGGTAAAATCGAACCAAATAGATAAAAACTAATGTATTTTCTTTTAAAAAACGTTTATTTATGCAGAATTTCACAATATTAGAGAATGTACTTAGTAAAGTTTAATTATTTTAAAATAATAAAATTTCAATGTTTCTACAGTTTAGTGTGGAATTTGAAGAAACACTTCTTGCATAAAGTTTCATCGCACTTCACACAATATGTTAGGGGACTTCCTTGGCACCCTACAAGTCGACAGCATCTTTTGCCCTTTCTTTGTCCCATATTGTGATCCCTTTTATAAAAGCGAACATCATGACTGAGATTAGCTTTTGAGGATGAAGGAAAACTGTAAGGTCGACCTTTCAAAACTTTTTTTCCGATTCCCAATTTTAGATATTTTACAGCAACAGCTCTTCGAAAATCTTACATGGGCATAGAATCACCTTTATGAATATTTCTGTGCAGAATACTTGCATTAACTACAGCCATATCAATTATTCGAGTGAATAGACACCAGTACCATATTTTACCTCTTATTCTCTCCAAAAGGAGTTTTATCTTGATTTGTCATTCTTACGTTCATCTGCTTTTGAAATGTCTTGGAAATGAATATATGACTTTATTTTTAGGTAAGCATTTTTTATTAAAAGAGTCCTGTACAAGACCTATCACTAAATCTTCTACATCACTCCAATAATATCTTTCACTTGAAAGAGTAAGATAGCCAAAATATATCAAAAACCCTATAAATATTTTTATATCTTCTTTAGTGATAATTAAATCATAGTCGTTTTTGACATTTTTAGCATAGAAAATAGTCTCATCCACAATTACGTTATATACTTCATCAGAAAAAAGTTTTTCAAAGCAATGATGCAAGATGCATTTGCAAGATCATTTTCCATTGCCAAAATATTATTCTTATACGTTTCCCCTAATTCCGACCATTTGGTATAATTCGGGTTTTTTTTCCAAACAATTTTTGGCTTTTCTGTTTTTAATATTTTAGGCTTCCTCTCAAACGTTGAAGGTAAATCTATTTAATCACACTCATATTTTGATATTACTTCTATTTTACCAACAATATCATTTACAAATGGAGCATGTAACTTATCATCTATTTTCTCTTCATCTGTCAGTTCATCTACATCAGTGGATATGGCAATAATATCCTCTTTAATTTGTTCAGAAAACAGATAATCAACTGCATCCTGAAAGCTATTAAATACTTTTCAACTCATATTTTCATCTAAAGGTGAAAAAACGTAATATTACCAGGGTCAGGAAAAAAAACGCCCGAACGCCCAGTGATCTATTTCTAGATCAGCAGTATTTTGACACTAATTTTTACTATTTATATTTGTTTTAAGATAACATCGGTTTATATTCTGATAGCTACATCTATGAAGATATTAAATCGCCAAAAAAAAATTTAACTTTCGCTTATTACTTAGCTGTTTTCAGTGTTTATGCTAAGAAACGTAGAAAAACGGCGGAACGAAAGGGCGATACAAACTTTCTCTTATCGCTTTAGATCAATGATATAAACAAAACAAGAAAACCACTTGTTGGTAAACAGGTGCATGCCTTGTCTTGCCCCCTGTGCAGTATAGAATGTGTGGGGGTAGGTTTAAGGTCATCTAAACGCGAGTTTACCAAGCTATGTTTAGCGATCTAAAAATAGATCACTGGGCGCTAATGGGTTAAGTTGAAGAAATTATTTAGAAATAATAAAGAAATGATGAGTTATATTAAATATAAATTTTTTACTGTTGATAGAGAGGAAAAAGTTTTGTGTATAGTTGTGTGCATAATTATTTATATAAAAATATATCTTATGACATTATTTATTATAAGTGTTTAAGCAATTTGAAAAGCTTAAAAAAATGAATTTTTGATTTAATATTTCAATAATAAATTTAAAAATAATATATTAATATACATTAATTAATTAATAATTTTAAATAATAAATAAATAAATATAAAAGTGCAATAATAAATCCCACATTTTTTTTTTCAAAAATAATCATGAAATCGCATTTATTAAAGTATAATTAGATTTTTGAAGGATATCTTCGACTAATATGTTTATCGTTATTCCAAAATAAACTTTTATTTCCAAATTTCGTAATCCTCTATTAAAAACATTCTAAGATACTTTCCGGAAACCTTGATAACAAAATAAACTTGTTATGTTAAGGTATAAATAAACATCGTAGTGTAAGTTATTGCATATAACATTCTTACTCATTCTTTAAGCACAATTTAATCGCTGTGCGAAATGTGCAGTAAAAATTTTTCTCTGTGCTCCTTGGGAAGCTTTAAACGGTTTACAAGAAAATGTTGGTTCAAGTAACAAGTCTCTTGTGTATAGCTTTCAAATACCAGGTTGAATAAAAAAAACTTGCTCTAGATTAAAAGTTATTTATTCTTTAAAAAATAGATTGTGAATAATTTATTTTGGTTTGCTTTGTTTTATGAATTATACATAGTACTTATAAACAAGGGAACATAAATCTCAGTTTTTAAATATATTTAGGTTTAACTGAATTTTATTAGGTTTTGACGTAATACGATTATACAAAATAAAAATATACATATGTGTATTGCAAAATACTTTAATTTACAATATGAAAGATTTTTGAAAAATAAGTACAATTTCATCCAATTATTGTGATTTGTTCTAGTACATTTTTTTCCCACTTCCTATTTTTCATTATTATTTTTCAATTCTGTTGTTATTTGAAATATAAATGGAGGATATAAACAAAAGTGTATATATACAAATATGTATATATATATGTATATATTATTTTATATATATTGTATATATATATTATATATATATTTTATATTTATATATATGTTATAAATATATATATTATATATATATATACATTATAATATAGATTGATATTTATAAATATATTAATACACATTAAATAAAAATATATTATTTTATTTTATATTATATATATATTTATATATATTCCTAATACTTTTGTTGTATTTGCTTCTGACAATAACATGTGAAGTAATTATTTAGAAATACTAAAGGAAATATGAGGTATATTAAATTTAAATTTTTCACTGTTGATAGAAAGGAAAAAGTTTCGAGTATAGTTGTGTGCATAATTATTTACATAAAAATCTATTATATGACATAATTTATTAGTATTTATAAGTGTTTAAGCAATTTAGAAAGATTAAAAAAATGAAATTTTGATTGAGCTTTTCAATAATAAAAAAATATTAATATAATAAAAAATAAATAAACAATAATATGATAATAAATAAATATAAAAGTTCAATAATAATAAAGTATTAATAAATAAATAAATAAATAAATAAATAAATTAATAATACTAAAATAATAATAAATAAGTAAATATAAATAAATTCATTATAATAAATAAATAATAAATAAATATAAAAAATTCCATAATAAATTATTTTTTCAAAAATAATCATAAAATTTATATTAAAGTATAATTATATTTTTGAAGGATATTTCCTACTAATATTTATCGTTATTCCAAAATATACTTCTATTTCGGAATTCAGAGTCTTATTAAAAACATCACGATATGTTCAGAAAAACTTGATGGTAAAATAAACTTTTATGTTAAGGCATAAATAAACATCGTAGTCTAAATTATTGCATGGAAGTTCTGACTCGTTTTAAGCACATTTTAATCGCAGTAAATGTGCAGTAAAAATTTTCTCTTTGCATTTTTTAAAGCTTTAAACGGTTTACATGAAATATTGGTTCAGTAACATGCTCATGAGTATAGCTTTCAAATACCATTGAATAAAAACCTTGTTTCAGATTAATTGAATTATAAATAGTAGTTATAAACAAGGGAACATAATTCTCAATTTTAAATATATTTAGTTTTTTAACTGCATTTTAGTAGTTTCGTGGTATTTGATTACATAAAATAAAAATTATATAAGTGTACTGCAGAAGACTTTACAATATGAAAGATTTTTTAAAAAGAAGTAAAATTCATCGCATTATTGTCATTTTTGTAGTATTTCCTTTTTTCCACTTCTCTTATTTTTACTATTATTTTTCAATTCTGTTTTATTTGAAATATAAATGGAGAATATAAACAAAGTACTTAAATTTCAAATTTGAAATATCCATCTTTTAACTGTAGTTTTTGAAACAGAATCATTTATTACATAAAAAAAATAATATATTAAATTTTGCACTAAGAATTTTAATTAAATGTACAAAATATTTTTACAAAACACAACAAAAACATACAATTCATTTTGTAACATAATTATTTTTTTACTCAATTTCTTTTGATTTTTATTGCATTTTAATATGAAGTTGTCTTATAAAGTATCAAGTTGCATAAACAAAGTTCTTATCTGAATTTAAAAATATGCATGTTTTTACTGCATTTGATTAGAAAATTTATTTATTTCAAATAATAAAAAATATTAAATATAGAAGCAAATTTTTATTCTTTTGAATGCATTTTATATTATTTAAGTATATAATGCATAAAAAATTTCTTGAATTTAGTTAAAAAATAATCTTTTTATAAAAAAAAATTATTATTTCAAATAAAACAAAATATTGTAGAGTAATCTTTTTGATTCTACTGCATTTTAATGTGAACTGTTGTATTATCTTAAGTATATAAGTTGCATAAACAAATCTTCTTGAATCTAAAGTTTAAAAATATGAATACAATAAAGCCTTTAATTAAAAAAATATTAATTCCAAATAAAATAAAATATTAAAGTCTAGAAGAAAATTGTTTTGATTCGTTTTGATTTTATTGCATTTTAATGTGCACTGTTGTCTTATCTTAAGTATATAAAATGCAAAACAAACGTTCTTGAATCTCAAATTTAAAAATATGCATGTTTGACTGTCTTTAAATAAAAAAACATTGATTTCAAATAACACAAAATATTAAAATCTACGAGAAAACTGTTTTTTGTTAAAATATAAAATAAATTCCTAAAAAGCATAATTTGTCACCATTATCGATCAGTAAAATGTTTCCAGTTCTGCATATTAGATTGTTTTAGTAGTTACTCTTTTGTAGTTATTGTTTTTGTAGTTACTGTTTTGTGTAAAAAAATCTCTATGGATTTAGTTATGCTAAAATGTAATGCGGTCATAAATGCAGTTTAAAATTTTATAGATTTTTCACATTTTCAAAAATATATTGTTTTAACTGTTTTTCTTTTAATAGTTTACATTTTAGTTACATTTTATTCTCTTAGTTGCTTTCAGTATTAGTTATAAATTTATAACTTATTTTCTGACGAACTGTGTATATTTTTCATACAACAAATTTTTAATTATAATTTTAAGTATATTAATGAGTTTATATAGTGGATTAGTGTTAATTTTTAATAATGCATTGATAAATCTGTCTACTTAAAAAATGTACATATCTTTCATGTATAATCTTACTTTCCTGTCATTTATATCTTATATATTCTTATATTTTGAATATAAACGTTGTAGAAAGTTATATACAATAAAAATAAATATGAAAAGGTTAAAATTGAAAGAGTTGTGTTAATAGAGATGTCAGTAAAATATTAAAATGTGTATTAAAAACACTTGTATTAAAATTTCTCATGTTAAAGATAAATGTTAAACTTGGTTATAAAAATTTTAAAGATTTCAAAATTAAAAGCAATACGTCTACATGTGTACTTATATGTTACAGTTTTTTTCTAGAATGGTTAATATAATATGTTGTATACTTGTGTAGGAGTTAAAATACTTCTTTGTAAAATTTCTGTAAATACTATACTTTATAACAATATAGTTTTAGCATTTAATTTTAATAACATAATTTAAAAATTTTAAATTCCAAAATCTATTTAAACGAAACAACTGTTTGTAGATTGCTTTCGTTCAAAACATCAAACAATGTATAAATTAAATTATTGCGTAATTAAACCTTCGTAAAAATGAAAATAAGTGAAAATCTTCTAAAATAATATCATAAAAGAAATCATATCAATAAAATTTCATATAATATGACCTTTCTCTAATATATTTTATGTCCCTGCAGTGTTAAATATATGATTCTACTTTTTTTATTTTAATTATTTTATAATGTATTTAACAGAAATTTCTTTATTTTAGATACAATATGCAATTGGCCCTATGTGTGTGTATGTTTCATGTATGACTTTATTCATTAAAAGCATATACATATATGAATACATGAATACTATATCCGAATGTTTTTTGTTTAACAGAAGTAAATAAATAAGTGTGTGTGTGTGAGAGAGAGAGAGAGAGAGGGGGGAGAGAGAGGGGGGGAAGAGAGAGCGATTTTCTTTAAATATCAACATAATAATTACTTTCAGTCATTTTTTAAAAGATATTTGTAAAAAATATATAGAAATACGTATGTTTTATTACAATAGTATTTTTTATGTAACAACCAAATTTTATAACTTTATAAAGTATTTAATATTACCTTATGCCCATGTCTGTTTGCAGGCTTAAAATGACATTTGCACAAAATAAAGGATAAAAAATATATAAAAATGCATAAATATACATTATAATGAAAGAAATTATAAATTATCCCAAATACATTCTATTATCCAATTATATTTTGTTACTAAGACAATCTTTGTTATATTTCATAAGGAAATGGCCGCATTAGCAAATTCTTTACATGAATGACAATATGTTTTACATCAAACATATTGTATTAAGAATAAGCACAAAAATATGAATGTATTTTTATAACTTTATAAAGTATTTAATATTACCTTATGTCCATCTGAACTGTTTGTAGGTTTAAAATAACATTTGTACAAATCAAAGAATAAAATATATACAGAAATGCATAAATATACATTATAATAAATGAAATTATAAATTATCCCAAATACATTCTATTATCCAATTATCTTTATTACTAAAACAATCTTTGTTATATTTCACAAGGAAATGCCTGCATGAGTGAATACCTTACATGAATGACAATATGTATTACTTCAAACAGATTGTATTAAGAATAAGCACATAAATCTGAATGTGTTTTTAATAAACAATAAATGATTCAGATTTAAAGGAACATTGTTTACCTTAATATTCATTTTGCTTCAATAAATTAAAAGAAACACGCTTTCACAACGTAATTATATCAACTGCACTTCAAGCTGTAGATACAAATCTTAATGTTCAAAGAATAGAAATAAATAAATATTTCATTCTCCGTTATTCTTTAAGTGAGTCTGCTATCGTTTTAAAACAGTTTTACAGTATACAAAACAATACTCACGGGCCTCGTTAATGCTGGAGACTTTGAAAACGATTACTATAATTTATTGCATCGTTGTAAAATAGGGTATTTTGTGATTTATTTCCCTTGCAGAAGCGAATAATCTATTGATAAACATTCTTAAAATATTTCCTTGCTAAAGCACTTCTGAATAGCTTTTGTGAAATGTGTTTATGTGATTGCATTAGAAATGGATATCATTTGCCTGGAATACGTAAATTTCTTTTGTTGTGTTATTATCCAGTGATAGATATATTATTTTTTTATGTAAACTTCGAGCAGTTAATAATGTTTAGTAAATTGTTGGTGCATGGAAATTATTTCATTCTTTGTTTGAAGGAAATTGAACTTGAAAATACAAGTAATTCACAGTTAATCTGAAGAGTGTTAACATTCAATTGTAATGAGAAAATATTTCCTGATTTTTCTCTTATGCATAGATGAATAATTCAGGAATTTGTTTTGATGCATTGTTTCATTCCATTTCCCTTTGAATTACTGGAGTAGACTAAATTTAATAATTAAAATAATTAATGAACCGTGGTTAATCAAATTTTATCATATTAAATTTAATGTTTTTAATTTATGTTTACTTTAAATTTTATTAATACAAACCTATTCACGCAAAACATTCTCAAGGGTTCTTTAAGACTAAAGTTGATTTTATTTCAAACTTTCATATAATTTTTAGAATATGAAAAACAAATAGTTACATTAGTAAATGGTCGAATTTCTTTCTGCGGACTACCCACGAAGAGCCTTTTCGAGTGTTTTAACTAGCTCAGACATTCACTGGCCGAGTCGAGTTCCTCACCGAAAACCTCGTCAGTGAGTCAGCGAGGGAGATATCAGATGTTCTTGTCCCCCCAACTTAAGATATATTTAAAATGAATAAAAATACATTATAAAAATTATAATTATAAATTATTCCAAATATATTTTATTATCCAGTTGTCTTTATTACTAAAATAATCTTTGTTTTATATCATAAGAAAATGCCTGCATGGGCGAATGCTTTACATGAATGACAATCTCTTTTACTACAAACAGATTTTATTAAGAATAAGCACATAAATCTGAAGGTATTTTTAATAAATAATAAATGATTCAGATTTAAAGAACATTGTTTACCTTAACAATTTTATAATTTTATAAAATATTTAATATTACCTCATGTCCATCTAAACTCTTTCTTGTTTTAAAATGACATTTGTACACTATAAAGAATAAAAATACATATATAAATGTATAAATATACATTATAATAAATGAAATTATATATTATCCAAAACACATTCCATTATGCAGTTACTTTCTATTTCTAATACAGTCTCTATTATAATCTATAAGGATATGGGTACTTAGCAAATCTTTACATGAATGACAATATGTTTTACTTCAAACAGATTGTATAGCACAATAAGCACATAAATCTGAATGTATTTTTAATAAATAATAAATGATTCAGATTTAAAGGAACATTGTTTACCTTAATATCCATTTGACTGCTATAAATTAACAGAAACACGCTTGCGAACGTAATTATATCAACTGCACTTCAAGCTGTAGATACAAATCTTAATGTTCAAAGAATAGAAATAAATAAATATTTCATCCTCCGTTATTCTTTAAGTGAGTCTCCTATCTATTTAAAACAGTTTTACAGTATACAAAACAATACTCGCGGGCCTCGTTAATGCTGGAGACTTTGAAAACGATTACTATAATTTATTGCATCGTTGTAAAATAGGGTATTTTGTGATTTATTTCCCTTGCAGAAGCGAATAATCTATTGATAAACATTCTTAAAATATTTCCTTGCTAAAGCACTTCTGAATAGCTTTTGTGAAATGTGTTTATGTGATTGCATTAGAAATGGATATCATTTGCTGGAATACGTAAATTTCTTTTGTTGTGTTATTATGCAGTGATAGATATATTATTTTTTTTATGTAAACTTCGAGCAGTTAATAATGCTTAGTAAATTGCTGGTGCATAGAAATTAATTTATTGTTTGTTTGAAGGAAATTGAACTTGAAAATGCAAGTAATTCACAGTTAATCTGAAGAGTGTTAACATTCAATTGTAATGAGAAAATATTTCCTGATTTTTCTCTTATTCATAGGTGAATAATTCAGGAATTTGTTTTGAAGTATTGTATCATTCCATTTCCCTTTGAATTACTGGAGTAGACTAAATTTAATAATTAAAATAATTAATGAACCGTGGTTAATCAAATTTTATCATATTAAATTTAATGTTTTTAATTTATGTTTACTTTAAATTTTATTAATACAAACCTATTCACGCAAAACATTCTCAAGGGTTCTTTAAGACTAAAGTTGATTTTATTTCAAACTTTCATATAATTTTTAGAATATGAAAAACAAATAGTTACATTAGTAAATGGTCGAATTTCTTTCTGCGGACTACCCACGAAGAGCCTTTTCGAGTGTTTTAACTAGCTCAGACATTCACTGGCCGAGTCGAGTTCGTCAATCAACATCTCGTCACTGAGTCAGCGAGGGAGATCTCAGATGTTCTTGTCCTCCCATCTTAAGAGATATTTAAAATGAATAAATATACATTATAAAATAAAATTATAAATTATCACAAATTCATTCTATAATCCAATTATCTTTACTACTAAAACAATCTTTGTTATATATCATAAGAAAATGCCTGCATGAGTTCAAACAGATTGTATTAAGAATAAGCACATAAATCTTAATGTATTTTTAATAAATAATAAATGACTCAGATTTAAAGAAAATTGTTTACCGTAATAACAAGTTTATAACTTTATAAAGTATTTAATATTACCTCATGTCTATCTAAACTGTTTGTAGGTTTAAAATAACATTTGCACTAAATAAAGAATAAAAAGTATACAGAAATGCATATATATAATCATAATGAAAGATATTATAAATTATTTTAAATACATTCTTTTATTCAAATATTTTTTTTATTACTAGGACAGTCTTTGTTATATTTTATAATAAAATGCCTTCATTAGCGAATGCTTTACATGAATGGAAATAATTTTTACTTTAAACAGATAATATTAAGAATAAGCACATAATTATGAATGTATATTTATAAATAATAAATGATTCAGATTTATAGAACATTCTTTACCTTAATAACAATTTTATAACTTTATAAAGTATTTAATATTACCTCATGTCCATCTGAACTCTTTGTAACTTTAAAATGACATTTGCACAAAATAAAGAATAAAATAATACAAAAATGCATAAATATACATTATAATAAATGAAATTATTAATTATCCCAAATACATTCTATTATCCAATTATCTTTATTACTAAAACAATCTTTGTATATTTCCCAAGGAAATGCCTGCATGGGTGAGTGCTTTACATGCATGACAATATGTTTTACTTCAAACAGATTGTATTAAGAATAAGCACATAAATCTGAATGTATTTTTAATAAATAATAAATGATTCAGATTTAAAGGAACATTGTTTACCTTAATATTCATTTTATTTCTATAAATTAAAAGAAACACGCTTTCACAACGTAATTATATCAACTGCACTTCAAGCTGTAGATACAAATCTTAATGTTCAAAGAATAGAAAAGAATAAATATTTCATCCTCCGTTATTCTTTAAGTGAGTCTCCTATCTATTTAAAACAGTTTTACAGTATACAAAACAATAATCGATTACTATAATTTATTGCATCGTTGTAAAATAGGGTATTTTGTGATTTATTTCCCTTGCAGAAGCGAATAATCTATTGATAAACATTCTTAAAATATTTCCTTGCTAAAGCACTTCTGAATAGCTTTTGTGAAATGTGTTTATGTGATTGCATTAGAAATGGATATCATTTGCCTAGAATACGTAAATTTCTTTTGTTGCGTTATTATCCAGTGATAGATATATTATTTTTTATGTAAACTTCGAGCAGTTAATAATGCTTAGTAAATTGTTGATGCATGGAAATGATTTTATTGTTTGTCTGAAGGAAATTGAACTTGAAAATGCAAGTAATTCGCAGTTAATCTGAAGAATGTTAACATTCAATTGTAATGAGAAAATATTTCCTGATTTTTCTCTTATTTATAAATGAATAATTCAGGAATTTGTTTTAATGTATTGTTTCATTCCACTTTCACGTGAATTAATTGAGTAGACTAATTTTAACAATTAAAACAATTAATTATCTCTGGTTAGTCTTAATTTATCATATTAAATTTAATGTTTTTAATTTATGCTTACTTTAAATTTTATTATTACAAACCTATTCATGTACAACATTCTCAATTTTTGTTTAAAATTGTAATAAACTAAATATTTTGTAGTTATTTAATTTCATCTATTTCATAAATATGTATTTAAGCTTAAAACTAAAATTTTGAAAAAAATTTAATTCTTAAAGTAATTAGCTGTCTTATTAGGACATTCAATACACTATATTTCAAAATGTCATTTTTTTTTATGATTCATAGGTAAAATTTAGAACATAACCAAGTAACATTACATTTTAATGTTCTTGTTTTCAGTTTTGAATATCTTTTGGTAAGGGATAATAGGTAAAATTTCATCTATATCATAAATATGGTGTATTTAAGCATATAAAACTAAAATTTTGAAAAAATATTTTTAATTCCTAAAGTAATTAGCTGTCTTATAAATAGGACAACGGTCTAATACACTAGTAAAATTTAACAAATGTCACTTACATTGCTTTAGGCTGATTCATAGGTGAAATTTGGAGAAACAATCAAAGCAAAGTCCATCATTGCATTTTCAGCATACTGTTCTTGGTTTTCTCCTACAGTTCTTGAAGTGGCATCTTTGGTAAGGGATAATAGAAAAAGGATAAAAATTGCATTCATATCATTAATATAGTGTAACTAAGCCTATAAAAACAAAATTTTGAAAAAATAAATTTAATTCTTTAAGTAATTAGCTGTCTTATAGATAGGAAACGGTCCAATACACTATTAAAATTTAACAAATGTCACTTACATTGCTTTAGGCTGATTCATAGGTGAAATTTGGAGAAATAGTCAAAGCAAAGTCCATCATTACATTTTAAGCACACTGTTCTTGGTTTTCTCCTACAGTTCTTGAATTGTCATCTTTGGTAAGAGATAGTAGAAAAAGGATAAAAATTTCATCCATATCATCAATATGGTGTAAATAAGCATATAAAACCAAAATTTTGAAAAATATTTTTAATTCTTTAATTAATTAGCTGTCTTGTAAATAGGAAAACGGTCCAATACACTACTAAAATTTAACAAATTCTACATTGCTTTCGGCTGATTCATATATGAAATATGGATAAACGATCAAAGCAAATTCCATCATTACATTTTAAGCACACTGTTCTTGGTTTTCTCCTGCAGTTCTTGGACTGGCATCTTTGGTAAGGATAATAGAAAAAGGATAAAAATTTCATCCATATCATTAATATGGTGTAACTAAGCATATAAAACCAAAATTTTGAAAAAATATTTTTAATTCTTTAAGTAATTAGTTGTATTATAAATAGGAAAACGGTTCAATACACTACTAAAATTTAACAAATGTCACTTACATTGCTTTAGGCTGATTCATAGGTGAAATATGTATAAATAGTCAAACGAAAGTCGAACATTACATTTTAAGCACACTGTTCTTGGTTTTCTCCTGCAGTTCTTGAATTGGCATCTTTGGTAAGAGATAATAGAAAAAGGATATAAATTTCATCGATATCATTAATATCGTGTAACAAAGCATATAAAGCCAAAATTTTGAAAAAAATATTTTTAATTCTTAAAGTAATTATCTGTCTTATAAATAGGACAATGGTCCAATACACTACTAAAATTTAACAAATGTCACTTACAAGCTGATTCATAGGTAAAATTTGGAGAAACAGTCAAAGCAAAGTCCAACATTACATTTTAAGCACACTGTTTTTGGTTTTCTCCTGCAGTTTTTTAACTGGCATCTTTGGTAAGGGATAATAGAATAATAGGGATATCCGTTGTAGGATGCTAACATACGTAATTTATATCTAAATTAAGTAAGTGAAGTATCGAAATTCTTAGCAGAAACAAATAGAGCTGCAAGCAGAACTAAACACTAGATAAATTTTGACCAAGGGTGAGAGTAACAAAGTTTATTTTGCAATCTCCAGTTTTCATGAATAGAATAGACACATATTTACCCCTTTTCCAGGTGTTCCAGGTTACCTTGTCCAGGTGTGGGAACAGGTGTGTAACTGGTTTTCATTGAAATATAACACAAGAATGTGTGCTATGAATGCAATATCGAATTCGTGGGAAAATAATCGGGATTGGACCATCGTCCTAATTTTAGGACACTTTTTTTTACTTACAAAATACACGTGTAAAATATATTTTTGAACAAAAACTTTCAGCTGCATTATTATCTCTGTTTTTAAACTAAAAGTAACTTCCACAATACTTGAAAGAAATAATAATAAATATAAAATTAAAGATTAAAAAATGATAAATTTTAAGGGTTTGCTGAAAATAAATTTTACATTACAATATAATTTGATTTCTGAGGTTTTTTTTGTTACTATGCTAAAGTGCGTCTATTTTAAAGGTGTTAAAATAAAATCCACTCAGAAAATATTTATAACTTTATTATTAAATGGAATTTTATTTGCTCTCCTATTTTTAGGACAGCGGTCCGATATGGGTTAAGCTTTTCTAATAAAACGTTGCTTTTATTTCAAACTTTAAAATAAATTTTAGAATATCAATAACAAATAGTGTTAGAAGTTGCAGCCGAATCGGTACCTTCCGTAACTTTCGGTGAATCCCGGCAATTTGTCTATTAGTTCGTTTATTTTTTTTAAGTCAACCGAGACAGGAGATTTGACAGCCACCTTAATCGCCAGTTAGATTGTTTTTGTTAAGGAAGCTGACTCTCGCAGTTAGTTTGGTCGTGACGTCTGCACGGCAAACGCTAATGTGGTTTCAACTCTCATTCATCGGCTACGATCTGTGTAATTTTGTGATTGGCTGAGAGGGGGAGGAAGCCGCATGATTATGTTAATTAGCATGATAAACCTACCGTTTCGTTGTTTCTTAGTTATGTATCAGATTATAAAATCCTTTTTTTTTACTTTGTATTTTTTTAACCCTCTGACTGCTCAATTTGTAAACCGAGATCTCTTTAAAAATTGCTTATTTTTTGCATAATTTAAGTATATCTATATCTATCTATCTATCTATCTATCTATCTATCTATCTATCTATCTATCTATCTATCTATCTATCTATCTATATATATATATATATATATATATATATATATATATATAATCTATCTATATCTATATATATATGTATATATATCTATATATCTATCTCTATATATATATATATATATATCTATATATATCTATATATATATCTATATATATATATCTATCTATCTCTCTATCTATCTATCTATCTCTCTATATATATATATATATATATATATATATATATATATATATATATGTATATATATATATAGAATTGAAATACTAATTCTTTTCTAGAAAATATTTTTTATATTGACTTTTATCATGAGAAAATAAGCTTTCAGAAAAACTAATTTCAGATGTTATCACATAAAACATTTATGTTATAATAAATTTCAACTTTAACATAGTTTCTATTTATAACATACTATCTATCATTCTGTTATCTAATATAACTATAATATTTCTAGTCATATAATTCTATTTACCTAATTAAATGTCTAATACTATGTATAATTTATTTCACTGGTTAAACAGTGAAAATGCAGAATGTGCTTCTTAATAAAGGAAGAAAAACACATGCCCGCGAAAATCGCGGGATGAGCAGTCAGAGGGTTAATAGTTTATGGTATTAGGGTTAAATTTTGTTCTGTAATATTATCAGAACCTTTTTTTTTTTGGTAATAGGGGATTGTTAAATTTATTATGTTTATTTTGTTAACTTTTTTTTGAAAAACTTTTAGAACTTAAATTTAAAAAAATGTTTAGTTCAAATACTCGTTTTTTATTTCTCGTCATTCTGCACAAGTCATGCTAACTTCCACTTTAAATATATTTTGTATCAGAGATGTCCAGCACTATTAGGTAGCTGGTCATCAAATAGTTTCACCAGTAAACGCTCGGATTTCAATTTGCGGACTACCGACGAAGAGTCTCTGACCTATCGACGGTCCACTACTGTCTTTCCCAAAGACCGCGCTACTCATTTCTGTACCTCCGCCTATTGTTACTGGAGCATGTATTGTGGATTCGCTGAAAACTTATCTTGCCGACAATTAAATAATGCAGTGACTAAACTCTATACTAAATATTTATTAATTACAATTATTCAACATACGTACATTATTACAGGAACAACGCATCTCTAGCTAAAACGTCCCTAGGATACGAAAAAATGCCGATCAGTCTGCAAGTGTCTCGATTTCAGCTCTTTCTTCCAATCATGTCCGTTCTGTCTCACTCCAAGTGGGCATCTCTTTTTCTGCGGTTAGCGAGGGCCGGTTTGGTATCCCCCCCCTCTTGGTCAATGTCCCTTTTCTCTGCAACTGGCGCTGTTGGGAGTGGTATCCTCACCCCCTGATGAACTTTCACATCCCTGAGGTAGTGAGTTTCTACCCTCTTTCGCAGAGTCCGTCTTCGGCTGCGGTAAAAAATACGCAGGTGTCCATGCAACACAAACACGAGTCTTGAGCCTAGTACTACAGAGTCTTTTTGAGTGTTTTAACTTGCCCAGACTCAAAGAAGGGTTAGACAAATCGAATTCATCACCCAGAACCCAATCAGTGAGTGAGCGAGGGAGATTTTAGAAGTTCTTGTCCTCTCAGTTGAAGAAGATGCTAAACGCACCATTTTTTACGTTCCTTGGAAGCCTGCCTTCTTGTAGCAATGTAACACTAGCCCTTCAAGTACCTAATCAAAAACAAACATCAAGTAAAATGGAAAATTCACAAAATAAAATAAATAGATCTGCAATACTATTAAAGTAGTTTAAAGTTAAATTTTAAACACGTTGCATCAATTGTAAGTTTTCCCACATCTATATCCCATTTTGTCCAGTTTACTCGAGATCTACAACAGACCTGGTTCATAGCAACATATGCTACATTTCTGTTTTGAGTATTAATTCTTTTAATAGCCTTACCCTTCTGCTTGCTCCCTGGTTGAAAATTTCGAGGACCCACTTGAGCAAAGTTTAACTTAAAGGTGCTCATTAAAATGAAAGGCGTATCCATTTACGATAATACGATTAACGTATGGCTCAACTGTGCTTGGTTTGACTAAGTGGCAGCAGAAACAACAAAAACAATAACCTTTTCCACACGAAGGTAGAAATTTGTTACAGCACCAATTTTTGAAATTTCAATAATAAAATAACAGTTTCCAAACACAAATAATAATCCATTTTCATTTTATTCATAAAATTAACACTGTATTTAGTGATTTATCTCTCTCCACGAAAATTAATTACATTTTTTATTCAATTGTTTAAAGACAATCATGGCACATATACAAATATCAGGGCTACTACTCTAAAAAGATATTTTAACTCGACTGACACTAAAAATCATTGATTAGTTCTTTACCATTTGATTGATACATTTTCGTTTGAGGAGAAATGTGATAATTGATATGTGATATTTAAAAAAAATGTTTATGGTTGTTCGTCTCATTTGATTCATATTACTAAAGAAAATATTTAAGAATAATTATGATTTTCATGTATTAACAGAGTTAAAATAAAACATTTCGGGTTTAATTTAACTGTGCAAGTTATGGCTACAAAAAAATCAAGAAACCTACTCAGCGAATTTGAATGATAAGATCGCGAGGAAAAACGCGAAGCCAATTGACGGCGACTTATTGAAAATGGGTTGAATAGACAAAAAATTTACATCTATAGGACATAAAGCTTTGGAAAATGTATCAAAAGAATTTTAAGTCGAGGACGCTCCTTTGATTAAGGCATTTAGAGGCTGAGAAAAATATTTTAAGAAATTAGAGTGGGATAAAGGAGGTTTTTAAGGAAATGTTAAAGTTAAATAATTTTGATAATTTTGATATGTTACACACACACACACACACACAGACACACACACACACACACACACACACACACACACACACACACATATATATATATATATATATATATATATATATATATATATACATAAACTCAACTCTCGTTGCAACAGAACCTAGGGGGACAAGGCTTATGGTGCCAATCTCCGTTTATGTGACCAAGGTCCCTTGGGTGATAAGAATATGTTGCCAATCTTACTCGGAAACCCCAGTGTTTAGTTCCCAAGCAAGCTTGGTCCTAAGTTCATCTACCCACTGAAGGCTGAATCAACCTCAATAAACCTTAATATATATATATATATATATATATATATATATATATATATATACGTGTATATATATATTATATATATATACGTGTATATATTTTATATATATATACATATATAATTTCGAGAGTTAATTTACTAACATATCTACCCGATGGTCACGATGCTAAAAGAAGCATTTTGTATATGAGTATTAATATATAAATATTTTGTGTTGCGATAGACAAAGGTGTATGAAAGAAAAAACAAGAAAAAATCAACTCGAAATAAAATAAAGGCATTTATGTGACTTTCGATTTCTAGATGAAAGAAATAATCACCTCATTTCTTTCACATTAAAGGTCATTTATAAGTACTTATCCTTTGTAATTTCGCCTGTTAACTATAAAATTTATCAAGAAGTTTTTTCACTTTTATTGAAACAAAAGTACTCCTGAGCATTATCTCCGAAAAGTGGATCATTTCTCTTATGTATTAATTTTTTAACATTTACTTCCATGTAGAACAAACTATCTCCGAAAAGTGGATCATTTCTCTTATGTATTAATTTTTTAACATTTACTTCCATGTAGAACAAACTCATTTCCAACGTGATCCATATTGTCCTAATAAATAGCGATAAATAAAAAGTGCTGACAATAAGATGTAAATAAAGGATTTTAGTCGGATTACGCGTGACAGATACTTATGCCTTTCGATTCTGTTCCAGTCAGAGAAGATTTTCTTTTGCAGTTGGGAATAAATTACTACCGATTTGGAGAGCTAAATAAGAGAAGAAATAATTAAAAGTTTTATATTCCGGTCAATACTTTTATGTTTTTTAAGACTTTCCTTGATATTATTTGTATTGCAGACACCAGGACATCTCACCTGGAAAGTGTGTTTTTTCATTAATGTCAGGATATTGACTACAATGAAAGTTGCTTACTTATGTGAGAAGCATACAATTTAATATATAGTTTCTCTTTCCAGGGTCAAACAGTAAGACTTTCCTTGATATTATTTGTATTGCAGACATCAGAACATCTCACCTGGAAAGTGTGTTTTTTCATTAATGTCAGGATATTGACTACAATGAAAGTTGCTTGCTTATGTGAGAAGCATACAGTTTAATTTATAGTTTCTCTTTCCAGGGTCAGGCAGTAAGAATTTCCTTGATATTATTTGTATTGCAGACATCAGAACATCTCACCTGCGAGTGTGTTTTTTCATTAATGTCAGGATATTGACTACAATGAAAGTTGCTTGCTTATGTGAGAAGCATACAGTTTAATTTATAGTTTCTCTTTCCAGGGTCAGACAGTAAGAATTTACTTGATATTATTTGTATTGCAGACACCAGAACATCTCACCTGGAAAGTGTGTTTTTTCATTAATGTCAGGATATTGACTACAATGAAAGTTGCTTGCTTATGTGAGAAGCATACAGTTTAATTTATAGAGTCTTTCCAGAGTCAGACAGTTGGGTTTATCAGTAGAATTTATAGAGACAAATTTGCAAATCGATGTTTATTTTTATGCTATCAATATTTTTAAATTTTCGCAATAAAAGTATTCAATATAAATTCTACAAATTTTCATTTAATTCGCATAAAATCATTCTTACAAGTATGACAAAAGTTGATTTAAGAATATGTGAGTTTTGAGATAAATATTTGTAATAAATCTTTCATACAGTGGGGAATTATGTATCTCCTTTTGATATTTTAATACAGGTAAGTGATTTTTTTCTGCTGTTCGGCTAAATATCCTATACCATTCTAGATCAATTATTATTTTAATATGTCAAATGGCGATATAAAACAGATCGATTAAATAGTAATTCAATAAGCAACAAATGATTTTTTTCTTTTAGCAAATTCAGCTACATAAAAGTTTAAGAGAAGAATTAAAATTTTAAGGAATCATATAAAAAATAATGATTTATATGCTTAAATATACACACACTGACTCTCAAATATATATATATATATATATATATATATATATATATATATATATATATATATATATATATATATATATATATATACACCGGCTGGCCATAATTAAACTGACAGTGCTAACAGTTTTTTGTAGCGTGATCTATTTGGGAGAATGACGCCACACTTTGTAGGAAGATTAAACAAGACGGCGGACGATGTATTCCGCAAACAACAAATTAGTTCCAAAAGTCACCGCTGGGGAAATATTTGGCGCTGTGTTATAAAAAATAGAATGTTAAAAAATTAAAATTAATGCAGAATTAAATTACCTTTTATTATGCACACTTTCTGATTTAGTTCAAGTGCAATATTGCAACACTTTTAAAAAAGCGTAAAATCTCCAAAACACCGATAAAGTCTCGTGATATGCAATATCACACACCCTGAGCAGTAGAAGATGTTTTTTATTCAAATTTCACTTTACATCCATTGGCACAGTGCCAGCTGCTTGGGTTTTAAAAGGCAATGTGTTACGTTTCGAATCAATCGTATTGGAAGTTTATGTGCAATGTCTCCTTCTTTAGTCGAGCGTCTGTTGAGCTCAAATTCTTTTACCTCAACCAGTGCAACGCGTCAGCCGCTCTTCGTGCTTTTAGAACTCACAAAAAATGAGTAAAGGTAACAAACCTGTGTCAGTTAATGGGCTAAAAGCAATGGTTACGACGATTGAGTTTGTTCTGTTACCGGAGAGAAATATCGCCACATGTTGAACAGCTTTGTGATTCCGGCACTTCAGCAAAGATAATGCCTAGGGGAAATCATTTTCATGTATGATGGACCCCCTCCACACGTTTCTGTACTGGTGCAACGACAGAAATTCACAACAGGAAGAGTCATTAGCCGCTACGTTCCAACTGCATGGTCACCTCGGTCGCCTGATCATACCCCATGCGACTTCGGGCTATGGTGTTACCTTAAGTCCAGGACCTGGCTACGTTGAATGATAAAATATCACGGACTGTACGGGAGATTCCTGCAGACATGTTACTTTCTGCTGTTGTGCATACTGCGCACATAATGCAATATGTGGTCCACAACAACGGCAGCCACATCGAACCTCATTTGGAGGCAAAATAAAAGGTAATTTCCGTATTGATTTGCATTTTTAACACTCTATTTTCTATTACACAGCGCCAAATACCCCCTAGCGGTGACTTTTGGAACTAATTTGTTTTTTCGCGGAATCCTTCGGCATTCATCTTGTTTAATCTTCCTACAAAATGTGGCGTCATTCTCGCAAATAGATCCCGCTACAGAACAATGTAAGTAGTGTCAGTTTAATTATGGCCACCCGATATATATATATATATATATATATATATATATATATATATATATATATATATATATATACACATCTAACTTTTAGTACAAATTGTTACTGTAGTACAGTCAGTGTTTCGTCGCTAATAGCAGTTTCCCTTATTTTAATAGAGACTTAAAATGCTTAGATGCTTGCAGGTCATCCTAGTACTTATTGTTGCTTTTGCTCTTCAGCAGGATTTTGTATATAAAAAAATGCAGCATATGGGTGTAAAAGGAATTTTATGTATCACATTTATAGTATGGCGTAGCCTACATGTATAACATATGGGTTTATGGGTCTATTCTCCTGCAGATAAGTGATATACCTGTCTTTTTTATTTCAGACTAAAGATAATGTATCTTTTGTAATCACAAATGTTGTCTATTTATCTAAATAATTTGCACTAACTGAAATAAAATATATATTTGTATTCTTTTTCAAAAGTGCAATATTTCATTTTTTGTGAGTTTAATATCATTTACTTTTATATAAAACAAACTCATTCCTAATGTTAGACACATGTTCCTAATAAATAATGATAAAAAAAGTGTTGACATTAAGATGTAAATAAAGGATTTTAGCCGGATTACGTGTGACAGATACTTATGCCTTTCGATTCTGCTACAGTCAAAGAAGATTTTTACTTTTACTGTTGGGAATAAATTACTACCAGTCTGGAAAGATAAATAAGAAAAGAAATAATTAAAAACTCAAATGCCCCGGTCGAGACTTTAATGTTTTTTAAGGCTTTCCGTGATATTAGTTATGTTTGAGACACCAGACAGTCCCATCTGGAGGTATATGTTTTTTCATTAATATCTGGTTATTTTCTCGATTGGAGGTTGCATGTGTATCTGAGAAGGGAGCTTGATTTATCGTTTCTAGCTCCAGAGTCAGACAGTTTGGTTTATCAATGAAATTTATGGCGTTGTTTTACAAACCAAATTGCAAATCGATAACTGTTTTTGCTTTAGGATTTTTTTTTAATTTCGTGATACTTTTTTATTCTATGTATATCTAATGTATATCTATTATTTTTGAAGAATAGATAACTTTGATATGTCTTGTGTTGCTGAAATTTTGATTAAAATATATTTTATTACCTAAATTATTAGTATAGAATTGAGTATCATGAAAGCGAGAAATTAAAATTTACAGGTAGAACACCATTTCTGATTATACCTGAACAATTGTTGAATGGGATGGACAATTTTCTGTACCAAAGTTCGTGGTTGTAAAACACACTACTTGCATGGATGCTCATATTCGATTGGAATCAACTATAGGCAGTAAGTTCCATTTTCATTAGCCATCTTGTAATACAAAATGTACCACTCGGCCAACTAAACAAATCTTTTGGGAGTATATTATATATTGTTTGACCTAACCCAACCTAAGACAGAAAAATGGGTGTTCATTTCAACTATAAAACTCCGAAATTATTCTAAATAATTAATTCTAAATAGAATAATAAACTGGATTCATCCAAATAAAAGATACATAACAGAGGCTTTTGGGAATAAACTGTATGGAGTTCTTTTAGTAACAACGTTATGGTTGTTCAGTAAAATCTATTGAATCAATATAAAACTATATAACAGAATTGACTACATTTGCCAGATTTATTGACTGAATATTATAAATGATATTGCAATTTGAAAAATTCAATAAAATTAAATTTTACAATTCCAGAGTAATTATAGATAGTCAGAGAAGATTTTCTTTTGCAGTTGGGGATAAATTACTACCAATCTTGAGCGATAAATAAGAAAAGAAATAATTAAAAACTCAAATGCCCCGGTTGAGACTTTAATGTTTTTTAAGGCTTTCCATGATATTAGTTATGTTTGAGACACCAGACAGTCCCATCTGGAAATATATGTTTTTTCACTAATATCTGGTTATTTTCTCGATTGGTGGTGGTTGCATGTGTATCTGAGAAGCCTGGAGCTTGATTTATCACTTCTCTCTCCGGCGTCAGATAGTTTGGTTTATCAATACAATTTATAATGTTGTTTTACAAACCAAATTGCAAATCGATAATTGTTTTTGCCTTAGGATTTTATTTTTATATTCCGTAATATTTATTTTATCCTAATTCTATATATTACACAATCGAGTATTAGTGCATATCTAATATTTTTAAAGAATGGATATCTTTGAAGTGTTCTGTATTGTTGAAATGTTTGATCAAAATATCTTTTATTAGCTAAATTAGTAGTTTAGAATTGAGTTTCATGTAAGCGAGAATATTAAATATTAAAGGTAGACCAAAATTTTTGATTATGCCTGGACAATTGTTGAATGGGAAGGACCAAATTTCAGTACCAAATTTCGTGGTTGTAAATCACACTACTTGCATGGATATTCATATTCGTTTATCGAATAATGAACTTTCGAAAATAAGGAATCGACCATATCGACTGTAGGCAGTAAGATCCATCATCTTTAGTCGTTTTGTAATATAAAATAAATACTCGGTAAACTAAACAAACCTTTTGGGAGTATATTATATATAGTTTGAAATCTTCTAACCTAAGACAAAAAAAATACGTGTTAATTTCAACTATAAAACTCCAAAGATATTTGAAATGATTAGGTCTAAACAGAATAATAAACTGTATTCTTCTAAATCAGTGGTCTCAAAGTGCGGCTCCAGAGCCGCATGTGTCTCTTTGGCTTCTTAAGTACGGCTCTGGTACAGATATCAACGAAAGACGCAATAATATTTTCATTTAAAAAAACACTTGGTAAGAAAATAATTAAATCTTATTTTGATAAATTAATAATTTTCTATAAATCGAGAACATGTATAATTTTTGTTGTACCATGTACAAGCTACTAGCTGAAATTGTTCGTATGTTTTCGGTGTTCTCCAGTGTGATATAAAGGTACCACAAGCATGCGCGCATACTTTTTCTAAATTAGTGAGGGTACTAATTGGCATCACACACCAGTAGCTGCAGTGAGAACAGTTTTGTCTAATGTACCGTGTCTGAAATTTTCTCCTTTTGAAAATGACATTGGTAACTTTTAAATAGAATTGCTGGATTTAAAAAACAAGGAGATATTTCGCTTTAAATTCGAACTTCTTTGTGTTGAATTAGAAATACTGAAGAAGTAAAAAATTGATCTTAGTTCACAACACAAGTGGTCTGATTTGAATGACCTCGAAAAGGAAGACATGATCATTTTCAACTGTTGGAATAGTACTCCTGCCTATTACAATCAGCTGAAAAAGCTCGCGTTTGCTGTTCTTTCAATTTTAGGTTCTACATTTAACCCTTTATAGGTCACCAAAATAAATTCATAGGAATTTAATGTAATTTGTTTATAAATGTTATCTATGGACCTTGTAAATGTAAAATATAAGTTTTCTTTACATTCCTTAGAAGGGTTTGCCTTAGAGAATGCCTAAGGAAGGTTTGAGGAGTGGTTTAACTGACTAACCTTGTAGAGCTTAAACATTATGCCTTTTTAAAACTTTAACTATATTGGAAGAACAATAAATGATAATCATTTAACTGGTATAATGAATAAATAGCTTAACAGCTTATAAGTGTTGTTTGTATAGATAGTTTTATTTGGGGTCATACGCAAGATAAATTGAATTACTGATTTCTCAAGTACAGAAAGTTTAAATACATATATTTCAAAAGAAAAAATATAAACGTAGAACTGTCATCTGTTATAAATTTAAAATATCAAAAACATAATTAATATATATATATATATATATATATATATATATATATATAATATATATATATATATATAATCTAAAAATCATCCATGTCACCAAAAAGTTTTTTTTAATTGCAGAAGTTATTGATTCTACATCATTCGCTTCCCTACATCACAGATGAGATTGGAGCCGTAAGTAATTATAAACAGATAAAGTAAAATACTCCAAAAAGTAAACTTAAAAACATCTTTAACAGGTGGTTTTTCTACGAAGCCAGTGTTCGCTGAAGGGTTATATGCGAACAATCTGTTTCAAGCATGATCTTTATCGAGAGTAAACTGAGAAGTCGTCTTATTGATGAGAACTTCGAATCATGTCTAAAATTATAAACAACAACATAGAAACCTGACTAACTCAAAATTTCCAAGGAGATGGAAATCACATTGTTCGCATTAATGAATATTTATTTATTATGAAATTTTCTTTTATTTAGTGTAATACTTATTTAGTGTAATAAAAGTTTACTAAACAAGTATATATGCCTCCGAATTAAAAAAAAATATTTTAATGTTCATATTTGACTCTTTTCTAAAACGTTTGCTGACCACTGATCTAAATAAGACACATAACAGAGGCTTTTCGGTATAAACTATATGTAGGGCTATTAACAACGGCTTTATCTTTTTCAGTAAAATTTATTGAAATCTTTCAGGTTCAGTTATATCTATTGCAATCTATAAGGAATGTATTAGGTTCAGTAAAATGTATTAAAATCTATCAGGAATTTATCAGGTACAGTAAAATCTACTGAAATGTATCTAGAATCTACCAGGTTCAGTAAAATCTATTGGAATATCAGAAATCTATCAGGTTCAGTAAAATCTATTGAAATCTATCAGGTTCCGTTAAATCTATTGAAATCTATCAGGTTCAACAAAATCTATTGAAATCTATTGAAATCTATCAGGTTCAGTAAAATCTATTGGAATATCAGAAATCTATCAGGTTCAGTAAAATCTATTGAAATCTATCAGGTTCCGTTAAATCTATTGAAATCTATCAGGTTCAACAAAATCTATTGAAATCTATTGAAATCTATCAGGTTCAGTAAAATCTATTGAAATCTATCAGAAATCTATCAGAATTAGTAAAATCTATTGGAATCTATCAGAAATCTATCAGGTTCAGTAAAATCTATTGAAATCTATCTTTAACATCAGGCTAAAAAAATCTATTAAATCTATCAAGTTCAGTAAAATCTATTGAAACAATATGAAAATTTGGGTTTATATAAC
This sequence comes from Pardosa pseudoannulata, assembly GCA_032207245.1. Taxonomy (NCBI): domain Eukaryota; kingdom Metazoa; phylum Arthropoda; class Arachnida; order Araneae; family Lycosidae; genus Pardosa; species Pardosa pseudoannulata. The sequence goes on along the minus strand of CM063511.1, from coordinate 37,969,938 downwards.
AGAACTGACTACGTTTGCAAGATTTATTGACTGAATATTATAAATGATTTTACAGCTTAAAAAATTCAAGAAAAATATGTTCTACAATTCTATAGTAATTATGCCGGATAAGTTAAAAAATCAAGTTCTAAAAATAAGAGCTTCAACGAATATATTACTTTGTATTTTGCAAAATAAAAACTTTAGTTTTAAACATGATACCTCTAAGCTTGATCCATTTTATTCTATTACTTTGTTAAATTATTTTAATATTGTCTGCAATGTTTTAACTGAGTATAATTAATGATGATTTCGTATGGATTTATAATGAAATCTATATAATTTGAAAAATATACATTTAAGTTTCAATTAAAAAAATATGAAGGCAATAAAAAAGATGGCTGCGTATAAGAAAATTGATTGCTTTTGCAAGATTTATTGTCTAAATATTATAAATGATTTTTCAATTTGAAAAACCAATAAAAAAGAAATGCTACGATTTTAGAGTAATTATGCCGGATACCTTAAAAAATCAAGTTTTGAAAGTAATAGCTTTAACGTATATATAACCTTATATTTTGTATGAGTGATTTCGGAACATTTTATTCTATTAATTAAAAATAATTTTATGTGTGATGTTTTAGTTGTACAGACTTAATAATGATTTCGCAAGTATGTAAAAATATAATTTTGAAAACAAATGCTAAGTTTCAGTAAAAAATATGAAGCCAATAAACATATGCCAATGTATATATGATTATTTAGTACGTCACGAAGATTGAATTGATTTTATAAATGATATTACAACATGATAATTTAAAGAAAAATAAATTCTATAATTCTAGAGTAATTATGCCAGCAAATTCAAAACTATAGTTTAAAGAATAATATATTGAATACAATATATTGTATTTTTATGAATCACTTTGATACATTTTATTCTATTACTTTATTAGATTAAATAAAACTTGTCTACAATGTTTTAAGTGAACAGAATTAATGATTATTTCATATGTATTTATAAGGAAAACTACATAATTTGAAAAATATATAAGGTTCAGTTAAAAAAATATGAAGCCAATAAAAAATATGGGTGAATGTAATAAAATTGATTGTGTTTGCAAGATTTATTGACTGATTATTATAAATGATTTTACAGTTTGAAAAATTTAGTAAAAATAAATTCTACACTTCTAGAGTAATTATGCTTGATAATTTAAAAAATCAAGTTTTGAAAATAATAGCTCTTACGAATATATTAAGTTGTATTTTGCAAAATGAAAACTGTAATTTAAAAGATAATACCTTTAAGCTTGGTACATTTTATTATATTTATTTATGAAGTTAAATGACTTTTTCTGTTATGTTTTAATTGAACAGACTAAATAATGAGTTCTCATATATGTAAAAAGATAATTTTGGAAAAAAAAGGTAAGGTTCAGAAAAAAGTACTAAGCCAATAAAATATATAAAATATATAACAAAATTTATAAAATATATAATAATATCATTGAGTACTTCAGGAAAATTGAATTGATTTTATAAATGATATTACAACATGAAATTGTAAAGAAAAATAAATTCTATAATTCTAGAGTAATTATGCCAGTCAATTTAAAACTCTATTTTAAAAAGTAATGAATACAATAGCTTGAATTTTGTAAGAATCTCTTATAAGTATACTCTTATATAAGTATACTCTTATTTTGCATAATTAAATTAATATTGTGTACAATGTTTTAATTGAACATAATTAACAATGATTTCGTATGCATTCGTAATGAAAATTATATAATTTGAAAAACAATTCAGTTAGATTAATTTTAAGGCAATAAAAAAATATGTATGTATATAAGATCATTGAATTATACAAACATAGAGTGATTATGCCGGAAAATTTAAAGTTCTAGTTTTCAAAATAACAGCTTTAATAAATATATTACTTTGTATTTTGTATAAATCTGCTTGGTACATATTTTTCATTTTATTTATTAAGCAGAAATAATTTTGTCTTTTGTGTTTTAATTGAAGAGACTAAGTTATGAATTCACATATATTAATGGAGAAAAAGATACATTTTGTAAAAAAAAGTATATGGTTCAGTAATAAGTATGAAGCCAATAAAAAATATGTATATATATATAAGATCATTGAGCAAGTAAAAAAGATTGAATTGATTTTATAAATGATTTTACAACATGAAAAATTAAAGAAAAGTAAAGTCTATAATTATGTTGCAGTAATTAACCAGCAAATTGAAAACTCTAGTTTAAAAAATATCTTTAATAAATACAAATGTTGTATTTTGTATGATTCAGCTTGATACATTTAATACTATTATTTTATTAAGTTAATTGTATCTTGTCTACAATGTTTTAACAGAACAGAATTAATGATTATTTCCTATGAATTTATAATGAAAACTATATAGTTTGAAAAAAATATATAGATTTAGTTTAAAAAAATATGAAGCCAATAATTGCTGAATATAAGAAAATTGATTGTGTTTGCAAGATTTATTGACTGAATATTATAAATGAGAGTGAATGTTATAGAGTAATTATGCCTGGAAATTTGAAACATCTAGTTTTGAAAATAGCAGCTTTTTAAAATATATTACCTTGTATTTTGTATAAGTCAGTTTGGTACATTTTTTTTATAATTTATTAAGTAAAATTATTTTTGTCTTCCATGTTTTAATTGATCAGGCTAAGTAATGAATTCACATATATTAATAGTGAAAAAGATATATTTTGAATAAAAGTGTACGGTTCAGTAAAAAATAATGAGCTAAAAAAAGTTTCGCTGCAAATAAGCACATTGAATACGCTTGCAAAATTTTCACAGTCATTCATTATATAGGAAAACTGTATATCTTCTAAATCAACCCTTCCGTGTCCTTTTCCATTATCATAAGTCAAAAATTTTTGAAAGATCAGATAATATCGATAAATGTAACTTATGTGAGGGAGAAAAATACTGCTTTTGATATATTCGGAACGCTGGTCGATATATTTTGAAATAACATTGACCAGAGATTTACATTTTATCCGAAACTTTAGAATCGAAAGGATGTTTTAAAGGACTATGAGTCAATATTGATTCATCCAGCTAGCAATATCCAGATGCTAGCATCTGGGTATTTTTTTATAGTTTATATTTTGAATTCGATAAAAGCTTTTTTTAAATCGGGGACCGCAATATCTAGTTCCGCTTTGCGGTGACATAAATAAAAATAGTTAAACATGTTTTGAGTAATTCAAAAACTTTTTAAAATGTTACTCTAAAATATTTGTTTGAGACCCTAGGTCCTTTTTTGAATAAGGGACTTTAATATGTATGAATGTGAATCAATGAAATGTATATGTATCGTATGTATTATTACCAATGTTATATCATATGTAATATCACATTATATTATGTAATGTATAACATATAATCAATATATATATATAAAATAATTAAAAAAGTTATTTGATATATACCAGTTATATCATGTATAATTAAATTATGATATTAATTAAAATGTATTAAAAAATAAATATGATTTTAATGTAATACATTTAGAATAAAGTTGAATTATTATTAAATAAAAACACATTTGCTGTTGAACTTCGTTTGATTACACTATTGATAATTAATTAATTAGATTAAAAAGTTATTATTTGTCTAACATTTATTACTCTTTATGTATTTATTTTTTAAAAAAAAAGGCTAAAGTGCTATATATTTTAAAGTTGTATTAAAACTTTTAAATTTCTAATTAACATTTTGTTTTTAAAAGAGTTTTTTATATTTTGTATACCAAAATATTTCTATTATATAAATATATTTGTTTTTTATTATTAAAAAGATTTGTAAAAAAATTTAAAAAATAATTGATAATACACTATTATTAAAGTGTTAATATAAAAAATAATAATAAAAAAAATGTTTTGTTAAGTATGTAAACAGAATAATAAGTAAGAACACAAAAATCAGTATAATATATAAGTCAGATATAAAGTGCTTTATTGAGTTTAATGGATCTGGAGTTACAATAAAACTTGGACTGTAAAAAGTATAAATAAACTGGAGAAACTATAACAAACGGTAAATAAAATATTAAAATATCTGCTTCAAGCCATGAATATGTTGAATCAGTCTTGGAAAGAGTTGAAGAAAAATAGATCAAATTTAAGTAAATTGAGATTAGTTATTGTAATTAGTTTACATACCGTAAAATAAAATAAGTAATAGCCAAATAGGTTTATATTTGATAAGAAAATTTAATATGATGATATTAAATTAGATTTACATATGTAAGATATAGATTTATTCTGAGTAATTTTGTTTTAATTTGCCTATCATTAAATGTTTTCCAAAGAACAGTCCGAATTGAAAAAATAAAAATTTGTAGATACATAAAAACCAAAATACATTTCATTATTGTAATTTCACTGAGTGTTTTAATATACCTTTAAAGCATAACTACCTAGGGAAAAAAGTTACAAATTTCTCAATTTGAACTCAATAAAACTGGAAAATTTATACCGATTAAATGCTGCCTGCGTTATTATGTAAATAAATAGAATAAAACGTAAAAAAATTAAAATAGTATAAACATCTCGATTTATTTAGATTCTTTAACTTTTGGGTTAAATGATCAACAGTATAAAATATCCACTAATTAAAGTAAAAATCAATGAGATAAAATTATACTGAACAAGATTTACATTTTTAAATCTTTTAATTAAAACATGGAAAACGTTGATTGGAGTTGAAGTAAAATAAATAATATTTAGTTGGATTGGAAAAAGCTATTTAAGGACAGGTCTCATCAAAGCCGTTTAACGATTAATCGTGATTAATCTCTGTTTAAATGGAGAATTGCGTCGCACCATTGGTTGTCTTCCTGAGTTAATAGCGGTTAGCCCTTAAAAATCTTTGGTGAGATGGGCCTTAAGTATATTATATACTTAAGGCCGGTTATTAAAAAATTGTATTTAATATAGAAGAGTTGAATTTCTTTATATTAAAGTTGGTTTAACTGTGTAAATGAGAGATTGGAGATAAGTATTATTAGATTTGATAGATTTTATGTAATAAAAACCATACATAATAAAATGAACTAAAGTAGACGACCGTAATATAGAAGTAGATGAACATATATAATAAGTAGATTCAACAGATTAAAGGAAACAAGAAAAAAATTCTCTTAAAATAAAATAAATACATGTCAAGAAATTATAATGGTTTCATAAAATGAAACTATATAGAAATACCTGTATTATTTTAGAAGAGTAATTAACCAAATGAGAAAAATGAGTTTTTTTATTTAAAAACGTATATATATATATATATATATATATATATTTATATATATATATATATACACATATATATATACATATATTACATACATATACATACATACATATATATAACATATATATAATATATATATACATATACATATATATATATATATATATATATATATATATATATATGTATATATATATACATACATACATTACCTGTAGTAAGATAAAACTTTAATTCACTTTTGAATTTAAAATTATAAAGAAACAAAAATAAATAGGTTCGTAATGGTATAAATGCTTCAACTGCTTTAGCTATGTTTTAAAAACTAATAAGCAATTCAGTCAATTTTTTATATAAAAGCTGGTGTAAATATTTAAAGGAGATATTTCTGTTAAGTAATATTGGATTGGAAATTAAAGATCGTTTAACTGTGTAAAGGAAATATTTCTGCTAAGTATTACTGGATGTGATGTGTTTTGGTTAATAAAATGAGACATGATAAATTGTTATAATATCATATGGATATATTATAAGTATATTCAACAGGTTAAAGGGAACATGGATAAAATTGATTTAAAATAAAAAATATGAGTTAAAAATATAATGATCTTATAAAAAGGAACTTGATATAATTTATATAAAGTATATAAAAGAAATAAGGAGATAAAATATATGCCTTTTATTTAAAAATCTTATATATTAGTAGCCTATAGTAGTAAAAAAACTTTTAAAACTGAAATCAATAAAGAAAAAAATAAAGGTAAATAACTGCATGTTATTATAACTTAAAAAGCTGCTTTAAGTATGTTTTAAAAAGTAATAAAAATTCAATAGAACTCAGATATTTTTGTGAGATATAAAATGGTAAAAATGTCATATTTTTCTACACGGATAATTTCAAAGCCTGCATTACGTTATATTCCGTTTAATTCCTGTGTTTAAGAGAACGTAAATGTAAAATAAATGGAGAAGAAAGAGATAAAATAGATAGCTAAAACAAATTTTACAACTAAGACTGTTTTAAACGGGAAAGAACCGTATCTTAATTCCATGCCAGATAATAGTGCTTGTCACAGATTCTAAAGCGGGGTTAAATGAAACATATGGTCTTTTTAAGTGCTTTCAAAACACAGTTTAAACTAAAGTATTCCATTTAAACATAGAACAGGTTTTCCTTTTAGCATAATTCTGTTAAAAGTTAACAGAGAACCCCCCTCGCTATAAATTTTGTTGCATGCTTAATTACAATTAAGTATCTTGAATGTTGGCGTTTTATAAAATAGCGACACCTTAAGTTTAAAATTTTCTTAGTAATCTATCATGCCCCCCATAGAAACTTATGTAGTCATCTATTTAAACACTTAAAAGCTGTTGTTAGGGGTGGAATTTACCTAGGTAAATATATATGTGTAAAAGACTATTATTAAACTAGACTTAATATTTTCTATGATGTGAAATGTATTTATTTCATGGATATGATTTGTGATAAAAACTTGAATAATCACCAAAATATCTCGGAAATTTTAGAGTTAAAAGAAAAAATGCTACTGAATGCATTAGACTAAATTTAAATTGAAGTCTGAAAAAAGAAAGAAAAAATCAGTAATGTGGTAGTCTAAAGGAAATATATTAAAGATTGTTTGACTTTTGTCAGTTTAGAAATATTTCTGCACAAAGTTGTCTCTCAAATTCAAAAGCTGTAATTTATGTTAGTAATGTGTGATTAAAAATTTTAATTACCAACTGTAAAAAATATTACAGAATTAATCCAATAATAAAAAAAAAGTTGTACTCATTCTTAATGTGACCAAATAATGCCCAAAACCGAATAAATAGAATGTCATCTTTCAGTAGCTGTGTTCAAGGGTTTTGATACCACCGTTTATGCTTTCTTTTATCTATTCAAATATGGCTACAGGTGGTTGACATAAGTCGCAGTTAAGAGCCTAAGGACCGGCCGGCGGAGTCAACCTATGGTTGGTTGGTTGGTTGGTTGATTGATTGATTGGGAGCACTACGGTCTACTTTTTGCAACACGAGGTCAACCTAAGGGGAAGCAACTCCGAGGGGGACCACCGCTCATTTTTCAGATCCCCCTCTTTTTTATTATTATAATTCTTAATTATTACTCTTTTTTAGGAACGCGAGTGCCGGTTAATATTTTTATTCTCTCTTCTGTCTCCCGGTTCACTTAAGTCGAGGTTGGACCCCTAGGACTGACATCGCCGCTAACCCAGTAGGACCCACTCTCACTGGGAACCGTTTTTTTCTTCCTTCTGTCACCCAGGTTCCGTTTTTTTAGAAGTTTAGTTCGTATCTTAGGTTAGGGTTTTTTTAGGTTCCTGGAACTATGCGAGGTTCCAGCGATTCCTTTTTTGAGCACGCCGGGTCAAGGGGGTTCCGCAGGGTGACTCTTCGAGTGATGGTCTCGAGGCCCAAGAGGCAATTGTCGCCTCTCAAAATTTTCTTGTTTTTCTTTTCCGGCCCCTTCGGTTTCCCGTCCTGTATGATGCAACGAGCAAAATTCTCACTCACGTTTTTCTTCTTCTTCTCTCCATTAGTTCGTGTGGTTCCCTTCACCCTCATTAGTTCCGGGTCAGGATGTAAACTAAGCATCCAGTAGTATTCCAATTTCCGTCCTCTAAGTAGTGCATGTCTTCTGCTTTCGCTCGAGGATAGCGCCTGGGTCCCGACCGTCGCTGGCAGTGTACTTCAACGTGCTAAGTGTGGGGTGGGGTGGCCCTACACTTGCGATCTGCCCACCGCTGTCGGGATCAGCCTGGTGGCCGTCATGGCTATATGGGCCCGGTTGGAACTTGATTGATTGATAGATTGTCTACACTAACTTTTTCAATAAAATGTGTCTTTGATTTGCCCGATAGACGTACGGGTAGCTATATTAATACTCTCACGGAAACTCAATCATACATTGCTCTAATTTAATTATTTGTTCAATTTATATTATTATACTATTTATATTATTTATTTTTGTTAAAATATGTAATCGCACTCATACTTGGCGACTTGGCTGTTTATTATTATTTAAGTAATAGCTTTCTCATACTTAAAAGGTTTTCTTGAGTTAAGCCTTTTGTGTTTTCATTGGTTGTGTTTGATTAGTTTTGTTTTGTGCCTGTAATTTGATTGGCTGGATTCAGGATATTTATTAAACCATAAAAGCCCAATGTACCTCGTATTTTTGCATTATCAGTATTATTATTATTATTATTATTATTATTATTATTTTGGTGTTTTTAATAAAAGGTGTTTTGCGATCTGTGGCTCTTCATTGTGTTTTAACAATTTTTCTAATTCGTTTTTTTACTATTATCGTGTTCTCTTTATATGTTTATATGACTTATGTTCTATTTTTATATTATTTTATATTACAGTATTTTATTCATTGCATATGTCTTTAACACTTTTTATATCAAGATTTTAAACTTTTCGTAAAATACTAAACACATTACAACATCAATATATAATTTTATATTTATTCTTATTAAACCTATAACTTTTGGGAAATGTTTCCGAAATATAGTCGAATAGAGAGTGTTTTCAGTTCATGAAACGGAAAAAAATGGGTTCAAATTCCATTTAAGACATGGAAGCTTGTAGCGTTTGGAATCAGTTTTAAGCAGTATGTACCAGTCTCATTAGCCCTCAGGTTCATATTGCTAAATACTTTCACTACCAGTCTTTTTCCGAGAAACAATTACAAATCCCCAAGATCTCAGTGTGACTTGGATGTCACATTGGAATTTGTTTGAGAAAATACATACATTTTAGTGGTATAATAGGGATTGAAATGAAACTCAAAGGGAAAAAATACTCAAACATCTTTATACTACAGTAAATCCCAAATACAAATGGAACATATATAACTCGGTGATAGCGAAAGGGTTGATGAGGAAAACCAAATTGCGTAACAGTACTCAATTTTTTAAGAATTTTAAATTAGCACAATTTTTTAAAACTGTCTAACATTTTAAAGAATTTATTATTCCGAGAAACACTTACAAATCACTTAGATTTCAGTGTGACATCTTTATTATTATCCCATTAGTGTTTTTATGGGGTAATATCTATATATATATATATAGCGATATAAAATTAAACTTAATTTAAACTACAGGAATATGCAAGTGTAACAAATATGTTGGTAGTGAAAGCGTTAATGAGGAAAACCAAATTGTGTACGAGTACTCAATTTTTTATAATTTTTAAATCAGCACTAATCTTTTAAACTATCTAAAATTCTAAAGAATTTTTTTTTTCTGAGAAACAGTTAGAAATCATCAAGACTTCAGTGTGACATATATGTCCCATTGGTGTTTTTTTCTGGGAAATACTATAATATCTCAGTGGTATTGTAGCAATTGTAATTAAACTCAAGGGAAAGAAAACCCAATATTTTTTATACTACTGAAATTTCAAATTGACAGTGGGTCATATATGTCCCGGTGGAGGCGAAAGGGTTAATGAGGAAAACCAAATTGCATAAAAGTTCTCAGTTTTTTTTTAAATTTTTAAATCAGCACAAATCGTTGAAATTAACTAAAATTTTAAAGAATTTTTTTTTTGAGAAACAGTTGCAAATCCCAAGACTTCAGTGTGAAATATGTCCCATTAGTGTTTTTATGGGAATATATATATATATATAGTGGTATTATATATATATATATGAAATTAAATATAAAATATATAAATATAACCTTTATATATTTTTTTATGCTTATAGTTTTGAAATTATCAAAGAAATTTAAATTGCAATGTAGGATATATGGTAGAGAAAGGGTTAATGAGGAAAACCTAATGAGAAACAGTTAGAAATCTCCAAGACTTCAGTGTGACATATATGTCCCATTGAAGTTTTTTTGGGGAATACTATAATATCTTAGTGGTATTATAGCAATTGAAATTAAACTCAATGGAAATAAAACCCAATATTTTTTATACTGCGGAAATTTCAAATTGACAGTGGGACATATATGCCCCAGTGATAGCGAAATAGTTAATGAGGAAAACCAAATTAAATAACAGTACTCAATTTTTTAAAATTTCTAAATCAGCAGGAATCTTTTACACTATCTGAAACTTTTAGGACATTTAGACGTATTATACATTTTTAACGTATTTGCTTCTCATGAAAAATTCCTTTGCTGTTTCATAGCATCATATTTTTAGCGCTTATAATTTTTCTTGAGACATATATGAAAGGGATATTTTAAACAGAGTATCATAATATGACACCTTTATAGGCGACATTTTTCATGCTTATAGCTTCCGCATAGCATTACTCAAGAAATGTTTAAGACACAATGTAAGCTTTGATATTAAAAGTGACAATAGGCGGTGAAAGCGCTTTTTAAGCGTCGTCTTTGTAAACTCCGTAAAGTTTTCTGATATTCTGAACTTTAAAACTTTCACCTTTTACTCATTTATTACTTAAGGGGACACTGTCTTTTCAAAACTAATTTATTTTGTTTTCCACTTATCTCTTTACATTTATATGAACATTTTTCAACAAACCATGAAATACAAATTGTTTTAAATGGATCATTATTGAAAATGTTCTGATTACCTTTTTTACGTATTATACTGTCATTTTCATTCATAACATAACTTTTTGTTCCTTTATATAGTAATAGCTATAGCATAAAAATTAGTAACATTTTCAACCTTTCCTAGTAAACCTTTGCTTAGTAACATTTGCATTTTGCCTATAAACATTTGCTGAAAATATAATGCGGAATAAAGAATAATATTTAAAATATCAATTTTTTCCGTGTAATATATAAGTGCTAATTCTCTCAATTTCTAACAGAATATACGTCTTGCTACTCGAAATATATTAGCGTTAATTTACCTTTATTTTAAAATGTATTGAGTAAACTGTTGATAAATGCTGAAGGAATATTATGATTACGTATGTATCTCAACAGTTTCATGTACTCAAAAACTGCGAAAATTTTTGTTTAAAAATGTCTGTATATTTAAATAAAAAATAAACATTTTGCTTTGTGCTGGCATCTGTTTTTTCTATTTCATTAAAAACTTTGACAAAGAATTTTTCTGAAAATTAAAAAAAAATTATTATAACTGCATAGTGGCAAGTATAAATTAAATGATCTACATGACCAACGATACATGTGGGCAAAGTATTTGGTACCCTATCGTATAGGATTGGATTCAAATGAAATTGTCTGTGAGTGCATTTTAAATGAGTCTAACATGGATGGTTGGAAATTCAAATGGTTCTTGTATTTGTAATTTTATGTCAATTCTATTATTTAGCTCAGGTAATTTAATAACTAAAACGCTTTTCGAGTAAAAGACAATATTAACAAAATAATAATTACAGTATATTTTATTCCAAAATTTGAATTCATTGTGAATATTATTTAAGAATTTTGATTTGAAATCAATTTTTAAATCAAATTTCATATTGTATCAAAGGCATCAAAGGTGGTGATGCAACTGGAGCCTATGGGCCGAGCCCGTCAATCCAGAGGCTTCTATCAGTAAGCACAAAAATGACAACGAGCGAAAAAGAAACACATAAATAAGCAAATAAATAGAAGGGTTGATTCGTGAGTTCATAACACAAAACTAGAGAGTAGAAAGTTTAGGGATAGTAAAACATAAATATTTTTGTGGCCAGTGACATCCGTACAAAATAAGCCGAAAAATTTGAATAAAAATGAGTAAAAACAAAAAAATTTAGAAATTTTGAAAATAATAAAAATATAAGTTTTAAAAAAAATAAGCTGTCTTAAATATTTGAAAAAGGCCTAAATAGTAATGTTTAATTATAGTAATAATTTTTATTGATTTATTTTTGGTGTTATAAATTTTTATTTGCTGAGTAGTAATGACCGGGTACGAAAATTTGGAAAAAATAAAAATACATGTTTTAAAAATAAATAGAATAGTCTAAAAATCCAAAAGGGCCTAAATAATGTTAAATAATCGCAAAAAATAATTTTTATTAATTTTAATTTAGAGTTGAAAATTTTGTCTTCGCCGAATTTCATATTGTCTGGCGGTGAAATGTTTATATTTTATATAATTATAAAATTTTTGTGTTATTTATATAACATAAACATAGAAAATGTGTATATGGGTTGATAAAAACAACGTATATTTAGTTTAATTTTTTAGGAGTTGTTTTTTCAAGAATTTTTAATTTTAATTAAATTAAACAGCGATAATTACATGTATGTTTTATTCCAAAATTTGAATTTATTGTGAATATTATTTTAAAATTTTGATTTGTAATGAAATTTAAATAAAATTTCATACTGTCCGGCAGTAACATGTTTGCATTTTATGTAATTATGTAATTTTTATGTTTTTTATATTAAGAGCAGAAAATTTGTATAGGTGATGATAAAAACAGCTGATTTTCAATTTAATTTTTTATGAGTTGTTATTACAAGAATTTTTACTTTAAATTAAATTAAACAAAGATAACGACATGTACGTTTTATTCCGAAATTTGAATTTATTATGAATATTATTTAAAAATTTTGATTTTGTAATAAATTTTTAAATCAAATTTCATTTTGTCCGGAGGTAAAATGTTTGTATTTTATGTAATTATGTAATTTTTTCTTTTCATATTAAACATAGAAAATTTGTATAGGTGTTGATAAAAACAGCTGATTTTCAATTTAATTTTTTATGAGTTGTTATTACAAGAATTTTTACTTTTAATTAAATTAAACAAAGATAACGACATGTACGTTTTATTCAAAAATTTAAATTTATTGTGAATATTATTTAAGAATTCTGATTTGTAATCAATTTTCAAATCAAATTTCATATTGTCTTGCGGTAAAATGTTTTGAAATTAGTACTTTTAAAATTATAGCATAATTGTTTGTATATCTGCATTAGCAATAAATATAAACGAATATAGAGATTTTCATAAAACTTGTTTTACCATTCAGAGAATTTTAATCTATAATCTTTTAAATAAGTCAAAAACAATTAACAACTAATCCTGCTTATTAGCCATAGAACAATAAAATTTACGTTTCAGCTTTCCGTAAAAATTATGTGAATGAAAATGTCCCAAATCACAAAGAAATACCAAATTTTTTGTTTCTTAAAATTTTCCTTACTCCCGTGTGGTATTTTTTTTCTCTTCTTATTATTTTCTATTTTTCTTTTTCAAATTTAGATTTTTGTCATTATTTTAGCTTGCTCTACATCCATATTTTGCTTTTTATAAAATATCCACTGAAAAATACTAGACAGCAAAAATAAATTAAATGCAAGATAAAATTATCTGTTAGCAATATTTAAAATTTATGCATTTCCCTAAGTTCCCCCCAAAAAACAGTAAACAAAACAGGTTTATTTCTGAAAACATCATAAATATTTCATTATTTAAAAATAAATATTTCGAAGTTGCTGTCTTTGCATTTTCACGACAATTTTTAAATTTTCCCATAAAATGCATTTCACCATTTTCTCCTGTCAATATTAAATCCCGGGTCCCTCTTTGAAATATTACTGTTCCACATTCACTAAATATTGATTTTAAAATATATTATACACACTTTTATCTTCCACATTATTCAGGAATTCCGATAGAAATTGGGAATATTTCAATGTTTTGAAATTTTGAAAAGTAAATTTATGGTTGCGTAGGTAATAAATTATCAGACGTTCAATCGGGGATATAAATTTCAAAGTTACACGTTTTTAGTTTTCACTCAATTAAATATTTATGGTGAATTTGGTTTGAAAATGCATTTAAGTTCAGTTTAACACAGAATAAAGGAAAAACAGTATTTGTTTCTTTATTTCTAATGTATTTTTATTGTATCTACACAAATGTGGTTAAATTTTATAATCAAATGTAAGTAATGCTTAATTATTTTTTCTCATATTCAGCTATGTACTTAAAGAAAAATACCTGATAAGATTAGGGATAAGTCAATGAGTTATTACAATATGGACATACTACATAAAAAATAATATGTTGGCATTTTGTTTTTCTAGTATAAACGTTGACAAAAAATATATAATATTTTAGTGTAATTAACATTATAAATAAATAAGCAAGTGAAAATATATTTCTTTGAATGCAATGTTTCGACATGTCTTCTT
>CM063511.1:37943029-37950529 GCA_032207245.1 Pardosa pseudoannulata | reverse complement strand
TTTTAATTCTTGTTTAGTATGATCTGTTCTGCAACTATTTTCTTTAAGTAATTCATTTTAACAATATGATTGTTAATTAAGATATCGTAAAAGACATACACATGAATCAGCTTTTAAGAAATCAGCTATATAGCGTTTGGATCATATTTATAAACTATACCTAACAATGAAAGATGCATTCTTAAGAGGTTAAAATAAATTTGCTTTTAATGCGTGTCTAGTATAATCCGTTCTGCAACACTTTCTTTTGAGAAATTCATTTTTAACAATATGATTGGTAATTAAGGTATCGTTTAAGACATATACATGATACAGCTCTATGAAAAATCAGTTATATAGCTTTTGCATCATGTTTTTGCACCTTATCTAACAGTGAAAGATCCATTCTTAAGAGATTAAAATATATTCGATTTTAATGCGTGTCTAGTAAAATCAGTTCTGCAACAATTTCCTTTAAGTAATTCATTTTTAACAATATGATTGGTAATTAATGTATCGTAAAAACATACATATTAATCAGCTATATAAAGAATCAGTAATATAGCTTTTGTTCATGTTTATAAACTATACCTAACAAGGAATGACGCATTCTTAAGAGGTTAAAATATACTCGCTTTTAAGTCGTGTCTAGTATAATCTTTTCTGCAGCATTTTCCTTTAAGTAATTCATTTTTAACAATATGTTTGGTAATCCAGGTATCGCAACAGACACACACATGAATCAACTATATAAAAAAAGCAGTTATATAGGTTTTGAATCATGTTTTTAGGCTAAATCTAACATAGAAAGTTGCAATCATAAGAGTTTAAAATATATTCGCATTTAAGGCATGTCTAGTATAATCAGTTCTGCAACAATTTCCTTTAAGTAATTCATTTTAAAAATATGATTGGTAATTAATATGTCGTAAAAGACATATGAATCACCTCTATAAAAAATCAGTTAAAAAGCTTGTGGATCATGTTTATAAACTATACCTAACAAGGAAAGATGCATTCTTAAGAGGTTAAAATATATTCGATTTTAAAGCGTGTCTAGTATAATCTATTCTGCAATAATTTGCTTTAAGTAATTCATTTTTAACAGTATGAATGGTAATTAAGTTATGGTAAAAGACATACACATGAATCAGCTCTATAAAAAATCAGTTATATAGCTTTTGGATCCTGTGTGTAAACCATACCTAACAATGAAAGATGCATTCTTAAGTGATTAAAATATATTAGCTTTTAAAGCGTGTCTAGTAAAATCAGTTCTAAAACAATTGCCTTGAAATAATTCATTTTTAAAAATATGATTGGTAATTAAGATATCGTAAAAGACATACACAAGAATCAGCTCTATAAAAAATCAGGTTCATGTTTATAAACTATACCTAATAAAGAAAGATGCATTCTTAAGAGGTTAAATATATTCGCTTTTAAGTCTTGTCTAGTATAATCTTTTCTGCAAAAATTTCCTTTATGTAAATCATTTTTAACAATATGATTGGTAATTAAGGTATCTTAAAGGACATACACATTAATCAACTGTTTAAAAATCAGTTATACAGCTTTTGAATCATGTTTTTAAACCATATCTAACAATAAAAGATACATTCTTAAGAGATTAAAATATATTCGCTTTTAATGTGTGTCAATTATAATCCGTTCTGTAACAATTTCTTTTGAAAAATTCATTTCTAACAATATGATTGGTAATTAAGGTATCTTAAAATGCCTACACATAAATCTGCTCTATAAAAAATCAGTTATATAACTTTTGGATCTTGATTATACACTATATCTAAGAAGGAAAGATGCATTCTCAAGAGGATAAAATATATCGCTTTTAATGTTTGTCTAGTATAATCTGTTCTGCAACAATTTCCTTTAAGTAATTCATTTTTAACAATATGATTGGTAATTAAGGTATCGTAAAATACATACACATGAAATAGCTCTACAAAAATGAGTTATATAGCTTTTGGATTATGTTTTTAAACCATACCGAACAATGAAAGATGCTTTCTTAAGAGGTTGAAGTATATTCGCTTTTAATGCATGTCTAGTATAATCTGTTCTACAACAATTTCCTTTAAGTAATTCATTTTTAACAATATGATTGGTAATTAAGATATCGTAAAAGACATACAATGCTTGGTTTCATTAATTACCATTTTCTTATAAATTTTTAAGTAGGTGTTTCTATCATATGACAGAGACATCATTGTGACTTTCGTAATTTTACCTTACTTTTACAAACTTTTCAGGTCACATAAATTGAAAATATGATCACTATGAAATGTGCTAATATAAAATATATGTTTTTGACATTATATTCAATATTCCTCTTTGGGGAAACTTAAGAGTGTAAGCAATTGAAGGATTCATGTGAAATTATTAATTGCCTTATATAAAATTTTTATTTCCTTGATGAAATTTGTAGTTTATTAGGGGCAAATCATTAAATCTTTGAATGTTTTAATATGGGGTTATTTTTTAATATAGTATGTGGAATTTTTAATATGGGGTTATTTTAATATAGTATGTGGAATTTTTAATATATATATTTTTTAATATGGGTGTTATTTAAACATATAAACAGTTCAATTCAATTAACTATTATAAATGTGGAACAAGTATTGAAACAATTAATCCAGTAATTATTTAAACTGTAAAATCATTTTTTAAATTATTTTTAAAACATTGAAATGAAAATAAATAATGAACTGCTGATCTATAATTTTCTTATTGAATTTATATGCGCTAAAGAGATTCACAATTTATGTTTTAATTTCAATTTCTGAACTTCGTAAGATTAGAATTTGCGCACTTAAAAAAAACAACCTTTTAAAAAATTTTAATCAAAGTTTTATATAGTTATTAACTTCATTCTGAAACCAAAATTAATGTTGTTTGAATTTTTTAAATTTTACAGTTGAAAACTGGAAAATCAGATTAAATATTTGATTATTTATAACTTTTCATTTATTTTTGAATATTGCTTTATTGTCTTTTAATGCCATTTTCTGACTTTTAAACTTTACTTTTAAATATATTTAACACATAGTTTTGTAAAAACTTCAGTTTTCTATTTTAATTTTATTGATAAAAATACAATTATATTAACCCTTGCATTGTTTATATCAAATACATAACCCTTAAGTTACCCTTAAATTTTCATATTCTAAATTTAGAGAAAAAGCTGATTTAAAAACAACTAATATTTAAATATTATTAATCCAAATAAATTGCAACTACTTTTTATCATTCTTAAACCTAGATAGAAAGCATTTTTTATGTACCTTGTTTGTTAATCTCTTTTATTTAATGCTCTTTTAGCTAGAAGTCGAAATTTATAAATGATTCTTTTAAATAAATACTACTACCCCCAACCCCCGAAATGTTCTCAAACACTTGTTGTTTATCAAATGAGGAGAGTAAAAAGAAATATTCGTTTTAAAATTCAAAATGCTGGGAGGAATAAACAGTTTATCTAAAACAAAATAAAAATAAGGATGAAAAACAATGTATCTTGAACCTATGCTTTGGTAAAATAAGCTAATTTAAGCACAAAATATAGCATGGTTGAATATTTGATGTTTACAGTCATTGATAGGTGTTAATCCTCGCGTAGTAAAAATGTAGGCTGTAGCCTTGAATAAACCATTCATTTGTAACTATTATTTCTTATTTCGATGCACTCACATTCTCTGTAAACATTCATAATGATAACACATTTTACCTATATAGAAAACTGTACAGATAAATTCTGAAACATCGGAGGACAAATGTACACGTGGTCTAATGTACTACAGGTTTCTCTAGTCCTTCATTAAGTGAAAATGTTTACAATTGCGATAATTATTACTAATATCATTCCACATTTCTTGAAAATTTTACTATCAATAAGTAAATTTAAGGTCACAGATATGCCGCATAATTTGCTTAGTGGTTAGTGCATCGCTTGGCTAGATGGCGAGTGTGAATTCAAAACTCATGTAAGGCTTATAAGGGTGGTAAAAGTTTTTGTTCACTTTACATATTCGATGTTGATGAAATAACGTATCAAAATCTCCTTGGAGCCGTGTAATTGCTGATCGAACACAATGTATGCTCGCATTGGAAATTAATTCTGTATTAATAAATTTTTAATTTTTTATCTTAATTTTGTATCTTCGACTATTTCTTATTTTTAGTGCACTGAAATCATTTAAAAATAATTATAACAATAAAAAATACTTCCTTAACCCTTTGCCTCAATACAGCCTATGGGAGACATGATCGTACTGCTGTGCCTAAAATGAGAACCTCGTATCACACAAGTGATGATTCTGTCTGGCCAAAATTGAAAAGCTCGTGTCAGACACGTGATGATTCTTTCTGGCCAAAAGTGAAAAGCTCGTATCAGTAATAAAACAATGCCCCTTACAAAATTTTTACTAATATTATACAGTATTCATTTATAGGTTATTCATACAATAAATTCTACATAGAAAATAATTAAACGACTGAAAGTTTTTACATTTGTTATATAACCAAAAGTATAAAAATAATATTATGGGAAATAAAAACATTAATAAATGTTTTTAATAAAAATGAAATGAAATATAATTATCAAATACTGCGGTTTTGTTAAATAATAAATGCAGTACTATTAATGTCTACTGGTTTGCTTCCAATTTAGTCCGTGATGAAACTGCTTTTGGTCACGACGCATGAGAAAAGCTTTTATCAAATGTGCACACACATCGTAGCTCAGTTCATAAGGCAAGAGGTGAACAAAAATTTTAACAATTAACATGTCTTACCTAAGGTAAATTTCCCAATTTTTTTCATTAACTTGAAAACGTTACGATTGTCTCAATAATTATTAATATATTTCCAAATTTCTTCAAAATTTTACTTCTAATTTTTGTCAAAAAACTAATCATAATTTTGAATTCTTTCTCTTTACGTATTTGCAGATCTATGAATATCCAAATATAGGACAACGATTTAAATCATTGCAACAGTGTAGAAATATAAAGTTTCATATGAATTGCATTTAATATAGACGAAATTTCAAACTCAGTCACGTTCTATGTAAAAAATAAGCATTAAACTGAATTAAGTAAACTAGATATATGGCTTGCTCCATATTAACTCAATATATTACGCCCTTTAATCAATGTTGATATATTTCTAAATTTTTGGAGAAGATTTATATTGTTATTTTAAAATATTATACATTAATTTTCTTCATAAGTGTTATTTAATAGTATCATTTATTTTACCATTAAGAATAAAAATTGTGTATTTTAAACATCAAAAAGGGATTCCTTTTTCTATTTAACAATAGTTATTCAGACTCTATAAAAACAAATAGGAGGGAAGAAAATAACATATATTTTTGATACAGATGACATTTAAAGTATATTATGATAAAAGAAAAAATATATATATATATATTAATGCACATATAATCATATAGAAATCTAAGTAATGGAAATTGAAATACAGCTTCGCACCTTAAACGTGTGTACGGAAACCGTTAAACTACTTATGCTTACGACAGATTGTCATTTTTGGAGAACTAAGCAAATATTAGAAGTTATATACCACTTTTATTTCCGGATAATATTCGTTGATGGAGTTTACTTAGATATTAATTAAGTTAAACAAAACTATTATCTAGATGTGTTTTCCCAAGTTCATGTTGTATTTAAGTAAATAGAAGACATAACTGTGACGAAATTAAACTATATTATTTTTATAGAGATATTTAGCTGTTGATATGTATTTCTAATCAGGAAAATGATTTAACTCAGTAGCATTAATTGTTTTAAGAAAAATAGTTTTGATCTCATTTACAGAGTGTAACCTTACAGGAACAAAAGTTATTCTGTTAAAGGCTTCTAAACAGTTTTTCAGAGTAATATAAAATGTTATGAAACATAGTTATATATAATATTATAGTTATATATAACTTATGTACAGACACACACACACACACACAGATATATATATATATATTATATATATATATATATATATATATATATATATATATATATATATATATATATATATATATATATATATATATATAAATATATTTTATATCATAAATATATAAAAATATTTTTTATATATAATATATAAGTTATTTAATATCTTATAATATGTATGTGAATGTTTTTAATATATCTTGTATATATATGTTTATTTTATAATATGTATATATATAATATATATATATATGATATAAATATATATATATAATAAACACACACATACATATATAATACAATTAGTAAGTTCTTTTTAAATTTTATACATTTTTTTAATACAAAATATTGTGATTTTTAAATTCTTGCTTTAATCAATCTAAAATTCATATAATGAATTTATAATATATATCATATAAATACTTTGATAAGATTTGAAATGTATCTCTAACAGTAAATAAAAATAGTTTAAGCAATTTGTGTACGTTTTTAATTCATTAACTCATACATTGGTAAGACATAAATATGTGCATACTTTAAATTGGTATATACTTATAATAATCAATAACTTATATAAAATTATCATTATTTTTAAGAATTTTTCATTGTAACGCATATGTGTCATTTTCTTCTAGTTAAATTTTATATAATTTCCTGAGTCTAATCATTATTTTATATTGTAATCTTTGTAAAACATTTGGCTTTAAAAGGGCTATATTTCTACAAATGAATTAAAAATGTGTATCAGTTTTTATTTTCAGACTTAGTTAATTTTTTACACAGGATGAATCTATTTATACTTAAAGTAACTGCTAGTTGACATTTATAGATATATACTACTTAAGATATAAATATATCGAAAAGTTTTATGATTTTAAAATTTTTTGGGATTGTTTACTATTTTTATACAAACTAATATTAAATTTGAGAACACTCAAGAATTAGATAAATGTTTATAAAAATATGTTTCATTAGACTCCAACTATTTTATTCTCTCTTAAATATCTATTACTTTTCCTTTATTACACTAAGAATTCATACATTTTTTCTTACTACTTAAAGTTTTAGATTTTAATAGCAATTAATATTTCATTTATTGTAAACTGTAAAGAATTACGCATGTAGTCTTTTAATGCATTTATAATCTATTACTATATTTGAAATTGTAAACGGTAATATCCAAAATTAATTTACAATTTAAGATGTACTGAAACCCTGATTTAATATCACTCCAATTAGATTGTAAATAAAGTTTAATCTATATTTTGTGCAAAAAGTTATTTTAAAGACTTTCCTATAGATTTTTTTCTATCAAAAGATTTCTAAAATAAAATATTTTCTCAAACAAGCCAATTTACCGTTGACAGCACTATAATTGTGATGAATTTGCGGTAATTAACTACGTCTTAATCAATCTTCCTGAAGTGAAAACTTTTGAACCAAAGTTCACTTGCCTTTGTCTCCAAACTGAGGGAAATGTCTTCAAGCAATTATACTCTTAAAAATGTGTTTTCCAATATTTTTCGAC
>CM063511.1:37935529-37938029 GCA_032207245.1 Pardosa pseudoannulata | reverse complement strand
TAAGACTTTAGGAAGGGGGGTTTCTAAAGAACAAAATCTACTGTCAAATGCCAGCATCTGTGCCAGATCTACAGGAAAGCTTTCGGAGTCATGTTATTGATATTCCGGAACTCATTCTGGTAGGCTGTGTAAAATATGGTTCTGTGATTACATCATATTGTTAAATATGGAGAAGGACATATTGAGCATTTTAATGCCACTTTTTAGTATTATTTAGCATTTATAAAGCATATTAAATGGCTTTCATGTATCACAAGGCCATCTATAGGCGGACATTCGTACTAAAATATTTTATGTAATAAATTGTTAAATGCTTCATTTGAACTATTTCTAGTTCCTATTGTATAGCCTTTCGACTAATAGAACTTATTCTAGAACCCCCTGAAAATGTA
Organism: Pardosa pseudoannulata; assembly: GCA_032207245.1. Taxonomy (NCBI): domain Eukaryota; kingdom Metazoa; phylum Arthropoda; class Arachnida; order Araneae; family Lycosidae; genus Pardosa; species Pardosa pseudoannulata. Next base: position 37,937,637 of record CM063511.1, on the reverse strand, counting down.
AACTGACTTCGAGATAACCATTTATATATTTTCTGAAAAGAAAGCGATGCAGCAAAATCAGATACTTTTATAACATAAAAAATTAATTTTAATGATAGCTAATGCTTTCCTCTTTTATACAATAGACTAGAAAAATATAGTGTTAAACTCATTACAGTTCATAAAATAATTCATGAAAGCTGTAATATCCAATTTAGTCTGATAAAAATATTTATAATTTTTTTAATAAGCACGCATTGAATATAAACATATATTGTATGCACAAATTTGAAACTTTGTGCACATGTTGTTTTTTCTAATGAATCTAAGAAAAATAAACAATTTTAAGTATTATCAATATGTCCTGTGACATACTACAATTTGATTTCCTAAAAAATACATTAATTTTTGAATTAGTATAATAAAATCTAAAATGAAAGAAAATATGTTTATATTTTTTATCCTTATTACTGTCATTTGTTCAAGCTATTCCAGACATTAAAATAATGATTAATAGATATTTTTTTATTCCACGTGAATGAAATATGCTTCAGGTTTTGTATAGTTAAAATGTGTCATTATAATTTCAGTATGTAATTTTAAACTCAAACAAATTTTATCAAATTATAAAGATTCTATAAAATTTCTCATACTACAAAAAAAATTAAGTCTATTACTTATATAGTTAGCGTAATATAAAAATTCAAAAACTATTATATTTTAGACATATAGTTGAAGGTTTAAGAACTATTTTTCTCATTAAAATATATGTTTGTTTAACTTTTGTCCGTTCATCCATATCGTTTTATACATAAAATTTAATATAAAACACAATTAAGATTTTTAGATATATATAATGTATATGAAAAGAAGTTACCATTCCTCTTCAAAACTACAGCGACTGCACAAGAATATATATATATATATATATATATATATATATATATATATATATATATATATATATATATATATATATATATATATATATATATATATATATATATATATATATATGTAATCGTCCAGGGGTCTAACTGGCCCCGAACTTACTTGAAAACTTCTTTTGCTCAGCCCGGGCATGTTGGGCTGCCAAGAGTCCCGCTAATCGTCTGTTCTAAATAAACACATAGCCGTCCTGGCCGAACGTAATCTTTATTCATACGATCAAGTTTTGGTATGGTTTTGGTTTTGGAGTGCTACGATCTACTTTTTGCAACACGAGGACTAGTGAGACCGGGACCTACTGCTTAAAGCCGATTCCAAACGGCTACGAACACCCATGCCATAGTGGGATTCGAACCCACGAACTCCGGTTCCGAAGGACAGCACCCTAACCATTCGGCCACCGTTCGGTTTCATCCGTTCAAAATTGCACAAAATGTAGAGATGTCTGAACCGGATGGTGTCAGAACGCTCTCTCTCTGTAATGCCAACCTTCTGCGAGAGACGACTGAAACATGTGTGTGGGAGAGTGCTGAGGCAAGTGTTTTAATTGCTTATAGAGAGTAACCTTTGATTAGAGCCATCTGCAAAACTGTGGCGTTCTAGATGACTATTATTGCTGATCATTACAGATTTTTCCTTGGAGAGTTATAACTTCCTAATTAAAAATGTCAGCTATATCATTTTCTGTTTTGAGAATCATAGAAAGAATTTCGGGATTCGGCTGAAGGAATAAAAACATCCTCGTTTCATTTTAATGGCTGGGAAGTATGGTTAATAAAGATAGAATAAATTAAGATCTAGAATAATGAATGGGGAAAAGGGATAATTTTGAATAGACTCTAAGGCTTAGATATTGATATTATTACATATATATATGTATGTATGTATGTATGTATGTGTGTGTGTATGTATGTATATATATGTATGTATATATATGTATATATGTCTATATGTATGTATGTATGTATGTATGTGTGTGTATGTATGTATGTATGTATGTATGTATATATGTATATATGTCTGTATGTATATATGTATGTATGTATGTATGTATGTGTATGTATGTATGTATGTATGTATGTATATGTATGTATGTATGTATGTATGTATGTATGTATGTATGTATGTATGTATGTATATGTATGTATGTATGTATGTATGTATGTATGTATGTATGTATA
>CM063511.1:37918029-37928029 GCA_032207245.1 Pardosa pseudoannulata | reverse complement strand
TAAAAACACAAAACATTAAGAAATACTTATTTAACCAATACAATAAATACACTGCATGATGCTAACTTAATTTTTACTTCAGTCAAACGTGAGTAAATGAATTTAAGATTTTGTGACTTTACTTAAATTTATTTTATTTCAATTAATATATATGTGGAATCGCATTTCCTGGAATAAGTATTAAATGCAACGAATATTAAAATAATTTTGAGATATTGTAAAATAAATTACGACTCTTAATTTAAACATCATAAAAATCATTGAGAATCTACGTTCATTTAAAAGGAGTAAAAATTGACAAATTTAGAAAATAATTAAATTAATTGTATGCAATTATATTAATTGAACTTATAACTACACCTTGGCATCAATTAAGTTATTTTTTTTTTTACATTTACCTCAAAAATTTTGTTGAAATGAAATATCTGTTAATTTCCATTAATTTAACGAGATAAATTTAATTTCTGTTTGAAGTCAATTAGATTTTTAGAGAGATGTCGAAAATTAAAGGGCATGAAAATATATATATATATATATATATATACATATATATATATATATACATATATATATATACATATATATATATATATACATATATATATATATATAATATATATATATATATATATATATATTTATATATATATATATATATATATATATATATATATATATATATATATATATATATATATATATATATATATATATATATATATATATATATATATATATATATATATATATATATATATATATATATATGTGTGTGTGTGTGTGTGTAATATAATAATTGAAAAATTTCTGGACACATTGCTTGGGCTACCTGCCAAGGCGAAATCTAAACAGCTAGCAATAAAATTTAATGAAGTCATGCCGCATTGATGAGAAAGTCACAAGTCTAATTAAAAATTTATTTCAATGCTGCTAAAAACAGACATCTTACAACAGACATCTTACAACAGACATCTTAAAAACAGACATACTAGTGAATGATAGACAAGAGAACAGACACAAAAATATCTGTGCTCAAACAGATGTGCACCCAAGAGCTACGACAGAAAGAATTTTCCAAATTACTCAGCGAATTTAAGTGTAAGATCAAGAAAAACAGTGAGATATTTGCCGGTGATAGTTGGGGAAACATGTTGAATAGACAGAAAATTTACGTCTATAGGATAGAAAGCTTTGTACGCCTGCATCACATACCTAGAAGGCATACAATGCAATGGTGCAATTAGATTGCTCATGCCATGCCCTCTAATCCAGACATTTTTACCAGTAAGCAGGAGAATGACAACGATCAGAAAATGAAACAGCTAAAAGATGAAAGAACGGGAAAGGGATGTGGATTCATGTGTTCATTAAACAAAATATATAGAGAAGAATGCTTAGAGATAGAATCATACAAATATGAGGACATAAACATCCGTAAAATATGACGTCCAGAGGTGAAATGTGTACTTTTGTAATTTTGGGGTGAATCAAACGGCAACGAGAGGACCAATAGAATTGCAGGGTTTCTCCCAAACAAATTTCAAGCAGTTTCAATGTTAGATCAAATAACTTCACGGTGAGACGGTGAAAATGGTTGCACAGAACTTCCTGGGCCTAACCTTGTAGTATTGACATACATGGGAAATTTCAATACATAACTAATGAATACATATTGGCTATTACTGAGGTAAGAATAATACAAAAGGCAATGGATGCTTGAGTTTCTTCGATAAGAATAATAAAATACAGAAGAGAATAATAATTTAAGCGATAACAGTAGTGAAAAGATAATGATATCCATCTAGTCTAAACTAGAGGATGTACTTTGCATATTAGGTGGAATCATTTAGTTTGCAATAAAATAGTTATGATTTTTTTCCATCGAAAAGTTTAAGATAGCAGGGAAACTGGATCCTAGTTGATAAGTATCTCTCACAGCAGAGCTTTGCAAGGAGATTAGAACAGGATACAAATGGGACAGCTCTAAGCCAATTTAAGATATTCGACCAATGGCACACTTAGATGTTGAGCCACAAAGGTTTTTACGCAGCAGTAGATGCTTACAGGAGAAAAGGCTCTTATAACTTCAAATCCTAAAATAAACTTTAAAAAAGAAAATTCTTAAAATATACTGGTAGCTACTTCAATCCAAAAGAACAGGTGATCCAATGGAAACGTACTAATAAATTCATTGCTAAAACAATTTTTTTTTCTAAAATACGAAATTGTAGACAAGTTTGCATCTGAAAGATTAAGCTGAACGATGGCCGAATGGTTAGGGCGCTGACCTTCGCAACCGAAGCTTGTGGGTTCGAATCATACAGTGGCATGGATATTTGTAGCCGTTCAGAATCAGCTTTAAGCAGTAGGTCCCGGTCTCATTAGCCCTCATGTTGCAAAATGCAGACCGTAGCTCTCCAAACCAATGTGAAATATTAGCGTGCCTACTCGAGTGTTAAATTAATAATCAGATTTTATATCATATGTTTAAAAATAAAAAATGATATTTTATAAGATCAGAAAAGAAAAACAATTATTAACTTTATTGATCCTAACAATTTGTACCTACCAATTTTTTTTCTTTACCATGTAATATACTTTCTTGTTTATTCAATATAAATACAAAGAGCATTACAATTATTAAAAAACGTTTATAGCGCATATAAAAGTAGCTATATTTTAAATGAAAAGAAAGACTGCTTTATCTAGGTTACCAAAAATATATTTTCTATCAGTTTAATGCACATGAGTTTTCTCATGAGAGCATCGCGTGATTTTCTTTTGCATTCTTTAGCTGAATTCCTTTTCAGCTGCCATATAATAACAAATATTTGGTTTTCAGCAACCTAATTGGAATTGAAAAGGTAAATTCGGAATAATGCTTTGAAAACGTTGACTTTGAAAAATGATTATGGAAAATAAAACACAACGTATGTATTTAAAAATGAAGATTTTATAATTTAACTTGACGCTCGCTTTGGAATTTTGAAAGACATTTTTCGAATTTTGAATTTCATTGATACGTATTATGATATAAATTGGATTTGAAGTGGAAAGGATTATGTTAAAAATACAACTTTTCAAAGCGTGGATATTTTCTGTCTTGGAAAATGTATGAAAAAATATAAATTGAAGTATTGCTTGATGATTGAATTGTAAAATGTAAATTTGATTAAAAAAGAAGTATGGTTTTTAAGAAAATTTGAATTTCATACTTTTTGTCATAGATGAAAATTAAATTTTACTTCTAGGTGCGATGGTTCATTACAAAATATCATTCATTATATGTTACGATGTTAATTAGTTTTGAAATTTAATTAATTTAAAGAATAAAACATTCTGTTTTGCTAAATTCGGAATGTTTCACTTAAGTACTTCTCTTCTATTTCTACTTCCTGCTAGTTTTTGGAAGATAATGATTTCGATAAAATGTGTAATTAGAATGCAACAATTACATTCTTGTTTTGTTACCTTAATGATTTTTTTTTATTTTTAATTATCGCCTATAAAAAGCATTACAAATTATAATACATATAATTACATCATACATTCTAACACATACATTTCAAATTTTCTAATGTGTTTTTATGTTCAATGGGTTTTTTAGCAAAAAACACATTGATATGTACTTGCTAAAATAGTTTTCTTTGCACTCTTTAATTTTGTAAAATAGAGTATTTTTGTACTTATAAAAGTTTTATACTTGGGGTTAATTATAACGGGAGCATTTAGTTCATTAATTTCATTTATCTTATATATTTCAATTATATATCTGTGTGTGTGCGTGCGTGCGTGTGTGCGCGCGCGTGCGTGTGTGTGTGCGTGTGTGTGTGTGTGTGTGTGTGTGAGAGAGAGAGAGAGAGAGAGAGAGAGAGAGAGAGAGAGAGAGAGATTTTCAGTGGATGCTTACAAGAGGTTCTTAGTTTAAATCTTCAAATGTATCTTACAAGAAACATTACCATAATATACGTAAAGAAATAGGCAACCATTCTATATTTATTTTCAATATTGCTCAATTTGAAGTAATCAATAAGTAATGTCTTTTAAATTTATTAATATGTTACCTTGAAAGCATAAAAACTTTACATAAATAACTTATTATTTTTAAGAAAGATAGTCAACAAATAATATAAATTAATTTTGAAATTTTATATTTTCAGAATATCACTGTAAATTTCATAATATTTAATATTTTCTAGGTTCTAAATTTGAAACAAATATATCTATATATCTATATATATAAAATATAATTACTACTGATAACATACATAACTATAGCCGTGGAATAGAATTTAAGAAGAAAAAACTTGTCTTATTGAATATAGGGCTCGTATTACAGCTCCTATTAAACGAGACTTTTGTAATATAAAATTATTTGTAGTATAACCAAATACTTTTTTAAGTTAAATTACAAAATTGCTACATTTCAACAGTTTTTGCTGATAGTATACATTGAATTATGACATTTATTTTTTACTTCAAAATTATTACAATCGTATTTAAAGCCATTTTCTAGTTAATATAATCCACAGGTTACATAAAAATAAATATAAGCAAAGTTAATACTGTTTTAAATATGACTTTTATTATTCAGATATATTTTGGGAATACCTGCACCTTATTGAGACACGAATATAATCTAAAATTAAAGTATTACAGATTTCAATTATTTTATAAAATAAATGTATTTTATATTTTCTTAGGATTACTCGGATTTCCTCGGATTCGGAAAAATGTTGGGAAACATATTTCTTGTAAGGAATTTTTCTTACAATAATCAATTCCTACACGTAACTACAGTTTCTAAGAATGAAATATTACTTTAAAGTACATATACACATATTCTTAATCTCTAGTACAGTATTTCTTGTCTTAAAGAGTTAATAATCTGTTCTGTATTTACCATATATAATCCAAAATAAATACCCTTTTAAATATGTATTTAGAAGGGTATTTATTTTGGATTATTTTATCACCAATGCTTCAGTTTCTATATTTAATAAGGACTTAAATGGGATAAAATTTTTTAGTGTCTAAAATGTATTTTTTCAAAAAAAAAAAAACTATTTGTATATAGCAAAATAGAGAGAAATAATGGTAAATTTTACCGAAACTGTAATGGAATAAGTAGTAATGCATAGATAATTTATAAGTTATATAAGTGAAAACTAACGATATATTGTGTATAATGATCATTATATTGAAATTTAATTTAGTTTAATAAGACTTACATATATTTCCTTTTAACTTCTAAAACTACATTCGGTCAGTAGATCTAAGTTTACCAAGCTAAAATGACTCCCAGTTAGTTGAAGAACATGAAAAGTTGCAGAATAAACTTACTTAGAACTTAGAGTTTGCAGTTCCTAGAACTCCATTTACGAAATTCAACCTAACCTTATAAATTGCTTTAAGAACGTTTTCTAAAATAATCAGATTGTTTTTCAGAACTACTCTTAGACACCTTAGTTAGTAAGCATGGTACCTTTCATCGAAATTACTGTTAATAAGTATCATTCTGTAGTAATTATTCAACTTTTACACTTTGATGATCGAATTTTGTGACTAGAAAGGAGTAATCCAGAACTTCAGAAACTTGCTAACTACCACTTGGTTGTTGGTTCTTCCCCTTTACTCTCTATTGTACCAAATTTTAAGAAATCTTGAAATTTGTTTTGTTGGCTACAATAATAAATCAACTTATAAAACAATAATAAATCAACTTATGTTTAATAATGTTTAGCATGTACTTTTAAATTCGTTTAAAAGAAATTAAAATTCAATTATGTGGCCAGATATGTAAAACATAGCGGAATTTAAGAATTATTCATTACCAATAAGATGCACTTGACTTCCGATGTCTCGTATATTAGTGTATATTTCGTATTATTTGTAATTACCTGCAGTATTTTTCATTATGAAAAATACATGTAATTATAATTATAGTGATAAATATAGTCTACTTCTTTCATATAGATCAATAATATTTTATAATAATCTGTTTCCTGGACAGTCTACTACTTTTAGCCAAATTATTACATTTCTTATTTCAATATCTGTGTCTTCAAGTTTGTTTTTCATATGAATCTACTTGTCTTCATTTAATAATTTGCCACGACAGCCTTTATTTGAAGGCATCCTTTATTTAAGTTGCACCCATTACGTGAAGGAGATGAGTCTCTAACAGTTCAAAATATTTCATTAAATTACATAATTTCCGGTTATACAAGCTCGTAGACTGTTTAAAAATCCCTCAGAATAATTTGAAAATTTTGCATCAGCTAAAAATATCTGAATAAACTGAAAACAGAGTGCAAAACTCTTTTCATTTCCTGTAAAATTGTGAATTTCAATATAGCACAGATCATACCATTTTACTTAATAACATTTATTAGAAATGAAATAAAGACTTTTGTAATTCATGCGCAATATGTTCTGTTAAAGCTAGTATAAGATTGTTAAATTAAAAAAATGTTTACTAATGTAAAATATATTAATTCTTTAAAATTTATTTTATTTAATTAATTTCTCATTGCATATTAATTCAAAGTAAATTTAAATAGTTTTTTCACTATTATACATTTAGTATAAACTTTCTAATAAAAAATCTTATATTTATAATTTTTAAAGATTTAGGATATTATAATGTTGTATTTTTTTTTAATCTGACGTGTACAGCACAGGAATTACTTTCTTTTATATAATGCATGTTTTTTTTTCTATTTGTATGATGCGAAATCAAAATTACTTTAATTCACAAACTTGTCCTTTAAATTGAAACTAAATTTCTTTTCGAAAAGTAAACTTATCTTTTGTATAGATCAAATATATTGACACATTTAGTTACACAGATAATTTGTTCTAAACCGAAAAAGATCTTTCTTACAATATTTAACTATCAGACAGTATTAAACAATAAAAATTCAAAATTATAATTATAATTTTTTATAATTATATTTATGATTTTTATTTCTAAAATTGAATTTACTGAATATTTTCCAGTTTTCATAAAGCATTGTTGCAAATTGTTATAAATACCTTTGAGTTCATTGTTATCGATTAATGCCATTGGGTTGGGATAATTCGTAATATAGAGTGCCGACAATAGTTAGATATTATACTCTCCCAAGTATAATATTTTAAAATTCTACAGTTAGTCGTAGCTTAAAATCATTCCGGAAGCAACCTTGATTTTTAGGGGATATTTTTTGGCGCCAACATGGCATTTAACATGGTAGAGATAAGCATACCTAAGAGAAATAATAATGCAATAAAGATGTGACTGAAGAACAGTGTGCCCCCGCCAACGTGGTGATGTAGCTCTGAGCATAGTAGCCTAACATTTCCTCCTAATCTCGCCGTGTACTAACAATCTGTATCTATAGTTTAATTTATATTATATGTGTATCCAGCTTTCGTTGTGGAGTCAATTTCTTATATATTACATGTGCGTAATGGTTAATAAAATTAGATATAAGGAACCATTAATGGTTCACTATGACTAATTTTTAATACTTTGAAGCTGTTGGCTTTGTAAATTGTCGAGGGATTAATTTCCCATAATTATAAATTTTGTCTAATAAGTAAAAGTATGTAATTTTATTAGATTGACACACTCTACATGAATTAAAGTAGCCAAAAAAGGTAATGTATACAATGTTCGGAGGGAATACCTTTGTGTTTTAGTAAACATCGCTAATGATTTCGCCAAATTCGCAAGCCTTATTATTAAGTATTACCGTAATAAAAAGCATAAACTATAGGTATTAAAAGTTGAAAAAAACACATTTTAGGTAATATTTATAGACAGATTGTCCCCAAATTATAAAATTTGCAAGTTTAGTCCAGGAATGGTCAAAATGTATATTTAATGTTTTGTGATAATATATAATTTCTTGTGTATGTAATTACAAGTTTAAGGCTTCAATACTCTGTCTTCATTAAGGCATAGTCAAAATAAATATTTTCTTCGAAATTCGACCTCTGAAATTGGCCATGATTTCAAATATTCCTTTAACATTGTTCAAATAAGCAAAACTGATGAACTTTCATCACATAGAGTATTATAAAATCGAAATAGCTCGTACATGAAAATGTTATGGTATAGACTCAAACTAATTTTAAAATTCCTTCTAGTTTATATCAGAATTTAATCTTTAGATTACTGCTTCAAGAATGTAAAATATCTTCGAATACAATATCCAATTAAATGAGTGTGTCATATCTTTTTGTTATATATTTAAATGCATAGCTCTATATTTTCACGAAATTCTCATAGAATAGACTGCAATTTGATGGAAAAATATGTCTACAAATCATTGAGAACTATTCTTTCGAGGAAATAGCTATCCGACGAAATGGCTACTGTTTCTATGAAATAAGTAATTGTGTTACAAAATTTAAGGAAAATGTATTTCGTTTCTTCTTTCATAATATATTCTTATAAGAATGTCTGAAACATTTCTTTTATACAGACGTAACGTAATTTACTCTAGTTGATATTCTTACTGATGGTTTAAGCTGCTTATAGAAAAAAAATATACGTCTAAATAAAGCGAAAATATTTAGTGAATATTATTTATTGAAACTCACATGTGCTACGAAAAAGAAAAAGAATGTGAGGCTATATCGCTTTCAAATTGACCTTAAAACGGGTAAAAATGTTGTAAGCTTATGTATTATGCGTTACGTTAAGCAAGCTTAAAATACGATATTTTTATTAGTTAGAAAAATATTCAAAATTACAGTAGCAAATAATATAAAATTTAATAGATTGCATTATTTCTATAAAATTGTTATTTATTACTCACTTAATAATCAGAAACAAGCAGTTGCCAACTAAATGTATTTACCTAAATTTTTTTCTCATTCGTATAATTGTATCTAAGTCCTAAGATGTAAGTCCTAAGATTATGCTTTTTGTACCGCCCTAAATCGTGTACTATCAACTCTACTTAAATATGTTTAATTCGAGTCTCTCTTTCTCTTTCAATAGTATTATAATTAAATTTTAAGTAAACAAACTTACAATTTAATTATAATACTATTGAAAGTAAACAAACACGCGCACACGCACATTATTACACACACACACACACACACACACACACACACACATATATATATATATATATATATATATATATATATATATATATATATATATATATATATATATATATATATATATATATATATATATATATATATATATAAATTTTATAAAGGTTCATAAGATTTTAAAAATATATTTTATAAGATATTTTCAAATTCATAAACTTGAAAACATATACTACATTAAAATATATTTTTCTATATAACCTCATTTTATATCTTTGCATTAGAGTATTAAGAGGTTAAATACTCTCACAATGATATATTTATAGTTCTTCAACAGAAATTTCTAAATAGAAAAAAAATGTTTTGTTTAGTAATTTTGTTAAATAAAATTGTCCACCAAAAGTTTTCATTAAATGTTTACAAAAAAAAATTAATATCATAATTCATATGCTTGTTGTGGTAAAGACTGATTATTTATTATAAGATGATATACACTAAAACATATACTATTTCTCTGATTTAATAATTTAGAAACATTAAAATGTTTAAATACTGTCACAATGATGTATTTATAGTTCTTCTAAAGAAATATCTAAATAAAAAATGTTGTTTTGTTAAATAAAATTGTCCACTAAAAGTTTTTAATAAATATTTACAAAATAATTAATATGATAATTCATTTTCTTGTTGTGGTAAAGATTGCATTTATTAAAAGATGATATACACTAAAACATACACTATTTCTCAGATTTCATAAGTTAGAAACATCAAAATGTTTAAATACTGTCACAATGATAAATTTATTGTTCTTCTACAGAAATATCTAAATAAAAAAAGTTGTCCACTAAAAGTTTTCAATAAATATTTACAAAAAAATTATATCATAATTCATATGCTTGTTGTGGTAAAGATTGCATTTATCATAAGATGCATTAGATAC
>CM063511.1:37885529-37908029 GCA_032207245.1 Pardosa pseudoannulata | reverse complement strand
ATACTTTTTATTTTGGATTATGTGTTTAGCAAATTCAAATTAAATTTAGGTATGCAATATTTATTTCATTGCGTATTTTAACTAATGCAATATTCACCATAAAAACCATTTTGTCATATTGTTTTTCATAATTACTCCAAGTTTTGATTGTATGTTTGAAAATAAACAGTCAAATAAATTCAAATATAATCTAGAGTAAATTCCCTAAAAAAAAAAGAAAAAAATTTAAAATTAATTCAACCCAAGTTTTGAGTTGAATCCAATTATACAGGTTTCTTTATCTTCAATATCAATACTTGAATATTTATATTAAGCAAATATTTTTAAGTAAGGTAATAAAAATATTTTAAATCAGCGCTATAACCTAAATAATAAATAAATTAGCTTCAATTAAATTGATTTTTCATCAAATTCTTCTTTAATTTATATATCAGCAAAATAAGTCTGTTTATTATTTAAATAATACAGTATGTATATTATAAATATACATTTATGTATTTCTTTTCAAAAAAATATTCAATCTTTTTATTTAATTTAAATTTTTTTTAAATTTCTTGTTTATTTTTTAAATAATACAATATGCATATTATAAATCCGCATTTTCATATTTCTTTTCCAAAAAATATTCAATATTTTTATTTAATTTAAATTTTTTTTAATTTCTTGTTTATTTTTTAAATAATACAATATGCATATTATAAATTCGCATTTTCGTATTTCTTTTCCAAATAGTATTCAATCTTTTTAAATCATTTTAATTTTTTTTTTAATTTCTTGTTTATTTTTTAAATAATACAATATGCTTATTATAAATCCAAATAAATATATTTCTTTTCCAAAAAATATTCAATCTTTTTAAGTATTTTTAAAATTTTTTTTAAAAAATTCTTGTTTATTTTTTAAATAATACAATATGCATATTATAAATCCACATTTATGTATTTCCTTTCCAAAAAAATATCAATCTTTTTATTTATTTTTTAAAATTTTTTGAAAAATTTCTTGTTTATTTTTTAAATAATAGAATATGCATATTATAAATCCACATAAATGTATTTCTTTTCCAAAAAAATGTTCCGTCATTTTAAGTATTTTTAATTTTTTTAATTTCTTGTTTATTTTTTAAATAATACAATATCCATATTATAAATCCACATTTATGTATTTCTTTTAAAAAAAATATTCAATCTTTTTAAATATTTTAAAATTTCTGGGTTTTTTTTTAAATAATACAATATGCTTATTATAAACCCACATAAATGTATTTCTTTTCCAAAAAATATTCAATCTTTTTAAATATTTAAAATTTTTTTTTAAATTTCTTGTTTATTTTTTAAATAATACAATATGCTTATTATAAATCCACATAAATGTATTTCTTTTCCAAAAAATATTCAATCTTTTTATTTAATTTAAAATGTTTTCTTAAAATTTCTTGTTTATTTTTTAAATAATACAATATGCATATTATAAATCCGCATTTTCGTATTTCTTTTCCAAAAAATATTCTATCTTTTAGAAACTTTTAGCCGTATTTTTCAATAAAATAGCAAAGGAAATTCCAATATAATTTAGATTGCATTCTTGCAAAACAAATGTAAAAGTGGAAAGTCAGTTGAACTACAGTTTTGTCTTAATTGAAGGAATAAGAATTTCAATTATTTTCTAACAGCTCCCTGGTGTGACATCACACAAGTGAAAATCCCAGAAAAAACAAGACGAAACTTCAAGCTGGCAGAAACATATTTATATGCTGTTCCCATTTATTTATGACTAGGTATTTTTTATGTTGTAAGAATATATATTTCGCGGTTGCAAATTTGTCTCTCTATGCGCAGAAGTAAATATATTTCTAGATATCGAAGGTATATCTATCTATTTTTCTACAGATTATTTCGAAAATGTAGGAAGTTCTTCATAAATAATTTCTGCTTTACATTTTCACAAATTACGAAATGTTTTGAAAAATCCATGAGAGTTCTTTAGAAAATGGAATTTAAGGTTTTAAGGTATCAATTTACGTATTTTAGTATTTATAAGTTTGAAACATAAGTTATGTGAAAAATAAGAAGCTTAAAAGCATTGTAAATATAAGTTAGCAGAATTTTTTTTAATCTTTCATTGCATGCAGCATGTAATCTGCAGATATTAAATACTTTTAATAATAATATATAGAGATAATTAATAATAAAAGAGATTTGCAGTATTAAATAGTAGAGTCAATCAGTTCTATTCCATTTAATTCCTAATTTTTTTAATTTATCTATCCCAAATTTAATGAAGTAGCATACGAGTCTCAACGAAAAAAGTAGGGGAAAATCTTGCAAAATGGAATATTAAATGTAAACTGAATTTTGCCAGTTATTTAAATTAAATGACGGATTAAAGAGATTAATATTTCATGAGAACTGTTGTGTTATTGTAAATGATTGTGTGAAATCCTAACAAAGAATTGCATAAAAATTTGACAGATTCAAATAAATTACGATTAACAAAAATGCATTACTGTACAAAATTATACCCTATAAATTACATCGAAAATGTTTTAATACCATTTATGAAACTGTATGATTATTTAAATGGCTTTAAAATTCTTCACTTTAAAATATAAAGTGTCAACAATATCACAAAAATATTCTCCAACACTTAAATTCTTAATAAAAATCTGTAAAATATTTACTGGAATATGACAATATCCTAAATATTCTAAGAAGCTAATATTATGATATATACAAAAGTTCATTTCGTTATATTTCTTTGTAAATTAATTTAATTTTTTACTATTCGAATTTCAATATAATTTCTGTACTGATTTAACAAGACAAAATAGATTCAGGATTAGTCTATATAATTTTTCACCAAACTGCATAAAAATAATTTACTATACGTTTACTATAAATTGTCAGATTATTGTAAATATTAAAAACATATTGAAATATAAATCATGAAAAGAAAATATATCTTGAAAACGATATTGCCCAATGATCAAAATTCTGTTTATAAAATGATCTGTAAATAAATCACTAGAATTGTCAGATTATTGTAAATATTAAAAACATATTGAAGTGTAAATCATGAAGAGAAAATATATCTTGAAAACGATATTGCCCAATGATCAAAATTCTGTTTATAAAATGATCTGTAAATAAATCAAATAGAATTGTCAGATTATTGTAAATATTAAAACTGTATTGAAGTGTAAATCTTGAAGAGAAAATATATCTTGAAAACGATATTGCCCAATGTCCAAAATTCTGTTTATAAAATGATGTGTAAATAAATCACTGGAATCGTCAGATTATTGTAAATATTAAAACTGTATTGAAGTGTAAATCCTGAAGAGAAAGAATATCTTGAAAACGATATTGCCCAAAGTTCAAACTTCTGTTTATAAAATGTCTGGAATATAACATAATCATAAAAATCACGATTAACAAATATACATTACCGTGCAATAAAAATGTTGTTTATTGACATTTTTTTAAAATTAAATCTTCCCAATTTGAGTTTCAAAACAATTTCTATACAAATTGGACAAAGCAAAATTGAATTTGTTTTTTAACTGCTCCCTTGGGTATCATTTCCGTCTTTACATAAAAGAAATAGAATGGCATTCATAAGAGTAAAAACAGAGGAAAACTTAGGTCCACGAACATTTTTAAAGGCTTCTGTTTTTATGGCTGTCATTAAATCTCCAGCAGCTAAAGCAGATTATGCCATCGGCAATGATTCCGATTATGATACCTTATGTTTTCTTTTGTCAAAGTAGTTTTTAAAACTGAAAAGAGGAAACTGGATTTTATATACCACTGGCAATACTGTTATACTGTGTATTTATATTCAATAAATTATAATGAGATTTCTTGAGTGATTTTTAGTCAGCAAAATTATCTATTTTAATGGTTTAAATAAACAAGGGACTTGATATCGACCATTAACAAATATATTTCTGTATAATAGAAATCAGAAAGTATTTAATGAATCATTCCAATTAAATGATTCTTTTATGTAATTAACATTATTTTTTTGTTTATTAATTTATTTTAAAGCATAATATTTGTATACGTTGCTTTTCGTAACCTTATTCTTAAATTGCAAACATTCTACTTGAATTTCTTATATCATAATCTCTGTCAAATATCTGGACATTACATATGTGGTATAAAAATGTGTTTTTATATAAAGCATACACTGACCAAAACATTTTATAAGTATAAATACTTGATTCATAAAAATGTATTGATCATATGTGAAAATCAATTGCTAGTTTCTATTTATAAGTTAAAAATAATAAAAAGTACAGAAATCATCTGTATGATAACTAATGAAATAGGAACATATTATAAAGGAATGTTATTGAAAAATTGTATTTTTCAGAAAACGGTTCTTCAAATATTTTTTATTGTAGGATTTAATTTCTAATATCAGCTATGTAATAAATTAAAGTGTGTTCCTATTTAGAAAATATATACGTTTAATATGTAAAAATATAGAATTTACTACCTCCTAATGCTTCCCCTGAATATAATTTACACACCATCTTCAAGATTTCAAAGCTACTTTTGCTTATAGAGGTAATAGTAATCTATGAAAAAGAAATTGAAGGAATTGTCATCTAGGTGATAACCTGATATATTTTTATCTGTTAGACATTGTTTCTCCTTATGTAGATACGTCAAAAAATAGCAAAACATTTCACAATTGCCATTCCACATTTACTTCGTACCGTAAATGTACATAAAAGCTTTATTTTAACTGCTAATCAATCTTGTTACAATTGCAAGTGAATGAAAGATTTTTCTGTTACATGTTTGTATATTGGTGGACAGATACTTTAACCGTTAATATATGTTATAAAGAATCTGTTTTTTTTGTTTTTTTTTGTTTGTTTTTGCATACAGAGAATATTACAATCATTATTATTCTTCATAATCTCTGAGATGTGTAACATATTAACATATACATGCACTTATTCATAGTGATTATGTACAAACTATACAAAAGGTAATAGGAAACGGTCAAAATGTATAAACGATGTTTCAAAGTTAGAGTTTTACTGTACAAAAATACAGATGTGACACAATTTTTTTGCTGTGTATATTTGGTTTTTACTGAGCTTGAGTCATCAGTAAGTAAACTTGTGTATTTAATTTACAAAGAAAAAAAGTTAAAAGAAATAAATTTTGTTTTTGGTTTGTTTTTAAGAGAAAACTCTAAAACTACTAATCTGATTTATTTAACAGAAACATTTATAATACTTGAGGTATGCTATTAATATAAAAAGATTTCCATTCGGAATATCAATATTTGCAGTATTGAAATATAAATATTAATAATAGTTTAGATGAAAGCATCTACCCACTGTCAAATAAATAAAACATTACTTGTAAAGAACGAAGATATACAGATTTGAAACATACGTTACTTCAAAATTATAAAACATGATATGTACGCATATATAACTGTAGTATTTGAGTATATAAAGTTAATTTGCATTATATTCGCAAAGGAGTAGTTTTTTTTAAACTATATGCATAAAACATATTGGTTGATTTTTTTTTCTTGCATAGCTCTTATTTATATATAATATATAAGACACTTTCCAATAATATCAATGTACTAAAAATCAATCTTTTAACTAGAAAATGAGATTAAATGATACGAAATATGTACCCTTACCAAGAAGCAATATATTTTACCTTACACCATTGCTTTTATTTAGTACTGCACTTAGTTATATTACTATACTGTTTACCTTTGCTTTTAGCTATGGGTTTTACTGATAATTTATTTTTTATTCAAGAGTAATGAACCCAATGGAAATTTTTAATCTTATTGCATATTGTGGATAATTTTAATTGAAAGATCATAATTTTAAACAAAAAAAAAATATGTCAGGCACATATTTAACAGTACAAAGACTTTTTTATTATATGATTATCTACAGCAGAACGAAGCAAAATTTAAAGCATCGACAGTTTTTTGAAGTATTACGTGTCATCACATTATGCGTTTTTTTCTAAAAGAGTATATTTAATTTTATTTGTAATATTTTACTTGAGCTTTATACTTTTTTTTTATTCCAGAATTCTTTTAGTTAGTGGTAATGTTTTAGTATAGTTTCTTTTAAAATACCTCGAAAATTTTCATTAAACATTTGAGATATAATTGTCTTATATTTTATTTAAAAATGGGTATGAATATGGGTTTTTTACACACTCAGATAACAAATTGAGATACGGTTAAAAAATAAAAGCATTTTAAATATATTATACAAGCTTAATTTTTACTTACTTATTTTGAAATTCTTATTGGTTCCACAATTATATAGGGTAAAATATTTTTAATAACGAAATTTTAATGCATCAAGTGAAGTTACATTTGAATGTGATAAATATTCTATCTTATCCAAAATTAAAATGGTACAAAAACATTTTTTCGAAAAGTCAGGTAATAAAAATGAATTTTTCCCATATGTTTCGGAAGACATACTCCATTTTGTTTTAATTGAAGGGCGTTAATATATATATATATATATATATATATATATATATATATATATATATATATATATATATATATATATATATATATATATATATATATATATATATGTGTGTGTGTGTGTGTGTGTGTTTACACCTAATACAGAAAAAAACGAATATTAAATTTCAGTTTTGATGATTATAGTATGTATAAACAATAGTTTCAATAAGAATTATACAGGGTGTCCCTAAAATGACCGCAGAAACTCTGAACAGCTAGACTCCTCGTTAGGAGTACATAAAAATACCCAAAGAAGCGTTCCTGTACGATCCATATTTTACGATAAAAATACAAAATACAAAGTATGACGTCAGTACCGGTGCAAGAAGAAACACTTTATTGAACATATCAACAGCAGTGTATGACGTGCATATACTGCTATGCACGGTCATACTCCCTAACAGTTCATAAGGCATTTCCATTACATCGGCCGTATATCAGGTATATGTCGCAGTAGTTACGAACCAAATACATGGCCAACGTACGAAGTCTACCGATAGCTGCAAAATGCCGCCTTTTAAATACCAATTCAACAGGGCGGCTTAACGTCATTCCATGGTGTGATTGCACGCATGACGCGATATGCGCGGTGAACGTTTTAAACATTATCGTATGGAAAGATATGAAAATACTGTTGTTGATATGGCCAATAGAGTATATTTCTTCATCGGCAGTGACGTCATATTTTATTTTTCGTATTTTTGTCGTAAACTATGGACCGTACAGGACCGCTTATTTGGGCAGTTTTTGTGTACTCCCAAAGAGGAATGTAGTTGTGCGGAGTTTATGTGATCGTTTTGGGACACCCTGTATTTTGACATTACATTTTCATTCATATGTCTTATTACCAAATCTGAAAAATTCAATTTTAGCATTTAAAAAAGATTATCAATACTTTGTACAAAGCACTTACAAGTAATAATTTCGCATATATAGTGGAAAAAAGAAAAGAAAATATTGTGCCTAGGTTGGTTTCATTGGAAGACTACGATCTACTTTAGTGGTACATTACGACGAATGAGTGTAAAACCAACTACTGAAAGTGAATTTGAAACGTCTAAGTATATCCGTCCGAGCTTCAGATTTCGAAATCCCGATCTCCGGTACCATAGAACACTGTCGTACCAGTCGGTTATCATCCACCATATTGTTACGAGTAAATTTTGAAATTCCACGTGAGGTAAAACATATTTTTCATATCTTTTTTGGAAAATAAAAAGTTTGTTTAAGTATGTTACAATAGAAAACAATCTTTCTATTTCAATCTTTGGTTTACTGACCAAATGCGGTATCATTTCAAAGAACAAACTAATAAATTATCTAATCTTGTTCATTTCGTAAGATTAATGAATACTTTTCACCCATAAACTAATTTAAAAGTTCCGTAAAATATTTTTCATATGAGTTACACTATTTTTTCTAGTTCATACCACATAAAAATACACAATTCTATAAAAAATTATAAATATGCATAATTTTACTCTTTTGATTTGCATAAATGTATCTTTCCATTTATTTGAATTGGAAAAATATGTTTAGATTACATTTTTCTGGAGTTTTTTAATCACGAGAAAATTATCTCATAATTCATAATTTTATGAAAATATAATATATAATTTTATAATTTATAATTAAAAATAAAAAAAGAAAATATATATTACATAATTCCTAATTTATAAAAATGTATAAATAAAAATAATTTGAGTTTTTAAATTTGCATAAGTATATCCTGCCATTATTATGAGGTGTAAAAAAGTTCGAATATAATTTTATTGAGTCTTTTTAGTCCAAGTTCCTTAATTAAGAACAGCTAATCTCAAAATATCTAATTTTAAAAATGTATAATATTTAACCTTATAACTCATAAGTATATAATAAATAAACAAAAATTAAAAAAATAAAATAAATATAAACTTAAATATATGCATAATATATAATATCATAACTCACAATTCTCTAAGTAATAAGTAAAATTAAAAAAAATAAATATAAACTTAAATAAATGCATATTATATAATATCATAACTCACAATTATCTAATTAATAAGTAAAATTTAAAAAAATAAATATGGATATAAATATAAATATAATATATAATCTCATAATGGTGAATTCTATAAAAAAACTTATAAATAAATATAATTTTACTATAGATGGTGTACAATAGAGTATGTATATATATATATATATATATATATATATATATATATATATATATATATATATATATCATGTTAAATTTTATCCACATATCCTCTAAAACATATATAGAAATACATCCTAACGTATGTCTGAAATTATTGCCGATTGTGTCACAGAAACTGTTTTAAAACTTTGATGCGTATTGTCATATATTGTTCAGAAAAAACTATCCGTATTTGTAGAAAAAAATCAACATAATTTAGAAAATGACGGATTGAATTATTTTCTAACTACTCCCTTGTGCAGCACATCATGGTCTAGAAATAAAATTTTGAAGCTTTAACACTAAAATGGGGATCTGAGATTTCTACTCGATTTTGTGTTTAGCTTGACTTAAAGAGAAAAAGAAATAATGTTATTATCAACGTCTATTATTTAAGTGGAATTGTCATTTATAAGGTGTTAGTTTCTTATTTTTTATATATTCAATTGCTGTATTTTAATTAAATGGTTAATAGAAAGCATTAAAAATAACATGGTTTTCCTTTATAATATTAACTACAATTTTTTAAGGATTAAGTCATAATAAATTTGTTAAACATTTAGTATGGCCTAGTATTGTAATTATATTTAATTTTCTCTCTCTCTCTCTATCTATCTCTATCTATCTATCTATCTATCTATCTATCTATCTATATCTATCAATTAATATCTATCTATCTATATCTATCTATCTATATCTATATCTATATCTAATCTATCTATCTATCTATCTATCTGTATCTCTCTCTCTCTCACACACACACAGTGAGTGAGTGAGTAAAATCAATTATTTACATATTTTAATATTAATTTAATAAGTTTTGTTCATAAAGTACGTTGGGTTTGGGCAGTAATTCTGATTTTACCCTCCAGACACTTAATTCAACCTCTGTCTGTACTACTTTAGTCAATACTTAGTGCGTTCTCATAATAACATGGGTATGTTTATCACTTGATCAATTGTGCTTAGGGGTTATTCTTAGTCTATTTACCTGAGAAATCCCTACTTGAAAAGTGTTCGTGCAGGATCACATTGTCTGTATGTAGGATGTAAAAGTGCTTGCCTGTTGTATGGATTTCATGTATCTCACTAGAAATAAAATGTGTAGTATATATATATATAATATAATATATATAGATATATATATATATATATATATATATATATATATATATATATATATATATATATGATAACAAATAAGAAATTTAATTTAATTTGGTTTTATTTTTACCTCAGTCAACATCTAACATAAAATATTTACAGGAATGTGTAATAGAGAATGACATAGACATAAACATAAATATATGTAATAAAATAGAGACTATAACAACTGGGAATAATTCAGCATTTCATAGAGTTTACTTCCTCTTATATACTTCTTGGAGCATTTCGAAATTCTACGGTTCCACGGCGCTCGAATCCCCAACCCGCATCTGTTCGGTTACGAGATTTTTGCATGCTGCCAGTTAAACTCCTGAGGCTTCTTTAAAATCTGTTTCAAATTTTATAAAATTAATAAATAGATCGTACTAGTTTTTTATAAGATAAAAGTAGGAACAGTTACGTCATGAATATATATATTTAAAATTATATGTTATATTATGGTCCGAACTTGGGTATAGAGATATTTTTTTCTGTAGAATCGGAAAACGTCATTGTAACTTAAATGAATTATCAATAGCAAAATTATTTTGATAGAAAATATCTGAAGTTTCATGAAATGAAACATAAAAAAAAACTTAGAAATAAGTTGCAACGAATTATGCTTTAAAAATATCCTATTGTTTATTTTTCTGAAAAACAATAAATTGTTTTATAGATAACATATATATATATATATATATATATATATATACACACACACAAAAATCCTATCCAACATCAGTAAATTTTAAAATCTTATGGATAATGATATAGTTTAGTTTTAAATGCTTCTATATGAATTATTCAATATGTTATGTATCTCTTAGGAGGGGTAATTCTATAATTTTTTGATTTCTTAAAAATCTTTTTATAAGCCAATAATAGAGCACAATTAATAAAAAGTGATTTTCTTAAGGGGTTATGAGGCCCTTAAAGTATTAAGAATTATTAACATAAGATGGTTTGATTAAGCAGAGATTAGTAATAGAAGATTCAAAAGAAATTTATTTTAATGATACATGAAAAAAATATTGATAAAAAATATATGCGCACATATTCTTTTAAAATTTATATATATTTAATCTTTTTCATAATTTTTTTCTATGAAACATATTTAAAAATACAAATTATTTCTGATTCACTGTATTGGCAGTAATATCAACGAATCATTTTAAAGATGTAATAAAAATTGTAAGCTATTATTCAGAAGCAGATAGCCCTGTTTTGGAGGTAAAAAAAAACCATTCTAATTTAGGGAGCGTCAGTTTGCATTACTTTCTAACTACTCCCTTGTGCACCGTTTCTTGTTCTAGAAATAAAATTTTAAAGCTTTAGAAGGTAAAAAGAGATCTGAGATTCTTACTTGATTCTATTATTTAAATAAGGCTATTAAAGAAGACATTGTATAATGTTGTTATCAATACCGATTATTGAAGTGATGGAAATTTTCTAGCAGTTATTCCGTTATTTTCCTTGAATTCCACATGCTTAAGTTTTATTAATTTGTTAGTCATCACATGAGAAAAAGGCGTTATCTTAAATTCGAAAACTTTAAATTAACCATAATATTATTTTTAAAATTATAATAATATTTTAATGAATTTTATTTCATTAATTAAAAAAAATAAAGTGTATGCATATTGATGGAAAATTAATCGTTTTATATAGTTTTTCCAACACTTCAAAAAAAAAAAAATTCAGAGTCGTCAGAGGTTTGATGAAGTTTTAGGATTTCAATAAAATTTACACTTCGAAGGTTTTAAGTTAAAATTTTATTTATGAAAAAATAAACATGTATCGACTTAATACAAAAATTAAACAAGCTAGTTACCTGCAGCGTTAGCTAGAAATGCTTCCCCGGGATAACCATGCTGCATAGGCTTAAATACACACATGTGGCAGGAGATTTACATGAAGGTTTCAGTCACGGTTTAAGTTGACTGAAACGTAAACGCATCGGATGAATAATTAGGTGATGTAAGGAAGAAATCTATTTTTTTTTAATTTCCTAACATATATTTAATAGTATTTTAAAAATTTTAGTACCTCAGAAATGCTTTTCACTATACTATTGTAAGATGGTAATTTTCTAAAACAGTCTAAAAATACATAATTATTTCTTGGTATTAAAACTTTTATAGTTCTGGTTGGCATTTAGAGATTTTAATGTCTCATGCAAAAATATACTTTTTCTCAGGTATATAAAGTTAAATTTTATTGAGTTTTTAAATCTTGAATATAAATACTATATATGCACATAAAAACATTTAAATTTATTATATGCATGTATTGATTCTTTTAGGCTGATGAAAAATTACACTTTGTCCAAAAACGTTGTCAGGTTTTTAGTTCAAAAAGATTTTTCTTTTGTATACCTTTATAATTTTAATGTATAATATCTTTGATATATGATGTTAAACATCCTAAACATTCAATAAAAATCAATTAAGCTATTAGAGTTAAGGATAATAATATAAATCAAAATTTTATTGAGTTTCTTAATCTTGAATATAAAATACTAGATATGCACATGAAAGAGTTTAAATTTGTTATATTGATGTATTAACTCTTTTATGATGATAGAAAATTACACTTTGTCCAAAAACATTGTTAGGTTTTTAGTCTAAAACCATTTTTTCTTTTTTATACTTTTATTATTTCAACATATAATATCTTTGATATGATATTAAACAACCTAAAAATTCAATAAAAATCAATTAAGCTATTAGAGTTAAGGATAATAATATAAATCAAAATTTTATTGAGTTTCTTAATCTTGAATATAAAATACTAGATATGCACATGAAAGAGTTTAAATTTGTTATATTGATGTATTAACTCTTTTAGGCTGATGAAAAATTACACTTTGTCCAAAAACATTGTTAGGTTTTTAGTCTAAAACCATTTTTTCTTTTTTATACTTTTATAATTTCAACATATAATATCTTTGATATGATATTAAACAACCTAAAAATTCAATAAAAATAGAGTTAAGAATAATAATATATTGTTACAAACTTGTTAGTGAACCTTTAATTTAACATGGAACTTTATGGGCATCTTGATAAATTGGAGAGATGCCGGCTCATTGGCGACAGTTTTGGCAACTTATTTTTGTCACCAAGTTCGTCGCCAAATATCGCCAAGTGTGGCGATATTTTACAACTTCCAGTTCCGGTTTCTGGCATAATCTGGAACGTTCGACCAGTTTCTTCTAGCCTATATAAGGCAGGCTGAGAGCAAAACGAAGAGAGTCGTTAAGTAGATTTCTCAGTTTACAGAGTACGCACGGTGTGTTGTATTTTACCAATGCTTCCGTTATGTTTTATGCTGAAGTAGGTACTTGAGCCCACGAAATTGTGCACAAGTTTTTTCGAGATGATTTGTAAGCTTGGTACTCGTGTGCAGTACCGTGATCTTGAATCCTTTCTGACATTGTATTTCCCAACTGATTGCCAATAAATTATTTTTTTTCCATTATTGAAATAGGATGGGAATTTTATATGCAAATATTTTTCATTTACAACATATCTAACAATAATATTTGCCATTAATTCCCGAACCCAGCTTTGAGATTCGTAACAATATGATAACTACATACCCCTTATATAGCTCATTAAAGGTGAAAAAATAAGTCAATTTATTAAAAAAATATAAAAAAAGTAATTACTAAGTCCATTCAATCCCCGAACCCAGCTTTGAAGTTCGTAACAATATGATAACTACAATACCCCTTATATAGCTCATTACAGGTGAAAAAATGTTTTATTAGTCACAGAGAACACAAATATGGATATAAATTACAAGTAAATTTATCCGGCTAAACAAATAATGGTATATTATCTTGTAATTAATAACTATTTACCCCGAAATATATATGAAAAGAATTTTAATCAATGTAGCAAAGTATTGTCATATTTAGCTATTGATCGAAGAAGTTATAAGAATCCTAATTTTCAGAAAAAATCAACCTAATTTAGAAATCGACAGGCTGAGTTATTTTCTAACTACTCTCTTATGCATTATTTCAGGCCGTAGAAAAAATTTTGAATGTGTAGCAGGAAAGCGGAGATCCAAGAATCTACTCAACTTTCTTATTTATGAGAGACTATTAAATAAGAAAGGAAATTATCTTATTATCAATGTCGATTATTGAAGTAGGATGGGAATTTTATATGCAGTTATTTCTTCATTTCCAACATATCCAACAGCAATATTTGTCGTTAATTGTTCATTATAACAAAATCTATAAAAACAAAATTTTTTTCTTTGTTTTAAGTACAATAATTCATTACACATATGACATTTTAATTGTGTTGAAAATTGAAACCCAATATGTAGTAAAGTAGTATGTATATAAAGTAGTATATAAAGTATATAAGTAGTATATAAAGTAAGCAATATGTATATAAAGTAGTATTGTAAAGTTCCTTCATTACCATATTCATAACATTCCCACCAGTCATTGATATTCACTCTAGATATATTAGTCAAACATTAAAATAATATCTTGTTGTATTTAATTAAAAAGAAACAATCTAAATGGACACTTCGGTCTTCGAAAGGCAGCTGCTACTTTCTTATTTACCCTTAATCTACAATAGCCGAACGATGATAGATTGGTTAGGGCCTTCGGTACCGGAGTTCGTGGGCTCGAATCCCACAAGGACTTGGATGTTCGTAGCCGTTCGGAATCGGCTTTAAGCTGTAGGTCCCGGTATCATTAGCCCTCGTGTTGCAAAAGTAGACCGTAGCCCTGCAAACCAAACCAAACTTAATCCACAATATGTTTCAGACTTGTGTTACATTGGGACTATAAAGGAGACCAATGTATATCATCCAAGATATTCTTTCATAAATTTAAACACTTTCTGTGATAAAAGTTTTAGAAATGTTTATACAAGAAAATTTGTTATCTCTTGTCATATGACTTACTTTTTAGAGGTTTGGGTTGGTTTGGTTTGGAGCCCTACGGTCTACTGTTTTTTCACACGAGGGCTAATGAGACGGGTATACAGTTTAAAAGCCGATTCCGAACGGCTACAAACATCCATGCCAGCAGCGGGATTCGAACCCACGAACTCCGATTCCGATGAGCAGCACTCTACCCTTCGGCCATCGTTCGGCACTTTTTAGAGGAAAAGGACATTTTAAATATACTAAAATAAAACCCCAAAACGAAAATATTTAAAACAACAGTAATTTATAAGTTAGATAAATTTGATTAAAAATTTTATAATTCTGATTTTATAATTATGAAACATAACTAAGAAAAGAACAGAAGTTATTTCTACACCCATTACTTCATAATGTTTTTTCCACGAATATATAAAAATGATTTGCAATTTTTTTTGTTTTCTTCTTTCGATGTATACTTGCCAGTGAAAGTAGAGGGTAATCCTATAAACAATCTACCGAATTTTGAGTATATATTGTCATTTATGAAATCGTAATTTGAATCGTTATTTCTACACCCATTACTTCATTCCGTTTTTTTTCACGAATAGATCAAAATAATTAGCATTTTCTTTCTTTTCTTCGTTTGAGGTATACTTGCCAGTGAAAGTAGAGGGTAAACCTATAAACGATCTACCGAATTTTCGAGCATCTATTGTCATTTATGAAATCGGAATTTGAAACATTTTATGATTTTATTTTTTGCTATATAATTGTACTGAAATAATGACAAATATCTTCATATTTTATAAATTTTCACAGTACAGTACTGTATACTGTACATAAAACTGTACTGTAAAAATTCTCATAATAAATAATTTTACTCTTTGTGTAAAAGTAATCCAATGATACTGAAAGTACAAAATAAAGTCACGTCCTCTATTTCTAGTGCCTATTTTTTAAAATTAATAATAGCATACAAAAATATAAATTATACATTTAAAGCGTAATATTGAAAAAAAGTTTTTTTTTATAAATTACTTAGACTTGTGGAAGAAAGCTGCATCTAAAAACACACAAAAATGGTAATCTTGTTAAAATACTAAGCTTAACAAATACCGAAAATGATCATTAAGCAAAACAAAACACAGCATTTGTTTTCATAATATGTTGTTTCTTAGAGTGATGTTTTTTCAACAATAGCAGATCCTGTAAAAAACTCTATCAGTAATTAAGTATATGTTTGTTATTTTTAATTCGTATTGGTACTTAAAGATATTTTATGTCTCATACATGAATCTGATTATTTCTTGAGTATATTAATTCAAATCAGTTTCACATAATTACATCGACTTCTATACACCAATATAGAGTTCTGTGAATCCGGTTTATATAGTTATATCGAGTTCTATACTTCAATGTAGATTACTGTGAAACAGAGTGATATAATTGCATCGACTTCTATATTTCATTGTATAATAGTGTGAATCAGGTTTATATAATTACATCGGATTCTATACTTCAATGTTGAGTACTGTGAACCAGGTTCATAATAATTACATCGACTTCCATACTTCAGTGTAGAGTACTGTTAATCAGGTTCATATAATTAGATCGGATTCTATACATCAATGTAGAATACTATGAATCAGGTTGATATAATTATATCTGCTTCTATACTTCAAGGTAGGGTACTGTTAATCAGGTTCATATAATTACATCCACTTCTATACTTCAATGTAGATTACTGTTAATCTGGTTCACATAATTACATCGACTTCTATAATTCAATGTAGAATACTGTTAATCATGTTCATATTTATTGCATTGAATTCCATACTTCAGTATACAGTACTGTTAATCAGGTTCATATAGTTACATCAGATTCTATACTTCAATGTAGAGTACTGTAAATATGAAACCACAATATTTTAGAAATATTTTTCTTTTTATACGTAAACTCCTAGGCTATTTAAAATTACTCCTAGTTAAAAAAGGGTGATTGCCCAAAGGCTATTTGTACTTATTTTTACTCTTAATCCTTGATATTTTAGATATGCATTTACCAACATATATTCACTAGATATTACGTATAAATATTAACACCAAGATATATTAACTAGACATTAAGTGTAAATAATAACAAACATATATTATTTAATTAAGTGCAAATAATAATATTTTTAGATAACTAGAATACACCAATGAAGCAAATTAAAATTGGAATAAAAAGGTTACTGTTATTCTTCACCTAATAAGCAAATCTATTTATAAATTAGCTTGATACATATCTAGCCACTAAAACATATGTTTGCCATCTTGTCTGTAATCATTATTTCCTCCAAAAATACTTTTAGAAAAATAAAATTCTAACCGATGTTGCAAAATATTGTCAGTTATGTCACAGAAGTTATTTTGAAACTTTAATACTTACTGTCAGCTATAGTTCAGAAAAAAATTGTACTTATTTGAGGAAAAATTTCAACCTAATTTCGAAAACGTCAGATTATATTATTTTCTAACCACTCCCTTGTGCACCGTTTCGTGTTCTCGAAATAAAATTTTGAAGCTTTATCAGGAAAATAGTGATCTGAGATTCATACTTAATTCTACGTTTTGCGTGAATCTAATGGAGAAGAAAATATACAATTTTATTATGTTCGACCATTATTGAAGTTGGATGGAATAATTATAAATTATATTTACTTCGTTAATTTGAACACAGACAAAAATCGTCTTTTGCTTTTATTGTACATGAGATAACATCACTCAATGAAAGATATTTTGGCTTCGCTTTAAATATATTTATGTGTACAGTGTAAGGCATTAAACTTCTCGACACTTTTACTTAATATAATAAAAAATTTGTAATTATTATTCTTATAGATGTAAATATTTTTCTTATTTTCCTATTTATTAATGATAATTGGCAATTTTCTAAATGATTAATATTCGTAATCAAGTATATGCTTGGTTTTGTTTGGTTTGAAGCGCCAAGGTCTACTGTTTAGTACACGAGGGCTAATGAGATCGGGACTTACTGCCTAAAGCCGATTCCGAACGGCTATGAACATCTATGCCATAGTGGGATTAGAACCTACGAACTCCGGTGCGGACGATCAGCGACCTAACCAATCGGAGAGCGTTCGGCTAAGTATATGCTTTGGAAAAGATATTATGATTTTAATATTTTGTACATTAATTTATTTTTTACTAATGTTTGTAAATTAAAATAAAATGCATATTTAGGTTCATTAATTATTCCGATGTTTTAACTTCAGTATATAGTATTTTTAATGCATATGGATACAAATATGTTATATCATGTTAAACTTATATGTAAACTATTGTGATATTAATATTACTAGTCGTTCAAATATGTGAAGGCCAACAAGATTATTTATTTCAAATATATTTCTCTTAATACATAATATATGTGTATTCACCAACATTAAACGAACAAAAACAATTCAGGCATTCAAAAGTTAACAATGTAACATGACTTGTAAGCACTAGATATAGATAATAAAAAGTTTAAAATAATATTATATTATCCTTCACCTAATAAATTTAAGTAAATATAATTTACAATTCCATATGTCCAGCCATAAAAATATATCTATATTACTTTGTATTTACTAATTATTTCTTCCGAAATATATTTAGAAAAAAACAACTCTAACCGAAATAACAAAATATTATCAGTTATGTCACATAAGTTATTTGAAACCTGTGATACGTATTGCCAGCTTTTGTTTACAGAAGTTATCTTTAATTGGGGAAGGGGATATTATTACATGGAAAAAGGTAGATTACATTATTTTCCAACTACTCTCTTATGCATCGTTTCTTGGTCTAGGAAATTGATCTTAAAGTAAAGCTTTAGCAAGAAAATAGCTATAGATTTTAGGTTGATTCTCTTATTTACGACAGTTTATTAAGTAAGAAAAGAAATAATTAATGCTATTTTGATCAACTATCAACTTTGGTTTGTAAAGTCACATAGAATAGTCTAAGGTATTTAGAATATTCTATCTAAGCTATTTAGAAAACATCAATTCTAACCAAAATGACAAAGTATTATCAGTTATGTCACTGAAGATATTTTGAACCTCTGATACCTATTGTTAGCTATTTTTACAGTTACCTTTATTTTAGGGTGGGAGGAATATTACGTGGAAAAAGGTAGATCACATTATTTTCTAACTACTCTCTTAAGCATTGTTTTGTGTTCTAGAAAAATGACTTTAAAGTAAAAATTTAGCAAGAAAATAGCTATAGATTTTAGCTTGATTATCTTTTTTTACGAAAGTTTATTAAGTAAGGAAAAAAATAATCCATGCTGCATTGATCAATTATCAATTTTGGTTTTAAAGTGAGATAGAATATTCTAAGCTATTTAGAAAATATTAATTCTAACCTAAATGGCAAAATATTATCAGTTATGTCACAGAAGTTATTTTGAACCTGTAATAGTATTGTCATATTTTGTTTACAGAAAATATCTTTATTTTTGGAAGGGGGTAATATTACATGGAAAAAGGTAGATTACATAATTTTCTAACTACTCTCTTATGCGTTGTATCGTGTTCTAGGAAAATGAATGTAAAATAAAGATTTAGCAAGAAAATGGCAATAGATATTAGCTTGATTCCCTTATTTACTAAAGTTTATTAAGTAAGAAAAGAAAAAATTCATACTGCATTGATCTATTATCAGTCTTGGTTTGTAAAGTCAGATAGAATATTCTAAGGTATTTAGAATATTCTATCTAAGCTATTAAAAACAATACTAACCAAAATGACAAAATATTATCAGTTATGTCACAGACGTTATTTTGAACCTGTGATACGTATTGTCAGCTTTTGTTTACAGAACACACCTTTACTTGGGGAAGGGGGTAATATTACATGGAAAAAGGTAGATTACATTATTTTCTAACTACTCTCTTATGCATTGTTTCGTGTTCTATGAAAATGACTATAAAGTAAAGATTTAGCAAGAAAATAGTTATAGATTTTAGCTTGATTCTCTTATTTAGAGAGTTTATTAAGTAAGAAAAGAAATAATCCCTGCTGCATTGATCAATTATCACTTTTGGTTTTAAAGTGAGACAGAATATTCTAAGTTATTTGGTATAATCTATCAAAGCTATTTAGAAAATATTAATTCTAACCAAAATGACAAAATATTATCAGTTATGTCAGAGAAGTTATTTATGTCAGAGAAGTTATTTTGAACCTGTGATACGTGCCAGCTTTTGTTTACAGAAGTTATCTTTATTTGTGGAAGGGGGTAATATTACATGGAAAAAGGTAGATTATATTATTTTCTAATTACTCTCTTATGCATTGTTTCGTGTTCTAGGAAAATGAATATAAAGTAAAGATTTTGCAAGAAAATGGCAATAGATATTAGCTTGATTCCCTTATTTACGAACGTTTATTAAGTAAGAAAAGAAATTACTCATGCTGCATTGATCCATTATTAGTTTTGGTTTGTAAAGTGAGATGCAATATTCTAAGCTGTTTAGAATATTCTATCTAAGCTATTTAGAGAAATCAATTCTAACCGAAATGACAAAATATTATCAGTTATGTCACATAAGTTATTTTGAAACTTTAATACGCATTGTCAGATTTTGTTTACAGAAGTTATTTTTATTTGGGGGAGATGTAAATATACAAGAAAAAAAGTATATTAAATTATTTTCTAACTACTCCCTTATGCATCGTTTCTTGTTCTAGGAAAATGATATTAAAACAAAGATTCGGCAAGAAAATAGCAATAGATATTAGCTTGATTCTGTTATTTACGAGAGTTTATTAAGTAAGAAAATGAAATAATTCATGCTGCATTGATCAATTATAAATTTTGGTTTATAAAGTCAGATACAATATTCTAAGCAATTGTTTTATTTATATTTTTCTTCGCTTCAAGTACAGTAAATAATATCCCATATGTCGTTTAAAATTTGTTGAAAAATTAAAGAGTCCTTGGCAAAAATTTTACATTTTGTAATTATAAGTGTTCGGTTGTTCTTGTTTCAATCCACTCTCTTAAATCAAGAACAATTCTCGTAGTAAGACAAATGAGTGCGACTTTCGTTTCAACGAGCACCTCAAGGATAAAAGTTCTACTTATGCTCAAGTGAGTCCTCATAATTTTGAAGCAGGGACCAAGACCCATAGGTTTATTCTGCACCCCCAGAGGTATTGATTGATAACTTGGAGGACATTGTGACTAAGAATATATTTTACGTTACCCAGTCACTTGAGGATCTTTTAAATTTCAAATCTTTTAAAGTTTCAATTACAATTCAATATTCATTTCAATTCAACTTTCTTTTTAAAAAAGTAGCTTACTGTTTAAAAAAAATATTCATTAATTTATATCTTAAACACTCCCTTGTGGATACTTTTGTGTTTTAAAAATAAAATTAAAAGCTTTTATGTGAAAATAGTGATATATAGATACTTACTACGAAGTGTATCCAGAAAGTAAGTCTCGCTATTAAAAAGAAAACAGAACTCACACTTTGAGGTACATATTTATTGGTAAGAAGTACAGCAATGTTTCAGCTATTTTTCAACATAGCCACCACTAGAAATGAGACACTTGTCGTACTGTGGGATCAACTTTTGTATCCCTCTGTCGTAGAAATCTGCCGCCTGTAAATGGAACCAGTGTGTGGCAGACGTCTTCAGCTCTTTATCGTTTCCAAAACGCTCACCGAGAAACATGAATGGCCTGAGGTGCAAGAAAATGGACAAGAAGCTGATATCAGATCTGTAGGGTGGATGATCAAACAACTCCCAGCCAAATTTCGTCAAAATAGCTGCTGTGCTTCGAGCCGTATGTGGACGAGCATTGTCATGGAGGAGCACAACACCTGCAGTAAGCCTTCCATGCCTCTTGTTTTGAATGGCACGCCGCAATTTTCGCAGTGTTTCACAGTAACGGTTAACGTTTACTGTTCCACCACGTGGAAAGAAGTCAATGAACAGAATTCCCTTCCCTTATACGCGGTGGGAGAAGGAATTAGAGCTTCCATTTCGGACCACCGCTACCAGGATACTGGCACGAGGCGGGACCTATCCAGATGGCATATGATTGATACGTCATAGATCTGTTAAGCATGCTCAATTTACAAGGCTAATTACATTTACTTTAAAGAGGAAAACGTCAGGAAACTTACTTTCTGTATGCACTTCCTATTCCATATTTTATATGATTTATAAAAGAATAGAAATAATATTATTGCCATTATTGTTTTTTAATGTGAAAGGGAAATGTCTAAGCGGTTAGTTTCTTATTTTAAAAATATGAAACATATATCTTTTAAACCTATAAACCTATAAACATTTTATTTAGGCACGTGACAGTTTATATTTATGGAAAAAATAAAATAAATGCATTAATATATTAGGTATAAATGTTTCTTTTAAACAATGATTGATGGTACATTTTATACAATTTACAAAAATATTATAATTTGTTATTTATATTTTTAGAATTTAAATTGACGGTTAAACATTTTAAAGTTCCACCAAATGCTTTTCCATACACGAGTTTAATGCTTTTTCATCAGGTACATGAATATATGTAAGAGAGAATACTTATGTTGATAATAAAGTAACAATTGGAAGCCCTGCGTACGCATTGAATAGCAAATAAATGTTTTATTTTGTAATTTGACTTTATTTAGATATAATTGTTACTAAACA
>CM063511.1:37860529-37870529 GCA_032207245.1 Pardosa pseudoannulata | reverse complement strand
GACGGCCTTTAGCAGTGACAAGCCTCATAAAGCTTGTTCAGCGGTTTGAGGAAACTGGAAAGTTGGAGGATCGTGATCTCTGTGAACTGAAAGATGCGATTTGCCGAGAGATGCCTTGCATACAACGGGACCTGCTGCAGTCTGCCGTTGTTGGATTAGTGACTTGCCTGTAGTGTGTTATCCTCTATAGTGGTGAATGCCAGGAAGAATGCCAAGAGTGGAAGACGGCCTTTAGCAGTGACAGGCCTCATAAAGCTTGTTCAGCGGTTTGGGGAAACTGGAAATTTCGAGGATCGTGATCTCTGTGAACTGAAAGATGCGATTTGCCGAGAGGTGCCTTGCATACAACGGGACCTGCTGCAGTCTGCCGTTGTTGGATTAGTGACTTGCCTGTAGTGTGTTATCCTCTATAGTGGTGAATGCCAGGAAAATGCCAGGAAGAATGCCAGGAATGGAAGACGGCCTTTAGCAGTGACAGGCCTCATAAAGCTTGTTCAGCGGTTTGGGGAAACTGGAAATTTCGAGGATCGTGATCTCTGTGAACTGAAAGATGCGATTTGCCGAGGGGTGCCTTGCATACAACGGGACCTGCTGCAGTCTGCCGTTGTTGGATTAGTGACTTGCCTGTAGTGTGTTATCCTCTATAGTGGTGAATGCCAGGAAGAATGCCAAGAGTGGAAGACGGCCTTTTGCAGTGACAGGCCTCATAAAGCTTGTTCAGCGGTTTGAGGAAACTAGAAAATTGGAGAATCGTGATCTCCGTGAACTGAAAGATGCGATTTGCCGAGGGGTACCTTGCATACAAAGGGACCTGCTGCAGTCTGCCGTTGTTGGATTAGTGACTTGCCTGTAGTGTGTTATCCTCTATAGTGGTGAATGCCAGGAAGAATGCCAAGAGTGGAAGACGGCCTTTAGCAGTGACAAGCCTCATAAAGCTTGTTCAGCGGTTTGAGGAAACTGGAAATTTCGAGGATCGTGATCTCTGTGAACTGAAAGATGCGATTTGCCGAGGGGTGCCTTGCATACAACGGGACCTGCTGCAGCCTGCCGTTGTTGGATTAGTGACTTGCCTGTAGTGTGTTATCATGTGGAACGCATGCTATTGTAATAAACGTTTTGGAGGCATTCTGTTTGTAATTTGCGTTTCTTTCTCATTAACTTGTATACACTTGCGCCATCTATACACTCTTTTTGAGTTTTTTTTCTGTTTAAAAAAGGTTTTCCGGTTATTATGAATTTTTGAAGTTTATACGGATTTTTTGATAACCCCGTGTTTATTTTTTATTAAATATTTTCTAAATTATTCTTGAAGTTTTCTTTGGAACATTGTAGTTTGGGATATCATTACAACTTAATACGGTAATAAGTGATTGTTTTGAACGATTTAACAATACTTAGAATCTATAAAATATCTTTTTTTATATTATTTTTATCGTCTTTGCCTTTGTTCAGGAAATGTTTATGACATTTTATCTGCCCTTAGATACAGTTTTACAATGGTTAAAATATTTTCCAATTTTCTAATTTCTATGCTCGGATTGATTACGGTTAATTTTTGTTAGTTATTTCCTTTAAGACATTTCACAATCTTATTTTTTCTGTGTGTTACTGATGCACACACACACACAGACATATATATATATATATATATATATATATATATATTAAACATATATATATATATATATATATAGTATATACAAATAGTATATAATATATATATATATATTTTTATTGTACACTGAAACCGTATGTCTGACACATAGAACTTATAATAGTAACACCATAAATATTTTTAACTATAAGTCAAGCAATTTATTTTTTTCAAAAAGCGCATACATTACACTACTTGTATTCGAACTACCGCATGGAAACGAACTTAAATTTATCAATAGCATATTCATCCAAAATAATGTCTTTAGAAATATTAGTTTTGAGAGAATAGGAACATAAGACGAAATATCTTTATGAAAACAAAATAAAGATATTTCTACAGCAAAATTTTAAAATTCCATCGAAAGAATCATTTCTGCTACTAAAATTGTTTATGTAATTTGATGATTTTAATGGAAGACTACAAATAAGTATTCATACCCCATGAAAATAATGTCAGGTAAGGAGTGATTTATTTAAGGGATATATATATATATATATATATATATATATATATATATATCTATATATAAGATATATATAAGATATATATTTAATATATATATTTATTTAAATATATATTATCGAAAGATAAATTAATGGGAAAATATGTTTTTCTAAAAAAAGCAAATGTGGGATAATAAATTATTATGCATTAATGACACGAATCGAAATCTTAATTGTTATAAAACCAAGTAAAAAGTAAAAATATTAAGTTTTAAGAATAACTTAGTATACATGATTTACAAAAGAATTATAATATAATTGCTTTAGTTGAAAAAATTAGATTCGAACAATTTTCTCATTGTTTGGAAAAATAGGTCTGTTATGTGCTGCAAAAATAAAAACTTTTACAATATTAAATATATATATATAATATATATAATATATATATATATATATATAAAAATATATATATATATATATATATATATATATATATATATATATATATATAAAATTATTTTTAAAAAATATATATATATATATATATATATATATATATATATATATATATATATATTATATTATAT
Source organism: Pardosa pseudoannulata (assembly GCA_032207245.1). Taxonomy (NCBI): domain Eukaryota; kingdom Metazoa; phylum Arthropoda; class Arachnida; order Araneae; family Lycosidae; genus Pardosa; species Pardosa pseudoannulata. The sequence goes on along the minus strand of CM063511.1, from coordinate 37,867,842 downwards.
TTATTTAAATCCTCTTTAACTAGCATTGCAAAAATTTAAATATATGATACACTAATTATTTAATTTTTTACGATAGGTTTTGTTTTCTTTGAAGCGCTGCGTTCTACAGTTTGGAACAAGGGTCTTACTGACTGACGGATGTACTGTTTAAAGAGGATTTCGAACGGTTACAGATACTCAAGCACCAATCGATTCGAACCCACGAACTATGGCTCAGCAGGTCAGCGCCCAAATCATTTATTTATCTTTCGGCTTATTCACCGGTACAAAAACCCATTTATAGAAATTCATATCTTGGATTAATTAGCTTATTATAAAAGTATAGAAATTCGCTAAAGGTGTTCATTCCCAGTTATTTTGGAAAAATCACTTATGTATCAAACAGTTTAAGAGTTGTAATGCGAATGTTTAAGTGAAAAAGAACGCATGATACAGAGATTATTGAGATAAAATGTACGTTAATTATAAAAAGTATCATTTCTTAATATATTATACCAATATCATACAAGATGGGTTATTCCGAACTACCTGAAGTTTTTTTCTGTATTCATAAAATAACATAATATACAATGTAGAAATTTATTGCAACAATTTAAATCTACTTCCGATATTGATTTCTTGCAAATACGTTTCTCTCTCAATCAATAAATTGCTGTTTCTAAGTTTAAAAATACACTATTTATTGAAAAACTATTTTAATACATGTTTATGCAATATCGGTAAGTTTAAGTGCCTAAATATAAAGAGCTATAAAATTATATGAATTCTGAAGTTATATCAAAGCTGAAATATAAAAAAAATAATAGATTTTTAATCTGGTAACATTTTGTTGATCAGATTTCTTTTTTTGCTGTAAAATATGTATAATTTGTATAATTATAAATTGTATAAGTATTAATTGTGTAATTATATTTTACTTCTTATAAAAATTTTGTGTTATAGAACGATTATTTCGTACTGTTTTTAAATTATATTTCAGTTGTAAATAATTGAACCTGATATTATATTATAAAAAACAGAAATCAGAAAATAATATTTAATTTTTATATAGTGATATATATATATATATATATATATATATATATATATATATATATATATATATATATGAGTGTATGTAAGTATGTGCGCAAACGTGTATAATAATGCAAAAATTTATTGACGTGTCTTGGACTAAGTAAATGAACAAAAAGTATTAGTAAATATCAAGATAATACTCCTTTATCCCATTTCTGACGATCACATATTGATATACATTTTAAATTAAAGGTATTTTGTATTGCACTGAATGAAATAAATATGAAGTTTAAACAACTCTGAATACTACAGCACGTGATCAGCATTAGTGATCATCTACCGTTTTAAACATCAAAATTTGCAATTTATGAGAAAGAAACAAGTTCTTGATTAAAGTTTAATTTGGTATAAAATATGAATTAAGGACTTAAAAATGTAAATTCACAATAGAAAAAGCAATTTGTCATGTTCTCAGTATATGCACAGGCTGAAAAAAAATTTATGTATGCTGTTCAAAAAATCATGTGCTAATCGAATTGCAAAATTTAAAAAGTATAGCAATAACTTGAAAATTTTGTAGATTGTTTATAAGTTGTGGCGTCCCTCTACATACTCACAGAAGCAAGATTATTTCTAAGAAAGCATACAAATTCTACAAGCTATTTTTAAAGGTATCTAAAAAGGTACGCCATGCATGATAGGGTTTATTTAAAAATTTTTAAATTCATAAATTTAAACTATATGGCCAATCCTTTTAATTGCAATAATATATATTTTTTCTTAATTAAATGTATTATTTCAATGATAATATATTAAGTAGTTTCTCTCCTTTTCTTCTTTTTTACTCAGAGGAATTCTTGAAAAGAGACACGATTAGATTTTAATCTTAAATATTTCAAATTGCAAAAATATTTCAAATTGTAAAGTTTTCTCATAATTGAAAACGCTTGTGTTTGTAGCATAGGAAATCACAGCACTTATACATTCGGAATGAAAACACTACAAACATCATCGATGATCCGAAATTCACAATTATCTTAGAACTAGCTAAAGCTACAGATCTTTTAAAACATGTATACTAACTTATAAAATGGTTAAAATTTGAGTTGAAATCTATTTGTTTCGGATCCGAATACAGAAATAAAGAATTCTAACCGAATATTTATCTTGGATAAATTCCACGTTTTTATCAATTTTTACAGTTTTCATTACTGAAAGTAATAAATTTATCCCAAATCATTTTTACCCTCATAGAATAACAATATTTTTTCTTAAAATATTGGGACAATATTTTAGGAAAATAAATTACATTTTTTTTGTCTTAAAATCATGGTGATTTTTATTATTTGTTCCTACCAAATTCAGATTTGGGTTTAAGATTTTATCTTAGCTCTCCTTAATATTGAATTTCTTACAAATTATATTTTCTTCTATGGTGTTGTAGAAGGTCAAAATTTATAATTAATATTGACCATACTGACCACTTAGCGGTTAGTACTTACAAAATGTGTATCTACAAAAGCCTTAAAATGCAAGATTTGATAATAATCTCTCATAAAGCGATAAGCTCCTGTTTCTAATCACTTTTTAACATATTTTTTAAATATTCCTTCTCGTATATATTTTTTCTCAAAAAGGTCTTCACTCTCAATTCGTCTTGAAAATAACGAAAATATTTTTCAACTGAATAAATTTGAGTAGATCTGGTTTACTGCAACACCTCATCTCTTACTGAACTTATAAACATTTTGCATTAGTAAAAAACTCAGGTAAAAGTCTGAGAGAAACTGAGCTATCAATATAATAGAGATTTTTACAATAAAATATGAATGATTACTTTTAAAGATTAAAACATCAAGAGTGTGTCAAAAGTTTATTATATACTATATGATGAGTATTATCATTAGTCACATGCTTATATTTACTTAATACTCAGAATCGTGCATTAATTCGTCAATGACTGCGTTTATATTAAGACTCTACAATGGCGTACAAATCTGAATAAACAATGTAAAATTTTAGCAGGTAGCCATTAAATTGCAGAAAAGGAAGTCTGGAGATTTTGGCATAAGTTATGTAACCGTGGATCTCTGTTGTCAAGAGGTATGCCTTCAATATGTGAGTCTATTCCTAGGTGCCATTGGCCCAGACCTCGTTTTTATGGATGACAATGCACGGCCACATCGGACTATTGCTAGACAGGAGCTACTGATAAGTGAAGTTACTACTCGAATGTATTAGACAGACTACCCCCCACCTGATTTAAATACCATGGAACTTGTGTGGGATACTTTGGGGAGAAGCAGTATTATATATATATATATATATATATATATATATATATATATATAATATGTATATAAAATGTATATATGTATGTGTTTGTGTACATATATATATATATATATATATATATATATATATATATATATATATATATATATAATATATATATATATATATATATATATATATATATATATATATATATATATATATATATATATATATATATAACATGCATTTCCCTAAATCTGGCTTAAAAGAAATTAATTTTTACGGAAAAATAATCACCTGATTATTTACGCTTGTTTATTAAAAAACATATTGAATTTAATCGTATTTAATCTTGTTGACTGCTTTAGAAATTATACAAAGTAATCATTACTTATTTCTCTAAAAATAAAAAAAATGAGAAACAAATGAGAAATAACCAACGCAGTAATATATTACAATTATATATACTTTTTTGTAATTTATTTTGAAATTAATGTTTCATAAGAAAACCGATTCTTTTTTCGTTTTACTTTAATAAATATCAAATTGAAATCATAAGACTTAACATTAACAAAAATAAATCGCTTTCAAATGTAGTATGCATTAAAAAAAATCGGAGTGTGTTATTTTTCAGAAACGAGATATGGCTTTAATCTCCAATTAAAAACCTGTCTACTCAGAATTACTAAAATAAATTAGATATCTGTTTCAGCTCCAAAATTATCAATTAATCAAAGAAAAAATTAATCTCGAAGAAACATTTTTCAAATCTCGTTTTATAATGGAAGCAAATACCAGCTGTGTCTTTAATGAAGCATAGATAATTCTTTGTGTTAATTTTTTTAATGTATTTCTTGGTTGTTGGAAAAACGAAAAAGTGTATTGCAAATTTTAGAAAATTTTTTAGGTATCTCCTATCGGTATAAGTATTAACTCTTAATTTAAGCTAACATATAATTATTCAAAAGTATTTGACTATGTATGATTCACATATATTTTTTTTTTAATTTAAAAGGAATTCATTTAGAATAATTTTGATTGTTGGAGAAAAATAATTGTAAAATTTTGTAAAATTATTTCTAGGATTTTAATTATTTTTAAACAATTTTTGATTTATGTAGAATTTTAAACTTATTCTGAAGTGCTTGACTGTGTATGATTTATATTATCTTTATATTAATTAAAAAAAAATTCATTTGGAATAATTTTAATTTTTGGAGGAAATACATACATACATACACACACACACACACACACACACACACACACACACACACACACATATATTATATATATATATATATATATATATATATACTAAGTATATATATATATATATATATATATACACTCATGTCCATAAATTAAGGATAATTCAGAATCACACAGAAATTGAGCTCTAAAATAAAAATTTGACCTGTAGAATTATCACACACATCTTGAAGAAGAATATGCAAATTGCAGGAAACCACCAGATGGCGTGGATAGTACGTTACAATGACAAGAGTGTACGAAAGGGGTATATAAGAAATAGTAGCAAAGAAGTAAAATTGTTCACAAGCGCTTTAAAAGCCTTTCAGGGCAATAACCGCATAGGTATGGCACAAAGGAAGCATTTGGATGATTTTTTACGTGGTAGAATTATCGGACGTCTGGAATGTGGACGTACCCAGCTGGAAGTATCCGAGGAACTTCGAATCGCCCAGAGTGTCATCTCCAGGCTGTTGCAACGATTCAAACATGATGGTAATGTGAGTAGATGTTACAGCACAGGTCACCCCCGAGTTACTACGCCGAATGATGGCCAGTATTTGGCAGTTACTGCCAAAAGAAACAGACGGAGGACAGCATCAGACCTGTCTCGTCAGCTCTCTTCAGCTACCGGTACGACAGTTTCAAGGCAGACCGTCTACTGCGACCGTGTCGCCTGCGATTATGCTGGGCTAGAGAGCATGCATTGTGGACACCGCAACAGTGGTCTTGGGTGATGTTTTCCGACGAGTCCAGGTTCAGTTTTCATTCTGATTCTCGCCGGACTTTCATATGGAGAGCACCAGGTACCCATTACCACCATTAGAACACCATTGAACGACACCGTTACAGTGGTGCAGGATGGCTCGTTAGGGGAGGAATTATTCTTGTTTCCAGAACTGACCTGTATGTTCAGAGTGTAACGATGACAAGCCACATCTATGGGGATGTCATTCTGAAACATCATGTACGTTTGTTTCGGAGCGCCATGTGTCCTGAATTTCTGTATATGGATGACAACGCCCGACCTCACCGTGCAAACATTGTAGACGAATGCCTTCAATCGGAGGATATCACCAGTATGGATTGGCCAGCATACTCACCGGACTTGAGTCCAATAGAGCATGTGTGGGACATGCTTGGCCTACGAATTGCAACCCGTCAACCCCCTCCCAACAGTCTATCGGAACTTCGGAGAGCATTGTTTGATGAGTGGTGTAAATTACCCCAAGATCAGATTGATAATCTGATACTCAGCATGCGTAGGTTGTAACGCTTGTATTGCATCGTCCGGGAGACATACTCTGTATTAACCATCCTACTAACCATGTTATACTGTTTTCTGTAAATAGGTTCTTTAAAATTTGCTCCAGGGCGTAAAAATCGCAATTTTTATTAATTATGTCAAACATATAGCATCTTTTTTGCTCTTTACCATTTACATAATAAACAGACTTTACAAATAAGTCAAATTTGTTTTGCTTTTGTCTCTTTCATTGCCTGAACTTCATTATCCTTAATTTATGGACATGAGTGTATATATATATACATATATATATGTACACATACACACACACATATACATATATATATGTATATATATATATATATATATATATATATATATATATATATATATATATATATATATATATATATATTTCTTCTGAATTACTAAGTGTTATTTAACGAAGTGTAGAAAGGTTTCGACTGCTGGTTTCTAGCTTTCAATATTTGCTAAATTTTTGTTTGTGTACTTTTATGGTGGTTGTATCATGTTTGTGATTTCTATGAGAGTTGTTGCAGCATAAAAACTTATTTTAACCAGAATTGGGCTGTCACCTCTACCAGTAATTTCGAAACATCCTTTCAAGGGTTTTTTAATCCACCTTTTAGGTTATATTTTTTCGGTTTTATCTATTTTTATATATTTTAAACTTTTGGATTTTTTTAATTGATGTATTGAAACAATGAAAAATGCGTTATTTTTGAAATTGAGTTATCTTTTAATTCATTACATTAGAATATTTTATATGAAACTTTCTACATACATACATATATATGTATGTGTGAGTAGCGATAGAGTATTTTAAACAAAGTAAAACCTAAATCTATCACCCGTTTCTTTGATTTAACCATTAGTAAAATATTATATTTTAGAATGCAGTTTCAACACATTATACAACTTAAGGTGATTTGTTTTAGCATAAGTACATTAAATTGACAGTAAGTATCTAAAAACAAAGATATCTTAAGCTGCATTTCGATTGGCTCTCGACACCTTTAATATTTCTTGACATTTACCCCTCGGTAACTTGACACGTTCCTAGAGAGCTGTTTGGGGATATAAATGATATTATTATTTATGAAACATCGAGGTTACCCAAGCTTTCATTTATCTTCTTCGAAGTGCGTTCAAGACGATTTAGTTTTCTTCCAACGGTTATTTTGCCTACCAGAAAGTTAAAATGTATATATATTTACATATATATATATATATAAAGTGTATTTCTGCAAGTATTATACATACAGAAAATAATACAAATTTAAAATAATTAAATTTCAAAAATTAATTTTAAAATGTAAATGCATGTTATATTTGATTTAACTCGCAAATGAAGAGCTGTTTAAAAATGTCATTTTAATTCGTTTTTATATAGAAAGAAGATAAATTAATCTAACTTTGGTATTTTTAAAAATAAAAATTAAAAATTCTTTAAAAATTCAAAAAATAAAAAGTGGATAATGGGTCTTTTAGTTAATATTTA
>CM063511.1:37846204-37848704 GCA_032207245.1 Pardosa pseudoannulata | reverse complement strand
TTTATATTATTTCTGTTTCTGATATCTTTCAATTCTTTTGAGGCGACAAACATCTTTTTAAACAATGGGCTACTGAGAGTCAAATTAAAAATCTTCTCCTAATGATTTATTATATTATATTTAAAATCTTTTAAATCCGGACGAAAACGTACAGTTACAGTTACAAATGCATACAGCAACGTCATTATATTAATAAAGAAAAGACCTCTACTTTCCCTATAAAAATTGTGTCTTTCTTGTAAAAGTTTAATCTCTCTAAATACTTCGGGAAAGATATTTTTTAAATATATAGTGTTTATTTACATGTGAAAAAAAAGGTAACAAGAAAGTCACTCATAAATAACAGAGCTTTTTTTAAATATAATTTCCTGGTAGAGCGTTTTTTTAGAAAAGACCTTTGAATCTTTAATTAGCATATTTCAGTGGATTTTGTGCCCTTTAATTAATTCGTTTTAAGTCTTTATAATCAGTAAACTTTCCTCTGAGAATACTGTTAAATTTATATATTTTACATTCACTCTTATTATTGTTTTTATATTAAAGGAATGTAACATTTGCAGTTAATTTTTATATATTTATTAAGTGCTTACAATCCCAAAACACTATATATATTTGACACACACACATATATATGTGTCTGTTTGTGTGTGTGTTTGAATGTTTGTTTGTGTGTTTATCAATGTGTGAACACATAAAATATTTCTACACTGAAAATATATAAGAGGACTTCTTTATTAAAAAATAATTTTTCTGCTTAAATTATCCTAAATTTCTTATGCTTTTTCAAAATTTATGTAAGTACTCTATTTATAATTTTTTGTTCATTCTGTTTTCATTAACTAGATATTATTTTTAGGGAATTTTAAATTGTTTATTTACCATTTTTATACGAAAGAAGTACCGAAATGTAAAATACAGTTAATTACATATTACTTTGAATTCAATATTATGTATTGAACTAAATCTACTAGAGCAAAATTATTATAACACTGACATGTCTGGAATGTTGTATGATATACAAAAGCCCATACCCGCCATTTTAAGTAAAAAATATGAATTATATAAAATTGTGTACTGTTAGATACTCTAATTTATGAACAAAAAATAAAATTTACTGGTTTAAGCTGTGATACTACCCCTGGTAACTGAAAGAAAATTTAAAAGTAGATGTTTAACCTATATTAATGCAAAATTTAATAAACAATAATTTATAATGCTTTTACGAAAGCATTAGAAATAAATTATAAGATTTTTATCCTGAGAGTTTGTATATAATAGTAAAATAAGTAATAAATATTTCACAAATACGTGGAATTCAGTAATTTATTAATATAGTGTGTCAACAAATAAATTGTCCTTAGATATATATCCATGAATGTATTAAGAATGTATAATGAATTTAATTTAAAAATATAAATTATAAAATATAATAAAGACTTATATAATTTAAGTTTTAAATTTATTATCTAATTCGTAATTATTCATACTGTTGAACAAGGATGGGATTTTCACTTAAATTGGGGAATTGTTCAATCTACTACATGCTACTTCTGTATTCTTTTTATAAAAAAATTATATAGTTTTTAACCTCAAAGCTAGTAGATACGTTTATTAAATGTTAGGTGCCATTTCGATGGTATGTCCAAGGCGACGACATGAAATTTTCATTATGCGATGCATATGATGAAATATTATTTGCAGTAGATAAAATGAGTTATAAAATTATACTTGAAGCAGTTTTCGTGGTTCAATTTGAACGACAATATAATACCAGTGTCCTATAATTAGACCCAAATAGCTCTGAGAAAGGATATGAAAATATTTTTTTTATCCAGTATGGCATTTATTAGTGGTAAATAATATTTTTTGTCAAAATATTAATATTATCTCAGAAGCTATTTTTTACAGTATTTTGTTCTTTAAGAACGCATTTTCTTTTAAGCTATTTTACGGAATTGAAAGCCGTTTAGAAATAAATATAATAAAGTTCACAGCAACTTTTTATCCTTCTTGTGAAATCTGACAAAACTACTTCATTTCTTGGTTTTGAACCTTTCCTCTTAGTGAATTATTCGCCACCAAAGATCATTTCCAGATTCTCAGCTAAGTAAATTAAAAGTAAATTGGTACAGAATCCCTCTCCAATTTAGAGATTTGATCTTCTTAATTGCAAAACATGAGACGCTCAGTGGATTAAAAGATCTAAACTCAGGGTTTAACACTTAAACTCATTTGAGAGTAAGCATGTCTGAATGGGATTTTTTAATTTGCGAAATTTATTTAACATTCTTTCTATATAGTCTAAATTACATGCATATGTATGACAATCAAGATTAAAAACCACGTTAGACATGGCAGGTATATATTGATTAAAAATGTGAGGTGTTTCAATATTTTGAGGTTATAATGGCAAATTTGAAAATTAGGTTTTAATTTTGTATGGTTTGGAATGCTACGGTATATTTTCTGCAACAAGAGGGCTAATAAGACCGGGACCTAC
>CM063511.1:37838704-37841204 GCA_032207245.1 Pardosa pseudoannulata | reverse complement strand
AAGTTATAACTCGATTGTTTGATAATCAATGGTTACTAGTAACCGTCACATTTTAGAAAAATTAATTTTCATTAGTATTTTTCAAATAATTTTAAATAATATCATATTTAATTATATAATTGTTTCTTTTAGTCACAAGAAGTAATTGATGTAATTTAAAGATTTTGTAAAGTGGAATTATAAAGTATAAAATAAATGTCTCAGATTTCAAACAAAATGTCTAATTATAGGGATTAGTGTTTATGTAGGAGAACATGATATAAATGATAAACATTTCAAAATATTATTTCAAATTGTGTTTCAAGTATCACTTTTAGCATCACACATCATTGTAACTTTTAAATATCCATCTAAAACAAAACAACTTACAATACAAAAACAAAAGAAGAAATGTTCAATATTCCTCCACATCTCGTAACAAATTATCTCCAACACACAAGATTAATATCTCGAAGGGTCATACAGCTCTTCTCTAGGGTACTTCCTAGTGGGTAGTACCAAAACTGCATAACACGTGATAGCAACTGGTTTCTGTAATTACTTTATTCTCTTGAGACAATAAAAAAAATATCTTGAATAAGTATAAGATATAAGAACTAGGAACAAAGTATGTAAATGTGCCCCGGTATGAATAATTTATTAGGACTGTTTTAGCGACGAAAGGCAGCAGATATGTTTCATAGTTGTTGTTTTTTTTTTTCAATACGAGTTTTGCTGTTCCGTATTTTCAGTTGCTTTATTGATTAGTAGAACGTGGGGTTGTTTATCATGTCATTTTGTCTAATAAAAAGAAATGTCAGGAACTTTCACTTCCTCATGTACGAAATTAATCTCATTAACAAGATCTAAGCATATGTATGTTGCGTAACGAAAATTTCAGAGAGTTTTATCTAAAGTGAAAGCTTGATATTATCTCTTAAAACCTTGCTTATTTTCCCCGTACACCGTAGGGGCGCGATTATCGTACCTTTAATGATTTGCCCGTACGTCGTACGGGCAATCTGATTTCTTTGTCGTTTCACTGTTTTGGCCTTATCTTTTGAATTTTTAATGTTTAATTAATCGTATAGATGTCCACAGGATATTAGATTTTGAAGTGTATTCTGTTTGGTTTGAAAGCGCGGGCTTTCTGATAGGTTTTATAGGCATAATTCTACGAGTTTTTATCTTTGAGAGTTTGGCTTGACTTTAGTTTGAATTTTTAGGAGACTGACAGAGAAACACTTTTCAGAGGTAATTCCACCTACAGACAAAAAAGATTTTCAGTGCTATGTGTGTTAACTGAAAAAAAAATGACAGAGGCAAAATAATTAAAAATGAAACTAGGTATTTTTGACTGGACTGTGATGTTGGACTGTACCTCTTCTCCTGTTTCAAGATTTTTCTCTCTAAAGCTTTTGTAAAAACAGGTTAAGTAAATGGACTTGCAGTATTTGCATTCAAAAATAATTGTGTAGTAATTCTAATCGAAAATATTTGTTATTTTTTACAACTGTACAACAGTACAACTGTAAACCTAACTTCCCTGTCTGGCCTACGTGAGAGAGAAAAGACAATTTAAAGGGAAAACATTATTTCATTTCCTGCAAAAAAAAAGTTCTTATACATGTCTCATATAATTAGAAATATTACTTTTAATAACATTAGAGATGTAAAATGAACAAAAATATGCAGTTAAAAAAATGTGACATTTTTTGGATCGAATTCATGAAAAAAAATGAAACTGGTAAGGCGTTAAGGTTTGGTGTTCCAATCAATTTCAGAAACGAATTGGGATTATTTTGGTTTTATATTTTATGAAATAAAATTTAGAGGATCGGAAAAACCACCTAATATCTCAGTGATTAAAAATATATAAAACTATTTTTAAGTGTATGTAGAAAGGATTTTTAAAAGGTTTTTCTCAAAATCATCTTATCTATTTTTAGAAAATAAATGGAATACTGCTTATTTTATCTAATTTATATAATTCCAGTACTTAAATCTTCTTTCGTGTAAGCTTTCATATGTATTTCTCAAACTATTTATTTTCAGTTAAGAATAAAAATATGTAAACACTGTTATTATACGCACATGCGCAGTAAAAATAAAACATTTATCTTAAATGGCGGTATCTCATCATTAAGCCGTTGATTTTAATATAGAATTCTGACTAATGTTTTTTCTTCTCATAGAAAAATCTCTTTTGTAAGTTATGAAATTTGATGGTATAATCTCTAAAAGATATGAATAAAAAATGTAAAAAAATAATATTTTAATTATTTATATAATGAATAATTAAAAATAATTTTTTTTAATTTCTATTCTGTGAATTTTCACTTAAACTAAGATATTAAGAAAAATTGCTGAGGAAATATTAAACAGACTTATATATAGTTATTTAAAAGTAGTTGTATACGGGCTTCAGTTATTTTCTTAAACACAGTGATAAATATTTATAGTTTGTTAAAATATTAATTTATTCAAATATACTACACACAAATATATAGTTTTGGTGACC
>CM063511.1:37821204-37833704 GCA_032207245.1 Pardosa pseudoannulata | reverse complement strand
TAAAATATACCGTAAATACTTGTACAACTCCCAGGTCAGAATATTTTATAACAGTCGCGCTGAAAAGTTCGTAAGCTAAAATGGAAATTTTTTTTTCATAAAACTTGATTTTATTATTCGATGTAGTTGCCTTCAAGAGGTATACAGCGATTAGAGCGGTCCTACAATTTTTCGATGCCATTTTTATAGCACGAATTGTCTTTAGCCTCAAAATAGGCCTTATTTTTGGCGATTATTTCTTCATAGGCGCTATATATTTCCAGCGAGCATTGTCTGAGAACAGGAAAAAGACTCTGAAGGCCAGATATGGAAAATACGGTGTATGCAGAAGCAATTAGAAGCCCTAATTCATGTAACTTTGTCATCGTTTTCACTGACTTGTGCCACGGTGCATTGCCTTGATGTAACAAAACTTACTTCTTCTTCAAATGGGGCCATGTTTTCGCGATTTCGTCCTTCAAACGTCCCCAATAACGCTATGTAATAGTCGCTGTTAATGGTTTTTTTCCGTTTTTAATATAGTCTATGAATAATATACCATTCCAAAATTCTGATGATATAACCTTGTCAGCCGACTGTTTCGTCTTTCTATGTTTTGAAGTTAGTACATCACGTGTAGTTCACTTGGCTGACGGTCGGTTGGACTCTGGTGTGAAATAATAGAGCCACGTTTCATTCATTGTCACATATCGACTCATAAATTCGGGTTTATAATTACAATTAAACAGCTTTAAACACAGCTCAGAATCATCAATTCGGTTTTGGTTTTGGTCGATTGTAAGCTCACGCGGAACTCACTTTGCATAGAGCTTTCGCATACCCAATTATTCATTAACGATAAGTCTATTATTTCCTTTATACATATACTCCTTTTTGTACCTTATATTCCTCATATACCTCAATCAACTTCACTTTGAGGTCATCCAAAATTATTTTGTGGACTTTTTTATTGTTCCCGTCTGTAACAGCCTCTTTGAGTCGTCCACTGCATCCATCGTGTCCCGGTGTTCCTTTATCCTCGTTTAAACTTACCAAACCACTTCTAAACGGTTGATTTTCCTGGTGCAGAGAACTAAGTATATGTATCCAGCCAAATCTTGGATTTAACAATATTTTTCTCTTAAAACCAATGCTTTATTAACCCACGAAATTCCTTATTATCCATTGTTTTCAAACTAACAAAAGTTGCTTTACTCAAAATACTATATTTCACAAACTAATAGTCTGGCAGATGTCAAATTTATACAGTCTTTCGAAGGTTAGGACTAACTGAAAATCATATGGATTTAATACTAGTAGTGCCATCTATGTGTCAGCCTACGAACATTTCAGCCCACCTGTTACTTTTTATCTAAATTAATGCTATATACATAAAAACCAAAGCAGGTATTGAGTGAACAAAATAAAAAGTAAAATGTATCATCAATTCGATGAATTGCTACATCAATATTTTCCTCTCATAACTCAAAGCTGTGAGTACTATTTATTAAGTGTGTACACCTAATTTTTAGCTTAAAGGTTCAATAATACAAAATATTGGAAAATTTTGGAAATTTTGTAAAAAAAAACGAATTAAAAATTAAGAGATAAAGTGTTAATGTAATGAGTATTGTTTCAATGAATATGAATAACTATTTTGAAAAGTATATTTTTAAAATTTTAATGCGTTTTATATTGAATGGTGATTTTAAAAATAGTTATTGCTTGCTACAGACACATGTAAGTAGCATTTCATATTAAATTACAAAATCTTATACATTTACATAGTAAGCTTACTTAATTACACAGTAACAAACAATACTGAGAAAAATGCAAATTACTATTTTATTTATAGAATGATAGCCGTACTTAATAACAATTTTGAACATCTGGTTTTAAAAATGAGGTCTCAATGAATTAAAACATTGGAATTTTTTTCAAATATATAAAAAAAATAAATAAAATACAAACTATAACTAGTTTATAAAATGATAACTGTTTTAATCAATTTGAATAATAAATTACAAAACAAAATATATTTAATATATTTTTAATAATTTAGAAATTATATTTCTTAACTTTTTTTATAGAATTAAACCTATCTACCCCTTACTACAGACATATAGATAGTATTTAGTATAAAATGCAGAACGGCATCTTTTATTATTAAAATATAGATTTACATATTTCCCTGATCCTGAAAGATATGCGTAACAAGCAATTTAATAATTTGAAAAGAAAATTAATTTCTGTAATTATTATTACATATGTATGTATACACACACACACACACATATATATATATATATATATATATATATATATATATATATATGCATTAAAGCAATATGAATTACAGGAAAAATGTTTTAAAAGCAAATTATTTTATACTGACAGGACAGTCCGATTGCTTCACTTTTAATCTTCCAAGTCTTATTATTCATTAAATTTAATAATTTTATTAATAGTAATTTATCTTAATTATTTTACCAACATTGTTAGCATTATATTAACATTTAATAATATCATTTCAGACTGTAAAAACCTATTAGAAATTTAATAGTAGAAAAACAGTTGAACAACCTAGACAAACATCGAATGTTCAGGTGCAATATTTCTGAAATAGCCTATAATGAAAAAATATTATCTGAGTACAGTTTAATTTAAGATATTAATTTAACATATTTTAACCTGAAAGAGGCAAAATATGTTTCTATTTATGGTATTTAGAATGATTACAACAAGTAACAGAAGGTAAGAAACATTTTTATTCTTTTAAATCCCATATCATTTCTAACTTATGACAACCACGACAGAATTTAAAATAATAAAATTATCGAATAAACAGAAATATGAAATATGTTTTCTTTGAAAGTAGTTACATTTTATGCAAGTCTTCCAGAATACAAAAATATTTTACGTTTGGGGTTTTGCATAGGGCTAAACTCCTGATGACTTTTCAAACATTCACATAAACAAAAAGAATTCAGAATGAAAATTAAAACTTTATTTCTCAAGATGACGGTCCAATTTCTAAATATCGAACGTTCCACAAATGATTGTTTTCTGTGAAAATTCGACTAAAGAGTTGCAATTGTCGGCTAAGATATAAAAAGAACACTTCCTGGGGAAAAGTTTTAAAAATTTATGACCCTTGGGATTTGGTTTGGTATTTGTTTGTGTAACCGATGTAATGGTGTCTGGAGAATTTTATAGCTTCTTATGTTACGTGAAGAGAATTTTTAAACTTTCCGGCATTACCATATGTACCATTTAAATGTATAAGTAAGACTTAATTTGAGTTTTTATTGCTATCATTTAAAATATGGGATATTGCTCTGGATACTTTAATTTTATTCTAACTGTTAATTACTAATTTAAAGCTAATTATACAGTGTGTTTTATATGCTACAATAATGATTGAGAAAGAAAGTCCAGAAAATTCCCCTATTTTATAATGTATAATGTTTTACATGAACTGGCTATTTCCTTTAATATATTAATCCATGTAATTTCATAGAACGAAAATCGGTACATTTAAGCTTAATTTGGAAAAGATATAACATAGTTAAACTGAAGTAGTTTTTTTAACATTATACAAAAATTAAATAGAAAGAGAAAGGTAAGATGAATGAAAAATGATTTCTTTTAGCACTTTGTGATGAGTTTTGCAGGAATAAATTTTACAATAATTATTGAATATGAAATATTAAAACATGATTTGAAATTATATATATATATATATATATATATATATATATATATATATATATATATATATATATATATATATATAAATATATATATATATATATATATATATATATATATATATATATATATATATATATATATAATAACATATATATATATATACATATATATAATATATATATATATATATATATATATATACTATATATATATATATATATATATATATATATATATATATATATATATATATATTTATATATATATATATATATATATATATATATGCAATATTAAAATCCCTTATTTATGTATTTTAATAATAATTTAATGACTTTTGTTGATAATGTGTGTTCAGGGTTTGCACGGTTATTCTGATTTCTCCCTCCAAACACGCTATAGACTTAATTCAGCCTCTGTCTGTACTACTTTAGCCAATAGTTAGCGAGTTCTCTTTAAACATGGGTATTTTGTATCAAGTGATCAATTGTGCTTACGGATTATTCGTAGTCTTTTTACCTTAGGAAAGCCTACTTGAAAAGTGTATGTGCGGGATCACATTGTGTATGCGCACGAAGTTGTAAAGGTGTTTGCCTTTTGTACGGATTTCATGTTTCTTACCAGAAATATACTGTGTTGTGATTTTGAATGAGCCTCGTCCGTATTATATATATATATATATATATATATATATATATATATATATATATAGATATAGATATATATATATAATATATATATATATATATATATAGATATATATATATATATATATATATATATATATATATATATATATATATATATATATATATATATATATATATATATATATATATATATATAGATATATATATATATATATATATATATATATATATATATATATATATAGTAATTATTATGTTGTATTTAAAAAAACAATTTAAATGGTACATTGCTGTCAGCATGGTTATTTTTTTTTTTACAATTTAATAATTTAAAATAAGTGGATCAGTAAATTACATTTCAGAGTATCAATGAATAACAAAATATTTTTGTTGTAACAAGTTCAGAAACAAGAAAACGAGTCATTAAAAGTGTAACAACTCTTTAAATATCTGAATGATATTGGTTCTTTTTATAAACAATACAAATATATGCATGCGGAAGAACTTTTATACTTATCTATTTAGTAGATAGTTAAAATTATTGCGGATAAAAATTTAACATAGAATGACATTAATTCATATAAACTCTTAATATATCTTTGTTTTACTAAGTTAAAAGGAATGATTTGATAATATTCTATAAGATAATAAACAGGTCTTAAATATCTTAGAAGTCCCTGTATATTTTTTAGAAATTTATATGTCATAGCAGATAAGTTTAAGCCTTCTAACAACTAATGTTTTTGGCATGTATCCGAAAGTTTTAGCCCCTTGAATTTGTTGACCTAATCGCTCAAATGAAATATGTCGGCACAGATAAAAAGAAAATATTTAATTTTAACTTTGATTTTTTAATAATTTTAAAATAGTCTACAAATAAAGCATTGTGTTAAAAAAAATACTGTATTTTCAATCCTGTGTTTCGAAATAAAAAAATATTTTTTGCTACTAAAAAATTCTGGTTGATATCCTTTATAATCCTTGTCAATGAAATTCCATAGTAATTATTATTAAGACATTTTCATGTAATATTTTAATGATTGATTAGAATATCGTATATCACACATTGTATATCATATATCACAAAATGTATCGTATCGAATATCGTATATATTCGATACGCTATATACGATATACTTATATATATTCACTTAAATAAAAAATACCTTACAATTTAATAAAATTACATTTCTGTATAAAACATTAAATAAACATTTAACATCCATGCATATCCATGTTAATTCACAAAACAGAATTGATTTTACTATGTATTCATTCTTTGTCTGATTGAAATTTCTTCTAGTTCAGATTTTTCACTTCGTAAATTACCCGTGGTGGAACTGGTTTGATCGAATCTCACACATGTATTAATGCCCCTTTTTTCTCTTCCGGAACTAGTTTATCTGAGAAGACATTTTTTTGGAAAAAATGAGGGATGCATTTCGCTTTTCTGGCAAGATAATTGATAACTGGACTTCAGGCACTTTATTTCTTACATTGAGAGATGTTTTATCTCAGTAAAGATAGACTATGCTTATTTAGATAATAGATAACTTTAAAAGTATGTGCGAATAAAACGGTAGAGGAATCTGATATGTGTTAAAATTTATGTGATTTATAAATATTAATCATTTATCAATATGCTAAGAATATTTCTTACATTTGAATTCCCAAAAAATGTAAACTTGGTAATTTAATATTAAGTACTTTTCAACTGCTGGACACTGATAGATATTATTTTTCTGAAAGTGTTATTTTTATGAGCTAAAAATGTTAGCTAAATAGTAAAGACATTTGTGTATATGTATGAAGAACTATCTATAATTAAATAAATATTTGTTCTTCTCATTTGTTCTGCTTTAGTAAATTTTATCGGTAACAAACGTGAAAACATGACGTTACAAATATGAAAACAAGTCCAAGCTTCTCCCACAAAATTATTTTTTTCACTTTGTTAATAATTTTACATAAAAAAGCTGGAGGTTTATAGCAACTGGTAAGTTATGCAAACAAATAAAAACACCAAACAATTTTTAAGGATATTTCCTTACAAATTGTAATTGATAAGAATTGCTAATGAATAAATGTTCACTTACTTGGGAGAGGAAGAAGCATACCAACAAGCTATTTAATGTTATGAGTGATAAAGTGGATCTTGCCAAACTATGCTATAAATATATAATTTATCTCGCATTACATACAACCAGCCATTTTATTTTACATAATGGGGACAAAAGATCTTTAATTCTACTTTCTAAGCTATTCAACTTTCAATTACATCCTTAACAATAAAACTGCGAGAGTTTCCTGGGTCAAATTTACCCCCAAAAATATGACTCCATGTTGTCATTCAAAAATATACTGTATTTATGTGATTTATAAATATTAATCATTTATCAATATGCTAAGGATATTTCGAAAAATCTAAGCAAAGATCTAAGCAAAGATTGACTATGGTTATTTAGATAATGGATAACTTTGGAAGTATGTGCAAATGTAACGGTAGAGGATCCTGATATGCGTTAAAATTTATGTGATTTCTAAATATTAATCATTTATCAATAGGCTAAGAATATTTTGAAAAATTTATATTTGTTCCTGCTTTGGCAATTTTTAAATGTTCCTTTCATATTTAGACAGCGTTTAGGTAATTACTATTTTAATAGATTTTGCACATAAAGAAGTGGTTTTCTTTAATATATTTAGAGGCGTTTTTACCGTTTGTTTCATACCTAGTACACATCAGTATACTTGCATTTATAATAGAAGTTGATATTGAAAAATGAATACAAAGAAAAACTAAAAACTGGGAAACGGTGGTTGAATGATGTCATAACTCATCAGCAGTACCCCAAAACATCATTAAACAAAAGGATTTTTCTGAAAGATTATGACAATACCAAGTACACCTATTCCTATTCTAGAATCCTTATAGGAAAAACGATGTCGTATGTGCAAATGTAACGATAGAGGATTCTCATATGAGTTAAAATTTATGTGATTTATAAATATTGATCATTTATCAATGCTCTAAGAATATTTCGAAAAATTTATATTTGTTCCTGATTTGGAATTGTTTTTAATGTTTCTTTCATATTTAGATAGCATTCAGATAATTACCAGTTTTCATAGATTTTGCACATAAAGGAATGATTTTTTTAATACATTTAGATGTTTTTTTACTATTTGTTTCATTTCTAGTACACATAAGTATACTTGTATTAATAATAGAATTTGAGGATGAGAAATGAATAGAAAGAGACATAAAGAACTGTAAAACGAAAATTTAGTGATGTCATAACTCATCAGCATAATCCAAAACATCATTAAACAAAAATATTGTTTCTGAAAGATGTCGACAATACCATGTACACTTATTCCTATTCTAGAATCCTTATAGGAAAAACGATGTAATATGTGCAAATGTAGCAGTAGATGATTCTGATATGCGTTAAAATTTATGTGATTTATAAATATTAATCATTTATCAATGTGCTAAGAATATTTCGAAAAATTTATATTTCTTCTTGATTTTGAATTTTTTTCCTTTCATATTTAGATAGCATTTAAGTAATTACCAGTTTTCAGTAATTTTTCACATAAAAAAGTGGTTTTCTTTAATATATATAGTGGCTATTTTTACTATTTGTTTCATTTCTAGTACATATCATAACGTATATAAATGATTCTGATATACGTTAAAATTTATGTGATTTATAAATATTAATTATTTATCAATGTGCTAAGAATATGTCGAAAAATTTATATTGTTCCTGAATTGGAAATTTTTTAATGTCCCTTTCATATCTAAATAGCGTTTAGTAATTTACATTTTTCATAGATTTTTCACATAAGAGAATGATTTTCTTTAATACATTTAGATGCTTTTTTTACCATTTGTTTCATTTCTAGTACACATAAGTATATTTGCATTTATAATAGAAGTTGATGATGAGAAATGAATACAAAGAGAAACAGAGAACTGGAAAATGAAGGTTTAATGATGTCATAAATCATCAGAAGTACCCCAAATCATCATTAAACAAAAGGATTGTTTCTGAAAGATGTCGACAATACCATGTACACTTATTTCTAATTTTAGGGAAAACGATGCCGTATGTGCAAATGTAACTATAGATGACTCTGATATGAGTTACAATTTATGTGATTTATAAATATTAATCATTTATCAATATGCTAAGAATATTTCGAAAAACTTATATTTGTTCCTGCTTGGCAATTTTTTTATGTTTATTTCATATTTAGATAACGTTTCGGTAATTACCAGATTTCATAGATTTTTCACATCAAAAGATGATTTTCTTTAATATATTTAGTGGTTTTTTTTACTATTTGTTTCATATCTAGTACACATCAATATACTTGCATTTATAATAGAAGTTGATGGTGAGAAATGAATACATAGAGAAACAAAGAACTGTAAAACGAAAATTTAATGATATCATAAGTCATCAGCAGTACCCAAAACATCATTAAACAAAAGGATTGTTTCTGAAAGATGTCCACAATACCATGTACACCTATTCGTATTGTGGAATCCTTATAGGAAACACGATGTCGTATGTGCAAATGTAACGATAGATGATTCCGATATGCGTTAAAATTTATGTGATTTATAAATATTAATTATTTATCAATGCGCTAAGAATATTTCGAAAAATTTATATTTGTTCCTGATTTGGAAATTTTTTAATGTCCCTTTGATAATTAAATAGATAGATTTTTCACATAAAAGAATGATTTTCTTTAATATATTTAGATGCTTTTTTAACTATTTGTTTCATTTCTAGTACACATAAGTATACTTGCATTTATAATAGAAGTTGATGATTAGAAATGAATACAAACAGAAACAAAGAATGTAGCTAAACGAAGATTTAATGATGTCATAACTCGTCAGCATACCAGAAAACATCATTAAAAAATATTGTTTCTGAAAGATGTCGACTATACCATGTACACCTATTCCTTATCTAGAGTCCTTATAGGAAAAACGATGTCCTGAATTATATGTTTTTTTTACTGATGGTTAAATGAATTACCCACCATAACATTTACGATTCAGAAATAAAAACCGTATGAATAAAAGTTTAGAACATTTTAATAAAGCTCAACTTAATAAAATCACACCAATCAATCATTGAGCCAACTCATAAACACATAACATGCTCAAGAGCAGTATAAGTAGCAGTTCTTTTCAGTCTAGTGGTGATAGTAGTTCTTTACAAAGCACAAAATAATATGTTTATAATAATATGTTTATTCTGAGCTCCATGTTTTCATGATTCCCACAGTAATCCAAGAGCACTATTTTCCAGTTCTTTTTCTTCTGTAATGATATTAATAACTGCTGTACATCTACATTATAGAAAATAGTAGGTTTTGAAAGAAATTGGATGCTTTTGTACAGTGCCCCATATTGCAAAATCAGCATTTTTTTCTTGCAACAACAATTTATATATTTGTTGAAACAATTTCTTTACTGTGAATAATTTACTAGGTTGTTCATTTATCATTACACATTTATAGTTTGTTGATGTACTTGCAAAATGGTCCAACAAATGGTCCAATTAACCAACTTTCAAATGGTAATTGCAAAATGGTCCAAATACTTGCAATGGCCTAACAAAAGTCGGAGTTAACCAAATGAAGATATATTTAGATAATATCAGAATACAGGTCTTTAAGAGTTGATAGTAAAAGAGCAATTAGTTATGTTGTTTAAATTAATCAGTCTAAAAATTGACGAACAATGTCTTTATTGCTAATCATTTTAAAATTGGTGCAAGTTTCTTTACTATATAATAAATCTGTAGTGTCCTGCTTAAATTTGTCTGTCAAACCTAAATTCCATTTTATATACCACACTTTTCTAGCAGTGATACGTAATACTAGGAGTTGAAACCACTTTGGAAACAACTACTATAGAAGGTGTGAGATTCCTTGATACAGCGTTTTTCAGCACTTTCGTAATTATGATCTTTTTATAAATCATATTTTTCATCATGCTCCCCCTTTTATGCAATAATAAAATATTGCGAATAATCTGATGCTAGAAATCAACTAGGACCCAAATTATGAATGTAACAGATAAACAAGAAAAAGTCAATTTATTTGTCTTGGTTGACACTAATTTGCTTTTTTGATGAAAACAAAATTGTTTGGTACTTATTGTTCTCTGTCTTCTGTCCCCAAGAACTGACCTACCCACTTGCAAGTGGAATATATTTGAGAAAAAGGGGGCTAAAAATGGGAACACAAATTCCCTTTAAATTTGTTTGTTATTATCATCAAAATGTTAGAAATAATTTATTTTTAAAAGAAAAATCCCCTATATAATAATAGACTAAGCTATCTCTTCGTATGTCCTCGAATTTATGAAGCGGTTGCACTTGGAATGTTTGGTTTGGAGCGCTATGGTCTACTGTTTTCAACAGTAGGGCTAATGAGACCCGGACCTACTACTTAAAGCCAATTCCGAACGGCTACGAACATCCATGCTATAGTGGGTTTCGAACCCACGTATTCCGGTACCGACGATCAACGCCGTAACCAATCGGCCAGCGTTCGGCGAACTTGGAATGAATAGGGGCATTCATATTATATTCTTGATGATTTAGGTTTAGAAAATTCAAATAAAATCTTTAAAACGTTCGAAATCCACTCCTGCCCCTTGTTTAGATTCACAGTTTGATCCTTTTTTTTTGCCTTGCTATTGAGTACTTTACATTTCAGGAAAATTAAAAATTTTACTAATCCCGTCATACGACGGGCTATATTCTAGTTAACAAAATAATTACTATTTTCAATATTTTTCGATATTTGGGAAATGTTAATGGATTATAGTAGCTTTTGCTCAAATTACATAAAAAAATGAATGGATATAATGTTATGGATAAATATAACAAATTAATGCATCAATATTGTTATCTCTATCAATATTGTTATCAACTATTGTTATCTATATCAATATATGAATTCCATATTCCCTCAGATCCCTTTGAATTTCTCAAATCCTTTACAGTACACGAGAAATACCGACAGCTGCACGAAGCTGACGTTCTTTTCAAGGAAAATATTTCTATCTATTGGGAAAATGGCAAATTGAATATTATGCACTGGACGGACCTAATTGAGGCTTCACAGAATCGAAATATCGCTTTTTCTCTAGTCCAAACACAGATAGAACATTCCAAATTGTTGCATTTCGTTGCTCGAACTGAGTTCAAGCGTCACTGGCAAGGGGTTAACGAAGAAACTGAATTTCAATTAATCTTAATTAAATATTTCCAATTCCAAATAAGTTAGTTATTAAATACATTGTCGAGTACTGAATCAATTGTTTGATAAGCATATTATATCAATGTGAACTTATATTTATTTTTCATTAATTTAAGATGTACTATACTTTTCATTTCTTTTCTTTCTTTATTTTTTAATCATATTTCTTTCGATATTCTCTCGACCCCTAATTTGTTTTGTTTACGTTCTGGAGTAAATACATTAACCAAAATTTAAACTGGATAAATTACATTACTCTAAAAGTAGTAAAAATTGATTAAAAATTATCATCAGATTGAATATTTTCACTAAAGTCTGAATTTCCAAAATTCCAGCTATTACGATACATTTTCTTCATACATGAAATCTATATATATATATATATATATAAATGAATTTGTGTCTGTCTGTCTGTACTCGATAAACTCAAAAACCATACACCCAATCGCAGTGAAAATTTGGGAAATCATTAGGTATATTCCTGGGAAGGATTTTGTAAATTTTTAACTTTCGAAATCCATTCCTTCCCCCCTTTTTCTAGCGTTTCATGTCATTATTCCAAGCATTATTTTCCCCAGTTAAACACAAACGATTATCTTTTTAATTTATCGCATTATAACTAAGTGAGAGAAGCAATAATTTCTAACAATGTGACGTCATGCCGTTGATCCCATATAATTATTTAAAGAGCGGTTTTACTCGGTTAAAAGCAGGAGATTAAAATTTATAATTTATCACATAATAAAATAGGTGTAAACGATATTTTTCTATCATTATGACGTCATTCCTTTAAATATCTCATTTATTCATTTCTTATTTTATATAAACATCGTCTGCGTAGTATCAATTCGATTT
>CM063511.1:37813704-37816204 GCA_032207245.1 Pardosa pseudoannulata | reverse complement strand
TCAGCTGTCGCTGGTTGGTCTTGGCTATTCTCCTGATCTTAACAGTTCAATTCGCTGAGTAAGTTTCTTGTGCCTTGGGAAATTTTTTTCTGTCTTCGCTCTTGGGTGCACCTCTGTTCGAGAAGAGTAAATTTTGTTTCTTTTTCTCTTGTTTGTCGTTGACTAGTAAATTTTTCCGTTTAATCAGCTCTAAAATAAAGTTTTAATTAGACTTCTGCTGTTCTCTAACCCGACTGCATTGCTATTACTGTTAGCGATTTAGGCTAACTAGCCCGGGCTCTCGGGAATGTAATTTATAGCTGATTATTTGTAGATGTTTGAAGTATAACAAATTCTAACACTTATATTTTTTTATAGTTTACTTTAATATTTTTTTCAGATTTCGTATTTTTCGTACTTTATGAATATTATACATACTGTTGTTGTACCATGTTTTTATATAAGAACATATTAATGCAAATTATACAGGAAATATTTATCATAATTATTGTATTTTATCTGTTGAAATTTTTGTTAGATTTTTATAACTTTTTACCTTTTATTTACATAATTTACATATAAGCAAATTCAGCACTATGGTGGAAAGATATAGTTATATATATTATACATGAAAATAGTTCGTAATATGAATGTAAAAGATTTTCTTTCAACTAACAACTCTATATTTTGAAATTATAATACGAACTTTTTGCATTAAAATGTTATTATATAATTAATTTTCAGATGATAAAATATGTCTTTTTAAATAATTATAAAATTTATTTTCACTAAATGATATAAAAAAATAAAGTCTTTTAAAATGAATTATTTTATTTTTACACTAATGTAAAAGTAAAAAAAAAAGTAAAAAAAAAAGGTCAATCTACATCAAATGTAATCAATATCTTTTATCTTCTAAAATCGATATTCAATTTACTGGTACTCTTTACTAAATTTTCTAAATTTGGATCAGTATGTTGCTAAACTTTAAGAAATATTTCCGCCACAATTTCGAAATGTTGGATCAGATAGTGTAAATGTTTTGTAATGACAGAAAATATGGTAATATATGGCAGAAGCACTGTCTGAAATGATCATACGGGTAGTTCTCAAAAGGAAAAACCTAATTTGGTTAAAAAAAACAAAAAATTGTAACTCTTTTGGATACGGACGATTAGTGTCAAATCTGCCGTTTTGTCAAGGCACTGACAGAAAGAAGAAATTGTTCTTTGTGCTACCAAACGAAGGTCAACTGGGGGGGGTGTCAATCTCCCCCAAAACCGAGGTTTCCTGTTTGACAAAGGAAAAACGGGAGGGACTCCCGGCTGGATTTTCAAATGAGAAGGTTGCTGAAAATGAGCTCCTCTCTCGACGATTTTACCTATAGTTTATTTTAAATGTTTTTGGTTGTAATAAATCAACGTTGTTAAGTTTGTACTTCCCTACGGCTGATTATTTCGTCTCCATACTTGCTCCCTATAAGAAACCCACGTGAAGTCATACCCAAATGATTTTCAGTTGAAAATAGAACGTTCGCAGACCGCTCGGCACGCATTAGCAAACTCCATAACAAAAAAAATGTATATCTCAGTATGATTGCACGGAGTCAGAGACGATTTTAAGATAAGCTTTGTTAAAAGCTGAGACTGCACAAATCAAGAAAACAGTGTATAAAGGAACAATTTCCTTGCATCATAATTTGATTCATTTGATTCGGAGTATAGTATTACATGCTGAATAAAGAATTACATTAAAATTAATGTAAGAAAACAGTGGTTGACAATCTCAATGGATACATTCGAACTCTTAAGTTGATAGATCTATATTTTTCCTTAAAAGTAAACATATTTGAGGATTTTCAGGACTTTCTTGGCAATGTAATCCTTATTCCATCATACCGAAATGCATTAACTTAAACCCCAAGAGTAGGTGATAGTTTTATGCAAATTCAGATTTTGTATCATAATATACACAGGAGAAGGTAAAACCGCTTTAGTCGACTGTGGAATGTTAAAAAAAATACCATGAAACTGTGTAGCCGAAATATTCCCTCTCTGACCACCTTAAAATCAGATTATTTATCTTATTATTAGTTCATACAGCTTGGGCTGATCTAAGATACATGCAACTGCTTGATGAAGGACAAAAGGAGATTCCAAAGTTTAAATACTTTTTTCTAGTTCATTTAGCCCCACTTATCTATGATACGTTTTGTACCTGAATTGTTCTTATTCTCGAATGCAGATTTCTAAACTCTCAAATTAAAACTGGAGTATTCGTTTCTGTGATATTCCAATAAAACCTACTTTAAACAATTACCTTTCATCTCAACCAATTTTAAATTTATTTCCGGAATAACTACCCAGCCCGAGCAAAGAGTTCTGTATATATGGCACTCTTCATTGGTAATATATTCTTAACCTCAGTTTGCCTTTAACATTTTTGCCACTTAATATATCTATAAATGTGAAAATTACAAACTAAAAGTTAATTCTTAATTTTACAACATATATTGTTAACA
>CM063511.1:37796204-37808704 GCA_032207245.1 Pardosa pseudoannulata | reverse complement strand
ATAACTATTATGACTCTTAAATCCTAAAATAATTTTGAATTTATCTTACTATTTAGAAGTTTTAAAGAAATATGTTTACGTACATCATTTGTATAGATAAGATTTACGCAAGTACTTCCTTTATGTTTCTAAAGAACATATCTATTCAAATAATTGACTAATTCAGGGTAATTAATAATTTTATTATTCAATTATTTACAATATATTGCATTGTCTCTACAGGATGAAATATTGAGTAAATTGCGTTTAAACTAATATTAAATATAGGTTTTATAAAATGGATAAAAATATAAATTCCAAGAGCATAAATCGGTTTAATATTTTTAAATATTTGACATTTCTTGTCAATGAATTTTAGCAATTTTTAACAGAATATTACAGATATATTTTTGACTCAACCCGCTATATAAAAAGTACTAGAAGGTGTCTCATTGAGTGATAGATTTTCATTTCCAGACACTGTTTTTCAAACCTGGTTTAAAATCTCAAATCTGTAATAAGAGTAGTCTTTCAGGATTGGTTGTAAACCATAGATTAAATAGATAAGGGTTTAGGGCAGTGGTTTTCTATGGGAGTGATACCACCCCCGGAATGCTGTGGGATGAAGCTGGTAGTTAGTGAAAGTGTTTCGGGCGGTAGATGCGAGCAGGTTTTGGCTTTTAAATTTAATTTTAAATATTTATTACATTAATTATCTTATTTACATGATAAAGACAAAATTGCGCTGTGGTACAAGAACCAGTTATTTCCATTCCCTATGTTCTGTATGAAGTTGGATCGACATACAGAAAAAGTATGTAAATAACAGCTTCCGTTTGTTTGGTTTGGAGAGCTATGGTGTACTATTTTGAAACAGGAAGTCTATTGAAACAGGACCTACTACCTAAAGCCGATTACAAACGGTTACGAACATCTATACCACAGCAGAATTCGGAACCACAAAAGCCTAACTATTTCTAACTATTTGTTTGAATGTTGATACAGAGTGCCCCTAACAAAAACTTTATTTTTAACTATATTTAAGAAAATTTCTTAAACAATTTTCCTCTTATAATTGAATACGTCTCTGACCCTACACTTTTAGTTACGGGATTTTAAAAATAGGGGGCGTTGCACACATTTGTATTAACCGTTTAGTCGGGCATTATTAAAGATTATTTTTCATAGTCATCAAATACAGTTTTATTTCTATGATAAATGGTTAATTGCTGATTCAGGTTACGAAATTGTTCTAAAGAATTATTTAGAGTTGATTTATTTGTATATTACTTTGAATTATACATAAATAAAACGTTTCAGTTTGTAAAACTTTCTTTAAATGTGGGAGATATGCATGTGTTTATGTATTTGTAAGTCCTATATTTAATTGGAGCAATATGAATATGAAAGTCATTTCTTGCGCCAGACCCAGCCGAAGCCATACGGAAATGATGATTGACCGCCGAGACAACAATCGAACACAGTACAAAATACAATCAACATACCTAACCAAAATTTAGAGAGGCGACCAAAACCAGATCACCAAGCTACATCTTCTGAAATATCCCTCTCCGGATGATCCATCAGCTCTTTATTACAATCAATTTTAATACATACAAAGTATAATTAACAATATAACAATCATAGATAATAAAAATTAAACATTGATAGAAATATTGAATAAAAATCCATAATGTCAAGAGGTCCAACTCTGGACTTCCGAGAAATACACAAGTTTTTGATTGGAACATTATTAAATTTTTTTGGAAACCATTATTTCCTTATATTATCAACTTTCTTACATACATAGATCAAACCTTTCAGAGACCAACAGTTTGGACACTTTTTAAAAAATCTTGCTTAATGAGCAGGAATGGCACCATATCCCGTGTAAATTTGGTTAATGAAGAAGTTACCTTCAAGTCTGCTAACTTTCAATGAAGGGAAAATGTCCTGTAGATGACGACCCTTGACTTCCGTTGTCCATTCTTCTTGTCACTTATGAACAGCAGCATCAAATAATAGAGTCTGTATCTGCTTAATAGAGTATCCAACAACAAAGTCCACAGTTTCCTTACGAGAAGCTTCTTTAGACAAGCCATCGACATACTCGTTATTCTTCTCCAACATGAACCTGCACCTAATTCAAATGGATAAAATATATAAGGGACTACGGATATGTAAAAAAAAAAAACTGCAGTCATAACATGCAGATTTCGATTTCATTAGACTGTATTGCAGAGTACAGACACTTTTATGTCTATACAGTGGATGCAATAAAACTTTACGACCTTAAATATATAAAAAATCACATATTATTTTTCTTCAACTCTGGAGAAGATTACATTACTAGATTTTATTACAATCTTCGTCCATTACAACCAAACGATAGAGACATGAACGCTTCCTATCCAAATTTACGGTCGAAGGACCTTAGGTTTATGGTTTCTTTTGCATTAACCTCTAGTTAGAATTAGAGGAGAATAAATATTGTATGTTGATTAAAGCACTAATTAGGCTATATTAGAAGTAAAAATTATTATCCTTCTTTGGTATAATGTGGCATTAGGAATAAATGAGAAAACATTTTATATCTTTCATTCATTTTACCTCAAATCTGTGGTAAGAATTTGTTTGTTCTTTAGTTTAAGTTTTATTAATAACAGATTTCTTTTATCTAATTTTTTTCTTTCTTTTTTTCTAAAAAAAATGTTAGATTTGTTAGAACATTGAATTATTTTATTTCTTTTCTAACGGTACCCCAATTTAACACTTGGCAAGCGGATATTCTTCACAGCCACCTTACGCGTGCAGCGGGCGTTTTTTCGTGAATCGCTCGAAAGTTTAGTTATTCAGAAAAAATTAAAATAAATCGAAAACTAATTTGTTTTTATGAACAAACTTTTTCTACACTTTAATATTTACTCTATGATTATTTAACAAAAAAAACAATATTTTTACAAAATCCCCAAAATAAACGATTTTCAAAATTAAAGTGATAATTTGTCGGAGCATATTTCTTCATCACTATCTTTATCACAACGACTCCTTGTATGAATTTTGTATTCAACAACTACAAAAAAAAACAAGCTTCAACTTGGCAAAACACGACTTGCAGGTTCTGGAGCTAGGAATTCGATTGAAGACAGAATAACGCAACAAAAAAACGAGTAACTCGACAATCATAACTTGTGGAAAGAAAACATTGCAAAGCTTTCCATAGCAACGCAAACAACATACATATAATGTCACATATACATATAATTATATGTATTTACTAGACTTGTGGTGGTTAGCGGTTATCCACCACAAATCTACTAAATACGCATTTTTACATTACCCGTGCTCCAGTGACAGACTGCAAAAAACGTAAAAATACGTAGCCCACACGCGAAGTGTTAACATTGTGAAACACAGCATTGAACTTCTCTTATGTAACCACTTGACGGCATATTATCTAAGTTTCAACTTCCCGAATTCATAGAACCAAGATTAATGTCCATACATTGTATCTTCAATTAATGTTAGTGCTATGGAGGAACGGTAATTCTAAAGGGAATAGGAAAGATATCATGTTCTATGATATTAATATATATATATATATATATATATATATATATATATATATATATATATCTGTAATGAGACTGACTTCTCGATGGGGGGTTGCAGTCATGGCCATAAAAATGATACCGTTTCAGCTAAAGACCTTTATTAAGATAACTTTGAAGGACGGGTTCCCACTTCATCATAGGGACAAACTGAAGGGTCAGCTAGCATGAAGTTCTATGTACAAGACAAGTAACACCTGGGTCAACATCTGTGGGAAAATATCTCTAGAAAAATCTGTCTCCGCTAGCGAGTATCTCCTTTTTATTTGGAAATTTCCTAAATTGTCCGCTAGGGCCATGTAGGTTTATTATTAGCCAGGCTCTTTCTCTGAGGGCGTAACCTGTAGCCCCAGTGGTCAATTTAGATTAGGGGTTAAAAAGGGCAATGGAAAATGACGGGGGAATTTTTACCCTTGATTTAAGTTTTGAAAACCTCTGAGAATTTTCCATACACACACACACACACACACACACACACACATATATATATATATATATATATATATATATATATATATATATATATATATATATATATATATATATATATATATATATATATATATATATATATATAATATGTATTTGTGTAACAATCGTCTGACGAAAATAATCGTCTTTTGAGACGCAACTTCATACTAGCCGCAGATGAACACAATACTACCATACACAAAACCGTACGGAAGAGGCTACACATTATTCATTTTTGTGCTCTTGAGGTATTAATTTATTTCATAACATATTTAGTAATTTAGATTCAGTTCTCTTCCTATGGCATGCACTTTGCCATATTACGCGAGCATTGAAATAATCCTACGTTTTATACAATATATATTTTGTAATATTTATTGTAAATGTCTTTATTCTAAATCTTTACTGTAATGTAGATTTCATGTACTAGCACGAACTAAACTCATAAGGAAAAATTATAATATCGTGTATGCATGTACACAGAAATTAGTACTATTTAAGAATCATGAATTATGGTATTTTTCTGCATGCGAAGACTTAATTCCCTATTGAAATACTTTATATAAATATGAACTTATATTAAGTTTTTGAGTAGATAGAAAAAAGTGAGGGTTACAGACGTTGAAAACTCTAGGAAATCAGTCACATAATATATGAATCGTATAATTAATATATTATACTATGGTAACAAAAGTAATTACAAAAAGAAAAACATATTTATCAATATTTGAAGATTTCAGAAGGGAAAAAAATTCCATCAATGCCTTGATTTCAGATTATTTTGATCTACTTATATTATTTCTTGCCTCTACTTAAATAATCAAGTAAAATTATTTATTGAACTACATCGGAATGTATCTTAATTAAACTGAAAACAGAGAAATAGGGACAACAAATATACATACATATATTGTAAAGAGAGAGTGATATG
The DNA here is from genome assembly GCA_032207245.1 of Pardosa pseudoannulata. Taxonomy (NCBI): domain Eukaryota; kingdom Metazoa; phylum Arthropoda; class Arachnida; order Araneae; family Lycosidae; genus Pardosa; species Pardosa pseudoannulata. The sequence goes on along the minus strand of CM063511.1, from coordinate 37,803,712 downwards.
ACTGCAAGATTTTAATTAGCATATTGAAAGAAATTAAATGAAAGATGAAAAAATGACGAAGAGTGATCGTTTTCGGTACCAGAGTTCTCGGGTTTGAATCTCGATGATTGCATGGTTGTTCGTAGCAGTTTGGAATCGGCTTTAAGCAGTAGGACCCGGTCTCATTAGCTTTCGTGAGCTGAACAGTAGATTACAGCTCTCTAATTCCAACCAATAACATTGCCAATGTATTCCTCACTGAAATATTAAGTAAGCAATTTCAGCTTTCAAACTCTTTAGTACAAATCACAACAACATTTTATTTTCTAAGCAAACACATAACTTTTTCTACAATTTATATCTTTAACATGTTAATTTATTTCTATCTAGATACTATATTATTCTTTCAGATTTATACTATACTTAATTTCTTCCCATCAGTAGGAAAGTTATTGCTCCCCTCTAAATATCATTTATGGTTACTTTAAGAAATAAAACTGGATTCTCCCAAATTTTATGATTCTATTACGTGATTAAATACATAAAAGCTATCTTAGACTCATAAAATTTGTTCTCGCTGTAATATATTGTTGACTATACATAATGATGAATCATAGTCCCTTGAGACAGATGTAAATAAGCAGTAACAATTTGAAATACATTATTGAATTCTAAAGAAAGACGAAGGGTACTTGTCCTCGACAGAGATTGTAAACATTTATAAGATTTCGCAAATAAATATACAAAGTAAAATATTATCACAAGAATAAAATAAACATAATTTACTTTCCATTAAACATGTAAGTCAATAAGAATGTTTCTAGTTTATAAGTTTTAGTGATGGTTAAGCTATAAAATATATGATTACGAATCCAAATTGCTGCTATTTTAATGGTTTAAAATTGTAAATTTAAAAAATATCTTCATTATTTTTATCAGTTACTTTTATGATTTGGAAAATATATTTTTCTTATCGTTATTTAGATTGGAAGTATTAATAAGGAATTTATGAATTTTATTAATATTTCTTAATTATTCATTTCAATTAATTATTAAACATTATTTTCACAAAATGATTGTTCAATCCCAAATGTTTCAGAATTATTATGAACAAATATCATTATATGGGAAAAATTATACAATTGTTCGTGAATATTTAGTGAAAAATAAAGTTTTATAGGATTGCTGGGAGACCCGGTGTTATGATATCATTTCCAAATTCAAAAGACGTTTTCTCACTATTATAACTGGTTCTACAATGTAAAACTTTTCTTATTTCGAGCATTCTAAATCAAAATTTTGGACATATGTCTCTTATAAATTCTACAAAAATTTTACCATAGGATGGGAACAGACGTAAAATGGGATTGTGGGATTAAACCCCTTAAACATTTCCGGAATGAAATAGAACATGCATTGTTTGAACTTAATTTTATGTTGTTTTCTATAAAGATCTTATTCGAATGATTCGCAGATTCAATCCCTATAATATCCGAATGTTGCAGATATTTTAGTGGTACGATCAGTTTAATATTGATTTTCTTTAGTAACTTAAAATATTTCTGTTTAAAAACAAAAAATTTCAAATAATGTTTTAAACTATTATTATGTTAGTGATACTGACACTCACATTATGAAAGAGTTTGTATTATTAAAATTTTAAATATGAAATTATTCAGTGAAATTTGATATGACCAAAGCTTTTTAAAACTTGTGTAGCACATTATTACACATGTGAGTTCTTGCTCTAATATATATTTGACTATACACAATGAGGAATCATAGTAACCTGAGACAGATGTAAATAACGAGCAAAAATTTGAAATATATTATTGAAATCTAAAGAAAGACGAAGGGTACTTGTCCTCGACAGAGATTGTAAACATTTATAAGATTTCGGAAATAAATATACAAAGTAAAAGATTATCACAAGAATAAAATAAACATAATTTACTTTCCATTAAACATGTAAGTCAATAAGAATGTTTCTAGTTTATAAGTTTTAGTGATGCTTAAGCTATAAAATATATGATTAAGAATCAAAATTGCAGCTATTTTAATAGTTTAAAATTGTAAATTTAAAAAATAACCTCATAATTTTTATTAGTTAGTTTGAAGATTAGGAAAGTATACTTTCTTTGGGTTTTTATTAGTATTTGTTAAGTTTTATTCATTTAAATTAATTAAATTCTCATTCGGTAAGAGGTTATCAAATCTGAAATGTTTCATAATTAATGTGACTGAATATCATTATATGAGAAAAAGTAAAGAATTGTTAGTGAAAAATAGAGTTTCATAGGATTGTAGGGTGATTCAGTATTATGATATAATTTCCAGAATCAAAATATGTTTTCGCACTTTTTACAACTGGATCTTTAATGTAAAAGTTTTCTGATTTCGAGCATTACTAATGAAAATTGTGAACATATGTCAATATGTTTTGGACGTATGTCTTATTAATACTACAAAAATTTCAAACAAACGATAGAGGCTAAAAGGTTCCAATTCAAATTTACTGTCGGAAGACCTTAGGTTTATGGCGTCTTTTACATTAAAACCCATATTGGACCGCTGTCCTATAAATAGGACAGCAAATGTAAATCCATTTAATAATAAAATTATAAATATTTCCTCAGTGGATTTTATTTTAACACCTTTAAAGTAGATACATTTTACCATAATAGTAAAAAAAACTGAGAAATAAAATTATATTGGATTGTAAAATCTATTTTCAGCAACCCCTTAAAAATTGTGATTTTTTAATCTTTAATTTTATAATCATTTTATTATTATTTTCAAACTTTGTGGAGGTTACTTGCAGTTTATAAATAGAACTAATAATGTAGCTGAGCGTTTTTGTTCAAAAAAATATTTTACACGTGATTTTGTAAATATAAAAAAGGTATCCTAAATATAGGACTACGGTCCAATCCGGATTATTTTTCCACAAATTCGTTATTGCATTCAAAGCGCATATTCTTTTCTTATCTTTCAATGAAAACCTGTTCAAACACCTGTTCGCACACCTGGACACAACAAGGGGAAATATATGTCTATTGTAATCCGGAAAACTGGAGATTGCAAGATAAACTTAATCTCTTAGTCTCATGCTTGGTTGAAATTTGTTTAGTGTTTAGAGCTGCATGCAGCTCTATTTTTTTTCTGCTAAATATTTGGATACTTTACTCTGCATTTTGCTTCTGTAAAAATGCCACGTAGATTTTCAACAGTCCAAGACACTCTCGAATATATGAATTCTTTAAGTGATGAGGAATTGATGATCTTGAAATTGGTATTGTTCCTCCTAATCCAGACTCTGTTAGTGATGAAGAAGAAATAGATGATTCAGCCACAAAATGTGAAAAGCCATGAATGCATGATGGGCTAAAAATTTAAGATACCGCTGGTATTGAAATTTTATCAAATAACTATAAAGAATGTCATCTTCCACCGAAAAAAAACCCAGTGGGTAAAACGTCAACCAAAATTTGAATTATTAAGTGATTCAATTTCAACACGAGATTATGAAATTATAAGCGTGGTTGCAGGAAAAAACTTCAGTTGAACTCTTCCACATGATGGTTCATGGCATAATATCTGTTACTTAAACAGAAACAAATCGGTATGCAGCTCCCCCTCCTCCCCCAAAAACACATTCTTTGATCATTACAGAAACAGAACTCACGTAATTTCTAGGTGTCAATTTCTTTAGCAGGTACTACTAGTTACCACGCGAAAAAATGTACTGGGAAAATGGACCTACATTAGTGAGTAACGGTATGTCCAGAATGACACCAAGCCCTTTATTCATTTTAACGATAATTCTTCAATTGATCCACACGATTGTTATTATGAAATTCGACCTCTTTATGACAAAATTAACATAACCTGGAAGCAATTTGGTATATTTTCTGAAAATCTCATCATCGATGAAAGAATGGTAAGATATATAGGAAGGCACATTTACAAGATGTTCATGAAAAATAAACCTTTAAAATTTGGATATAAATTATGGATGCTAGCATCGTACAATGAATATCCTTTTTTTTTACTATCCCTTATCAAAGATCATAGTTCATAAACTGTAAGAAAAAAACAACAACAGTATGCTTAAAATGTAATGTTGGACTTTACATTTACTATTTCTACAAATTTCACCTATGAATCAGCCTAATGAGATGAAAGTGATATTTGTTAAATTTTAGCAGAGTATTGGACCGTTGTCCTATTTATAGGACAGCTAATTACTTAAAAAAAATAAAAATATTGTTTCAAAATTTTGATTTTATATGCTTAATTACACCATATTAATGATATGGATGAAAATTTATTAACTTACTGAAATATTTAGTTGGTATGGTACAATATGGGTTAAAATCGTTAAACATCAGCAGTTTGAAATACAGGAGAATGAATAGTGTATGTGTATGAATGCACTAATTAGGCTATATCTGGAGTAAAAATTATTATCATTCTTTGATAAAATGTGTGTTAGGAATAAATATGAAAACATTTTGTATCTCCCATTCCTTTTACTTCAGATTTGTGGTAAGAATTTATTTGTTGTTTAGATCAAGCTTTCATAATTAAGAATGCATTTTTATTATCTAAATTTTTCTCTCTATTTTTCTGAAACATTTCTTAGATTATATAACACTGAATTACTTTATTTCTTTTCTAACGGTACCTCAATCTAACATTGTGAAACAATGAGTTGAGCTGCCCCAATTTCACAACTGGTTCTATAATGTAAAAAAAAATCTCATTTTGAGCATTGTTAATCAAAATTTTGGACATATGTAGATTTGTTTTGGACATATTTCTTATATATACTACAAAAATATTTACAATAGGATAAGAGGAGACATAAAATGGGATTGTGGGATTAAACCCCTTAAACATTTAAGGAATGAAATAGAACACGTATTCTTTGAACATAATTTTATATCATTTCCTATAAAGATTTTATTCGAACGATTAGCAGATTCAATCACTATAATATCCGAATGTTGCAGATATATTAGTGGTACGATCAGTTTAAAGATTTTTCAAGCATAGGATGATTTTCTTTAGAAACCTAAAATATTTCTGTTTAATAACAAAAACTTTTAAAATAATGTTTTAAACTATATTTACGTTTTTGATACTGACACTCACATTATGAAAGAATTTATACATATTCATACATATTCATAATGTGTATGAAGGAATTCATAGACATTATTTAAATATCCCCTGGATTATTTTCATACGTTTTATCACTGAATTTAGATATTAAGTTAATAATTTTCTTTTATGTTTGGCTTAAATAATATATTAGGTACATATGCTATAATTTTAAATTTATTCATCAATTATTTTTGGTTTTATCACCGGTATTAACAACAAATTTGTCTACCTCCAGAGTGTAGTGGAAATGATGGTAATTTCCCTTTACTTTCATCAATTAGTATGGAAAAAATTTCGAAGAACTTAACGATAATTTCATCGTAGCTAAGAAAACTTTGAATTATTTTTTAAAATAAACTCAAAGCGACTCTAACCTGTATTCACATTATCGGGAGACTTTAGAAGAGTATGAAGATACATAAATTAATGAGCGTATACCAGACAATTCTTAGCCAAAAAATAAAAGAATTTTTTATCTGCCTCTAAAGGTTATTTTGCAATTCTGGAATATTAAAAAAAAATTCGGATCCCGTCATTTGACGAGTTTTTTGCTAGTCTAAAAGTTTATATTATTACCTTACTTTACCAAGAATATAATCAATTTGTTTGGCTTGAAGAACTACTGTTTGCAATTTTGCATTACAAGAATTAATGAAACTAGAACCTACTACTTTAAGCTGATTCTGAACGGCTACGAACATCCATGATGCAGTGGGAATCGAGCCCACGAACTCAGGTTTCGAAGAGCAGAACATTGAGCCCTCGTTTGGCATGATAATGGAGAATACGATAATATCTAAATATCTAAAATGTCTAACAAATGCATTAACGACGACAGATCAACATGTAATTGATATGATTTTGTACTGCAGATATGCAAAACATACGCTTGCATTTATTCTATATTTTTGTAGTCCATAAAATTGTCAAACCTATTTAAAAGCAGTTTTATTACAACTTTACAAAAAAGCGATACCAGAATTTCAATATAAGGTAGTTAGAAAAATTTAAAATAGATACTTGGAATATATTGAGCAGTTACAAGTTATCTCTCTATGAACGTGGGATAATTTTGAAGGGTTATAAATTTAAAGTTTTTAAATTTAATGGTACTCTTTAATACATTTATCAAATGAATCTTTAAGGATTGGAGTTTTTATACGATAATTTAAATATAACGGAATTATGAAAATTTAAAATAGATATCTGAAATACATTGATCAGTATTTCAAGCTATATCTCCATGAACCTGGGATAAATTTGAAGTATAAAAAGTTTAAGTTACTCTTTATTATATTTCTCAAATAATCTTGAAGGACTGGAGTATTTCCATAAAATTGAATTTAAATTAGGACAAATGATAAGAAGATATGTCATATAAGATTGATTATTTAAAGATAACATTTAAATTGGGAATACACTTTAAAATTTACCCAAAAATTGATACTAAGCCTATTAAAAAAGCAATTGTTGAGTATGTGTTTCAGTATAGTGTCCTTTTATGTACATAAATAATTTCAAAATTCGTTAAAATTAAAATTTCTGATTAAAAGGTCTACAGATATTTTACAATCCATTAAACCTATATTTTTGCATATCAACCACGTAGATTATAGATTTTTAGACAGGCAATCTAACAGTGTTTGTAGAAAATTTGTGTTCCGGTTAAAATAAAAAAAGCATATTTACTTATGGGTATATGTAAAAGTCCAAATATATACACAGTAATATGTTAAAAAAGAATTGAAAATCTTAGTTATCAAAAACTATATAGGGATAGATTCTATCTCAAAATTCACTAAAATTAAAAATTCGGATTAAATTGTTTACATATCATTTACAATCCGTCAAATGTATATTTTTGCTTATCAACCACGTAGATCATGCTTTTCGACAAAAAATCTAATATTATTTATAGGAAATTTGTGTTACGGTTAAAATAAAAATTATACATTTAAAATCCATGGGTATTTATAAAAATCAAAATTTATACACAGAAATATGTTAAAATTGAATATAGTATCTTAGTTACTAATAACAATATAGTGATCAATCCTGAAGGTATCAGTATATACACAAATTAACTTCAAGTATATACAAGAATATTAGATTTAATAGAAAAAAGAAATGTTTATTCTCATAAACTCTTAACCATGCACACAGTCTATTCTTTCCAGTAACTTAACTAGTGCTGTTCTATGAGATTAATGCTAACCCGGCCATAAACCTAAGGTCTTCCGGCAATAAATTCGAAAAGGAAGCTTTCACGTCTCTATCATTCGTGTATAATGGAAAGATATTGTAATAAAGTCTAGTAAAATTTTTCCAAGCTAGTCCAAACAAGAGAAGATGAGTTTTTA
>CM063511.1:37786204-37788704 GCA_032207245.1 Pardosa pseudoannulata | reverse complement strand
CAATTCCACTGTTGAGTTGGCGTCTAAATATGGCAGTGTTATTCATTGTTGGCATTATTATCGCCTGATATATGGTATTCCGATTACAATAAAAACGTATCTACGCTATTAAAATTCAAGTGTAAATATATAAATATATGATGGCATTTATGTATTTAAGACTATTTTTGTATCTACTAAACGCTGAACTCATTTAGTTTTCGAAAATTGCTCTTTTTCCTATTTTATTATCTTGGCGAGAATTTTATTTTCAGTGTAAACTCGCCGTGTTCTATCATATTTTCGTTTGCATTTCGCGGTTGCCATATCTTAAACAAAAACTAATTTTATGTTTAAATTTTAAAGGTAAATTTTATGTTTTCATGCCTGTGTTCCGTTACTGGAACATTGTCGTTTCAAGTGTTTATTTTCCATTTATATGCAAAGTATAGTATAATAGTACACATATTATTTTATTTTGCATTCAGTTAAGAATAGCAATTTTTCTGAAGAAAATCAATAGATAAAGTGCAAAATGGAAACAATGCTTCGGAAGAATTATAATATTGATCCTTGACATTGATGTTAACTTTAGTAAAGTCATAACAATACAAAAAAGTTATTTTTGATAAGATAGTTGAACATGTGTGTAGGGGGGGGGGGCTTTCAAATATGTCTTTGGAGTCTAGTCCAATTTCGCATAAAAAGTGTTTTATTGCAAATGTTGGATGAAATAGTAATCAGTTTCCTTTTAAATACAGTTTATTTCTTTGTCGGATGTCAGTGAGAACGATTATAAAGATTCATATTCTTTTCAGTGTTTCATATAAAGTTTTGTCGGACAAGCAAAATGATTATTATAATACTTAATGCAATAACCTATTTTCATTTACTACTAAATACAAAAAGGAAAATTACCATTTCACCTGCTTATCCATGTTTAATTCGTTTTGAAATACCTACAAATTCAATTTCATATCGTTATGTGTGGATATTTGTAACCAAACTATAAACTACAAATATTTAGAACAATATTTGGAATAACACAGGTGCAGATACAATCGTCTATATATTTTCTGTTTATAATAGCAACGTACGCTTTCGTCCGCTGAAGGATGGGAGAGTGAAGAGAATTATTAGATTATCCCAGAGAATCGTTAGATTATTAGAATCAGAAGCAAATTATAACAATGTTCTATTAATCATCGCCTTTATTATAAATCACTTTCAAGTGTTTTGACATACAATGTAACATTTCTTGTTTACTGACCTGTATACAAGGAATTGAATATTTGCATTAAATATGACACAAATATTTTAGTTGTATACATAAATTGTATATGTCATAATAGTTTAAATGCTACAGTAAATTAAATGATTAACATTTACCTTCAAATCTATATTAAATTTCAAGTATATTGAATCGGAACCAGGTTTTCGGTTACATACATTTATTATTCTGGTTCCAATACGAATTTTAGCGTAAGAAAAATCTGTAGTTGATTTTAGAGTGCTCTTAAAACTGCATATCACAATACATAGTTTTATATTGTGTGTATGTTTTATTAATAGGAAATAAAGACATAAACTGTAAATGAAATGTTTTGGCATAAAGTAAAATATAAATCATAATTACTTGCACTTTTTCATTTGAAATATTACAGCATCTATTTAGATATATAAATTCAATTGTTTTAAATTTTGGTTTTCTGTCTAAATATTTATTAAATCCATTCAATATTATACTTATATTGACCATAATATAAGAATATGTATATTTGCACCCGATTTAGTTACTATTTATCATTTAAAATATTTAAGTGTTTTTATCTATATAAAACCTGGGGTACACATGTGTAGCTAAATTTATTAGCCATCTAGTAGTAAAATTTCTATTTTCTTTATTTTATTATAGCCTACAGAAGTAAAATAAAACTTTGGAGCCATTAAATATTTTTTTGTAATATTCTTTTATACTTCAGTAGTGAAGAGGTTATTGTAAAAAAATTTGTAGTTGATTTTAGAGTGCTCTTACAACTGTATATCACAATATATAGTTTTATATCAATAATACTTTGTTTTATTAATTTAGTTAGTGTATTTGTGATAAAAATTTTGAGTAGTTCAGTTCATTGACTACACTGGATTCAACTGGATCTAATTTATTACATTCATTTATTATTCTAATTCCAATTAGAATTTTATTGTAACAAAAATCTGTAATTGATTTTAGAGTGCTCTTAAAACTGTATATCACAATATATAGTTTTATATCAATAAAAACTTTGTTTTATTAATTTAGTTAATGTTTGTGTGTTAAAAGTTTTGAAACAAAATTGAGTAGTTGAGTTCTTTGACTGCATTGTGTTCAACTGGATCTAATTTATTACATTCATTTATTATTCTGGTTCCAATACGAATTTTATCTTAACAAAAACTTGTCGAGGATTTTAGAGTGATCTTAAAACTGTATATCAGAATATATAGTTTTATATCAATAAAACTTTATTAATTGAGTTAG
>CM063511.1:37778704-37781204 GCA_032207245.1 Pardosa pseudoannulata | reverse complement strand
AGAATCCAGAGACGTCTGAAACTCACGGTGTCAGAACACTCTCTCAGTAATAGTAATGCCAACCTTCTGCGAGAGACGGCTAAAACCCGTGTGTGGGAAAAATGCTAAAGCACGTTATTTTGCTTGTAGAAAGTAACCTTTGACTGGAGCCATCTGTAAAGTGTGGCGTCTCAGAGGAGCATTACTGCTGATCATTACAGATTTTTCCTATGAGAGTTATAACTTCCTAATTAAAATGCCAGCTATATCATTTTCTGTTTGGGGAATCATAGAAAGAATTTCGGGGTTTCGGCTGAAGGAATGAAAACATCCTCGTTTAAATTGGATGGCTGGGAAATGTGGTTAATATAAAGAGAAGAAATTAAGATCTAGAATATGAATGTGGAAAAGGGATAATTTTGGAATACGCTTTACGGTTTAGATATTGATATTATTACACACACACACACACACACATATATATATATATATATATATATATATATATATGTGTGTGTGTGTGTTCTTTATATAATATATATATATATATATTTTATATATATATATATATATATATAAATATCAAGTATTTAAACTTTCAAAATAACCAAAAATATTATGATAGAATTATAAAAGAAATAAAAAAAAGTTTATAATAAAAAATGGTATTTATTAATTTTACTTTCTTCTCATTTTTCTACTTTGCGTATTTCCTAAATTTCTCTCTCAAAAATCATACATCTTAAACCTATTGTATAGAACATATTGTATTCAACAAAGTCCAATTTTTATAAAGATATAATAATTAAAAATGGTGTTTAATAATTTGACTTTCTTCTCATTTTTTTACTTTGGGCATTTCCAAAATTTCTCCATAAAAATCGTAATTTTAAACCGTTTGTATAGAACACAATACATTTAACTAAGTCCAAATTTTTATAAGGATTTAATAATGAAGATTAGTATTTACTAATTTGACTTTCTTCTCATTTTTCTACTTTGCGCATTTCCTAAATTTCTCTATAAAAATTATATTTTCTTTAAACGTTTGTATACATTACAATACATTCCGTAAATTTCAATTTTTTATAAGGATTTAATATTGAAAAATGTTATTTACTAATTTGATTTTCATCTCATTTTTCTATTATACACATTTATTATAATTCACCCTAAAAATATTATACCTTAAAATGTTTGTAATTTGTGAAGCAGTTGGATCTGGAATGGATAGAGTCATCCATATTGGATTATTAATTAGTTTGGGTTAGAAACATTCAAACCACCCCTTACCTCCTTTTTTAGAATTTTATATTATTATCTGAGGCTCTATTTTTCCCAGTTAAGAACAGGCTATTAAATTTATCAATTATCATAAAATAAATAGCTAAAATGTTTTAAAGATTTTTGATGTCATACCTTTAAACATCTCATTTAATCATTTCTTATTTTAAATTATTTAAATATCGTCTGCATTATTTCCATACGTTTTGTCACTGAACTTAGATATTAAGTTAATAATTTCGTATTATATCTGAATTAAATAATAGATTAGGTACATGGGATAATTTTAAATTTAATTATTGATAATTTTTTGTTGTGATGAACATTTTATCACCGGTATTAACAATAAGTTCTATCTACCTCCAGTGTGTAGTAGAAATAATAATTTTATTCGTTTATTTCCATTCATTACTTTGGCAAAAACTTAACGATAATTTTAGCGTTGCTAAAAAAACTTTGAATTATCTTTTTAAATGAATTCAACGTGATTATAAACTGTATTCATAGTACTGGGAGTCTTTAGAAGAGTATGAAGATAAACAAACTATTGAGCGTGTACCAGATAATTCTCATGAAAAAAAAATCATTTTTTTACGTCCCTCACAGGGTACTTTACGATTCTGGAAAATTAAAAATTTTACTAAACCCGTTATATGACTGGCTATATGCTAATGTATACATACTTATCCATATAAATGTTCTTCTTTAATACCATAATAATTTTTTATTATAAAGAAATATCAAGTATTAAAACTTTCACAATAATAAAAATTATTAAGATATAATTACAAATAAAATAAAAACAAAAATTTTATAATGAAAAATATTATTTACTAATTTGACTCTTTTGTCATTTTTCTATTTTGGGGCATTTCCTAAATTTCCCACTCAAAATTCATATATTTTAAAACATTTGTATCGAACATAATACATTCGACAAATGTCAATTTTTTATAAGGATTTAATTAGAAAATTTATAAAAATATATAGGGCTTCTCACATACATAATTTTATATAATTTTTACAGTGTTTTTAAAAGTTTCGAATTCGTTTAGGTACTTATACATTACCTGCACACTTTATGAGTACATAAATCTTGAAATATGTAGCCAGAGAAAATGATTTCTAAAAATTTAATAACATCTCGTATGTTCAACAAAGCATGTCATCATAAAATCAGTCATTTGCTTGATTGCATTTTCTATAAGCATCCATTCCGGCTAATTTGAAATGATTA
>CM063511.1:37768704-37773704 GCA_032207245.1 Pardosa pseudoannulata | reverse complement strand
TTGAGAGAGTATAGGAAACTGTTCAATATTAATGACAGCTCTTTTTGAATTAATGTCGTGTACTTCTCGTTTATATTTGAGCATCAACCTTGTGATCAAATGTATAGTGGTGATCTAATTTTAATTGCGTTGTGTTAGGTATTTTTGTACTAAATTTAACCACAGGTTCTGAGAAACTACAGACATAAATATGAAAATAAACTAACAGCTAAATTGACAGCAACCGATACTAGCTTAATATTAAAAAAAGTATATATATATAATATATATATATATATATATATAATATATATATATATATATATATATATATATATATATATATACATCTATTTACCTACAAAACTGATGCTAATTTTCATAAAATAAGCCTTGACAACATCTTCTAAATTTAGTTCTGACCAATTTTTTTATATACTTAAGTAATTTTGTAAATAGATAGATTACCTAATCTCAATTTCAAAACTGTATGTAAATTTGGGGTACCTTTGTGGGTCTAAAATGTTGGGCCCGGAACACCTTTGGTTGTAGGGTATCTGTGACTGATCAGGAGAGGGAATCTATATATAATTCGTTGGTCTCGCCAGGGGCTTCCTCCTGATTCTTTGGGGTGCGGCCGAACTATTTGGTGCAGGATCACTTCCTGTCGGATTTTGCTGGACTCTCCTAGTCTGGACTATCGAACACCTTCTCATCTGGACTCACGAACAACTTCCGTCGGACCCGACAGGACTCCTGACTTTCGAACACCTTCTTTTGGGACCTCCGAACCTCTTCTCTGGGACCTTCGAACCATCCATCATCTTTTTGATTTTTCATATTTAATACTTTCAACCTTGTCCCCTCTTCCTTTTTGTAGTCCAATCGGATAGTTGAAAGAATTTCATTGGTCTGCTTCAACCCCGCCTTGAAACCGCCAACGTGCCAAACCTTATCCCTTCTAATTGGGCACTGTCCCTTAGGGACTCATAAATACTCCACAAAGGTACATTCTTATTTAATGTCAAGTACGGAGACGGGATTCTAATCTGGGACTGCGATCAGAACCCCGCCCGAGACCACAAGACAAACATATCCATTGAATAGAAATGTATGGTGATCTATCTCTTTACAAAGATGTGATGAGGTCAGATTTAGATCCCGAACATTTTACTTCTTGTATGAATGAATCAATTATATAACAGATCTAAATCGCCTCATCACAATTAACTATTGAATATTTTTTTTAAATATTAAATTTTTTATTTAAAGCATTTAAACATTGTCACATTTTATGACGTGTTACATACAAAATTCCAAAACAGATATTTAAAATAACAAATTAAATTAAAATTGAGTGTCCACTGAATAAAATATTGAACAAAAAGAAAGGAACAGTGAAAGAATGACATCAACATAATTAAATAATTTTTGGAAAATTTACAATTTTTATATCATTCCGTGTTCCAGTATTGCTTTTTCTTCATGTAAAATAATCTCATTTACTTAATGTCTCCTTCAAAAAAATCATTCCATTATTAATCTCCGTGGAACAATGCAACTCTGTTAATTTATCCCAAACTATGTAAACATTTCTAAATTTTAAAGCACAGCAGCCGTGTTTGACAAGATTCCAAGAAATACATTGTTTAAATTTGTTTTCTTCTGATTAGATGCCAAATTAAACTGTCTCTTAATTCAAGAAGTGTTACAAAACTTTGTATATTGAGTTTAATTACTCTTGACTAAATTTAATGTAGTGTGATTCTCATCAGTTAGGAAGTGTTTTAATATCCGGGGAATTGCGAGATAAATTTACTTTAGAATTTTTGAGGAGGAGTAAATTATTATGCAACATATTTAGCTGGTTAATTTAAATGTGTATTATTATATTATAAAAGTAATACAAACTTGATTTAAAGAAATTCCTTTGAAAACATTATTGAGCTTTACTGAAGAACAGGGTGCCCTCTCCAATTTGTCGATAAAGATCTGAGCATGGTAGCCTAATATTTTCTGATTTCGGCGTGCCTCAACAATTTGTATCTATACAGGGTGTCTCAAAACGACCACAAAAACTCTACATAGCTATTTCCCAGAGAATCGTTCCTGTACTATCCATAGGTTACGAGAAAAATATGAAAAGCAATGTGTCACGTCATTTCCGGTGCCAAAAAACATTTTATTGATCATATCAACAGCAGTATATGCACTGGCATACTCCCTAACAGTTCGTAAGGCATTTCCATTACATCGACCGTACATCTGGTACATGTCGCAGTAGTCACGAACGGAATACATGGCCACCATACGAAGACTACAGGTACTTGTAACATGCAGCCTTTAAATACCAGTTGAACGGTGGCTTAACGTCAATACATGGCACGCGCGCATGCATGTCGCGATATGAACTGCGAAAGTTTTAAACATTAAAGTCTGGAAAGATATGCAAATACTGTTGTTGATATGTCCAATAAAATGTATTTTTTTCTTGAACCGAAAGTGACGTCGTACTTTCTTTTTCGTATTTTTGTCGTAAACTATGGATCGTACAGGAACGCTCCTTTGGGCAGTTTTTATGTACTCCCAACGAGTCCCAACGAGTGGGACACCTTGTATTTTAATTTATTTTATATTTATATCCAGCTCTCTTGTGCAACCCTCTTATATATGAGTTTAATCCTTAAAGAATTAGATATAATGAGCAAATAAAGGTTCACTATGATTAATCTTTAATAATTTGGAGCTGTTAGCTTTGTATACTGTTGAGGGATTGATTGTACATAAATGTAAATTCCCGATTTCTCAGTGTTTTTGGTTAGTTAAGAAAATGTATATAATTATATTACAATGACGCAATCTGCATCAATAAAAGTCGCACAAATAGCAAGGGATTCAATGTCTGCATGAAATACGTTTGAATTTTAGTAAACATCGCCAATAATTTCACCAAATTTTGCCAAGGGGCACTCTATTCTTCAATATTACCCATTATTGTCTTCCAGTAGAGTGCCGTTTTATAATTAAAGTCCCCCAAATAATACGGGTAACAATATCTGCATGGAATACCTTTGTATTTTAGTAAAAATCGCCAATATTTGTACTAAATTTGCCAAGTAGAACCCTAGTCTTCAGTATTACCCATGATTGTCTTTCCAGTTGGGTGACTTTTTATAATTAAAGTTGCCCAAATAGCAATGGATACAATGTCTGCATGAAATATCTTTGTATTTTATTAAACATCGGCAATAATTTCACCAAACTTGCCAAGTGGCTCCCTATTTTCAGTATTACTCATTCTTGTCTTCCAGTTGGGTGTCTTTTTATAGAACCTGAAACATATTTATACATTTGTTATCTATTATTGGAAAAAATGTTTCTTTTTCTAAAACAGTAGAAAACAATCTTATTAAAATTTGAAAACTCTGATATTGTTTATAGTGCTTCATTAACTCTCTCCGCCCGGTTTCCGTGATTTGAGTGGGATATCAGTTTCGTTTCTGTTCATTTTTTCCCCTTACTTCTTTACTAATCCTGCTATTTCCAAGAATAGGTTAAAAATAACATTATTTGATGCTAATTTTCTTATATGTTTTCTGTTTTATTATAAAATATATGTAACATTTTTCGAGACAAAATGTTTATGAATTATAATAAACTGAAAGTAAAAACATTGCATACAATTTTTAACTTATAAACCTGTCCCGCTATTATATATATTTTGATAACATAAAAGTTATTAAAATGCTTGTATTATTTTCAAACAACTGATGAATTTGTGAATTGTAACATATCTAGTTAAAGAAAATATAAAAAAATCGTCCTGTATTTCAGTACCGGAAAGTATAGAAACAGTGTTTCTTCGAAGGTATACCACAGAATAGAAGGAATGTGTAACTTTGGGTGAAGATGTTAATCTATTGACCTAGGACTAATTACGTTATGACACGATATGTTTGTCTGAATCTCTCCCTTTTTATGACGGTGCCATACATTTGGTTGTCTGGAAAAAATGTATTTTGAGAGACAATGATAGATGTATTTATAGAGCAGATATGAGAAGAAAAAATTGTATGGGACAAGATTTTTCAACTAAGTAGACGTACACAGATTTTGGTATCGCTGTATATGAAAAATGGTTTTAGAAATTCGTGATAAATTTTAAATATGATTTAATTAAAATTGGCATATGCGATGTTTAACATTAAATGTAAACATGATATTTGATATAAAAGAATTAAAAATTTTAGAACTTAAAAATGTATATAACTAAGTTTTCGCAAATATTGTACTAAACAATATTTCACTCAGTTTTTAGATGCCACGCAGATCTTAAAATTTCGGATGTTTAAACAAAACCTAAAGAATAAATTGTATTTTAACATGTGAGTTGTTGCATATATATTAATCATGAAAATATATCGAATTTTGAGAAAACATATAAAAAATAGATAACTCGCAGATCTATAAAAAATAAATTAATATATTTTAGATATCCTGTTAAGCTATTAGGTTCTGCCGTCGTAAGCAAATAAATGTACATATATTTCTACTTATGTAGATATTCAAGAAATAGAACTCGCTTATCAGGACATTCATTTGTGGGTTACCAAGAACGGTATTCTAAAAGATCACAAATTGAAATTATAAATAAACAAAATAGAATTCCCCCCCCCAAAAAAAAAACAGAAGCCAAAGATGGATTATTGGTTAGGGTGCTGGTCTTCTGTACAGGAGTTCGTGGGTTCGAATCCAACAGTGGCATGGATGTTCGTAGCAGTTCGGAATCGGCCTTAAGCTGTAGGTACCGCTCCCATTATCCCTAGTAATGCAAATAGTAGATCGTAGCACTCCAAACCAAAAAAGCAAAGTACTTTAATGGCTTGACAGGCATAAATATTAATGCAGTAGATAGAAATATTAATACATCTCCCCACGTTCTGATAGTTTTTTTCGAAATCGAAAGCACGTAACATTATATAATGGTGATATACAGGTACAAAGAAAAATTATGAACATAA
>CM063511.1:37756204-37761204 GCA_032207245.1 Pardosa pseudoannulata | reverse complement strand
CGTGATAGGATGGACGGCAGTGATTTTAATATTGATGATGATTATTTAGTGATATATATGATTGATTTCCAAACTTTAATGAATCGAATGCAAACCGTGTGGTTATGTATAAAAAAGATACACACAACCCAACAAACTTCTTAATTTTCAAAGATTTATAACTTAAACTCTAGATATTTATTAGTCCGTGAAATAGACACCTGGATTTTTATGAAAATACTTTGTGATTAATACCGGTGATAAAACTTTCATTGCAACAAAAAATAATCAATCATTAAATTTAAAACATCATATATGTACCTAATCTATTATTTAAGCCAAATACGAAAGAAAATGAATTACGTAATATCTAAGAAAAGTAATAAAACGTATGAAAATAATGCAGACGATATTTAAATAATTTAAAATAAGAAATGGTTGATCGAGATGGATAAAGGAATGACATCATAATGCGAGAAAAAAAATGCTATTCTCATCTACTTAAAATGTGATAAGCTGATGAACTTAATCATCGCCTGATCTTAACAGTTGAAATTGGATCTTGAAATAATAGCATTAAACAATAGAAAAGTGGGGAAGGGGTTTCGCACGTTTTCGAACTCGGTATGAATTTTGCTAACTCCAACTCATAAAGAATTCAATAAGGATGCCTCTATCAATTCCAGGTCCAACTGCTTCATAAATTCGAGGACAGACGAACAGATAACTTAGGCTATTAATATATAGGGGATATCATAACGTAATCATAATAGTTAAATAAAATGCAATGCAATTGTTTATGTTATGCAGTTAATGAAATGTCTTAAAATAAAGTTGTTGATTGGAAATAATTTATTTATATCCGTTTGAATACAAACGAAATTATGGAATGAAATTATATATGCACTTTGGAAAAAATGATTTCTTGATTTATTGGATTTCGAGAGCTAAAATCCATTATTTTGATTCTGGAAGATTGATAACACTGATTCTTTCTACGATTGCGAGCGAATGGGATTCTATAGGTGAAAAGAAGGATTCAATCTGAAGAGCAGCGCCCTACACAATCTAGCACTTTTCGGCCCCACAAAGTTTAATACGCTCATAATATTTAAGAAATGTGCTTCATTATGCAAGCTAAATGTATTCAGAATAAAGTGAAGTTTGAAGATAGTGTAAAAGGTATACGTTAAGTTTAAAGTATAAAACTAATATTTTATGGATAATAGAATTATATAATATTAAAATTAATGTTAATATCAGGTTTGTTTTACTCCGAAATGCATTTTATTGACTTAATTTGTCTTCAAATGCCATTCCTCAAAATATTATGAATTATTTACTATTCAATGTTATTTATTTACAAAAAATACATTAACCCCTTCAAGGCTCATTTTATTCCGGGATTATGGGTCAAAAATGTTAATTTTGTATGCTTATTTTCATACACACAAAGATTTTTAAACATAATAGTTGTCGTGTAGTCCTCGTTTATATTTGAGTTGTAACCTGCGATCAAATGTATAGTGGTGATTTTATTTTGTACTAAATTTAACAACAGGTTCTGAGAAACTACAGACATAAATATGAAGATAAACTAAAAGCTAAATTAACAGCATCCGAAACTAGCTTAATATAAAAAAATTAAGTTATTATAATATATATACATCTATGTATATACAAAACTGATGCTAATTTTCATAAAATAAGCTTTGTCAACATCTTCTAAATTAGTTCTGACAATTTTTTAATACTTAAGTAATTTTGTAAATAGAGAAAGATCCTAATCTCAATTTCAAAATGTATGTAAAAGGGGGTACCTTTGGGGAGTGAAAATGGTGTGCCAGAACACTGCTGGTTGATGGGTATCTATGATTCTTTAGTCGGTCTGGTCAGAGGCTTCCTCCTGAGTGTTTTGGTGTGCGGCCGTGCTATTTGATGCAGGAACCCTTCATGTCGGACCTGGCTGGACTCTCGAACTCGTTCCGTCGGACTTCTCTTCTAGCCTAGTGTATCGAACACCTTCTGTCGGACTCACTCCTCGTCTCGACTATCGAACACTTTCTGACGGACTCTCTCCGTCTCAACTCTCGAACAGTTTCTGTCGGACTCTCCTCTAGTCTCGACTATCGAACACCTTTTTTTTGGACTTCCGAACACCTTCTCTTTTGGGACTTCCGAACACCTTTTAAATTTTTTGATTTTTCTTATTTTATTAATTTCAACCTTATCCCCTCTTCCTCCTTATCGTCCAATCGAATAGTTGAAAGAATCTCATTGATCTGCTTAAACCCCGCCTTGAAACCGCCAACGTGAAAAACCTTATCCCTTCTAATTGGCCACTGTCCCTTAGGGACTCATAAATACTCCACAAAGGTACATTCTTATTTAATATCAAGTACGGAGACGGGATTCTAATCTGGGACTGGGATCAGAACCCCGTCCGAGACCACCGTACAAGACAGCAATATCTGTAAAATATAAATTTATGGTCCTCTATCTTTTTACAAAGATGTGATGAAGTCAGATTTAGATCCCGAGCATTTTATTTCTTGTATGAATGAATCAATTATATTACTAATCTAAATCGCCTCATTACAATAGTATCATTCTCAAACAAAATTTCCTAAAAATAAATGTAAGAAAATCAATTTAAATAAATGAGTGATTTACCTGTGTAGTTGGCTCTCTGTGTGTCAGAAATCATTAGATGTTGGAGTCAATTCACACTAACTATAAATATAAAACTTAGAATCATAGCTTTTATCTTGAATTAAATTTTATTTATATTCTTTGCATTTACGAAAATGATTATGAAATTATTAATCAAGATTTGATCGTGTATGATACAATCGAAAACACGGTACTACACCTTTGCAATCTGGGAAGTAGAAACTTGTTTCTCTCCTTACCTTCTTCCCTATGCTGTCTGTCTTTGAGCAGCAAATAATCAAGTAGCCGGAAAAGTAAACGAAAACATTCGAAACCATAAAAAGCACTTGTGAGATAATTCGGGAAAGACTGACTGCACAATGTAAAATTTCCCAGTGCCCGCGCTACAAACGGGATGAGCCAGGATGGTATATTTCGCCTGCCCGAGTTCAGCTGGGGAAAAACCGGAAAGGGGTTAATGTTTAGATACATTTTATAATTATGCAATGTATTTACACAAGAAATGTATTAATGTTTAGATATATTTGGTTATTATAACTAGATAAGCAATTTGCAAATATACTCAGTTAGAGTTTTATACCTAAATAAATTGTTAAACTTTCATGTTTCTATATTACGCTGTAACACTTTAAAAATATTTTTAGTTAAGAAAGTGGTTTTACTACTTTCAGGTTTAATTTATGTATTTAATGGTGTTGGTTTGAAGTAAAGTTTTGGATATTTATTTATGTTTTTTAAATAGGAAATATTAAGGGAAGGCAAATATCCTTAATAAATTTTTTATTTTGAACTGTAGTTAAATGTGTAGAAAACTTTATATTACATAAATTTTTAAATAAACGGCTACTTTTTTAAATGTACGTCAGTAAATCTGAATAAAAAATGTAGAGATCTATAAAATTACTATATTTTTCATCAAAATTGCTCTTAAAATATTTTAACTTGACTATTTATAGAGTTAAGTATTTAGTACGATTTAAACTGACTACATTTTCTTTCGTTTACAAGTAAAAAAACTGTATTAATAAAAAAATAATTAAACAAATTATACTTACTAAAGCTTTTATGTCTCTAAAAGCATACTCACACTTTACATTAATATGGAGGGCAAAATAACTTTTTACGTAATTATTTTCAAGTATTTGTTAACAAATTTAAAGTTTAATAAAAATCAAGTATAATTTTCAGAGCACACAAATAATAAAACATGAAAACTAGGGCGTACCGTTTATTTAAGTTATTTATGTTGAACGTGAAACAACCTCATATACACTTATCCTCACACACACAATTTGGATGATGCATTATAATCTAGGCTAGTTGTGGAAAAAAAGACTCATTTAGCCAAATGATTATTTTGTCAATGCTACAGGAACATGACTTTATCTCTGCTCTATGTCTCTCTCTTTAGCCATTTACAGAATCGGTGAGTAGTTTAATGAACTGCTACTTACCCATAAATTCCGTGTAAATTGAGATTTACATGTAATGTTTTAATATTGACAGAATTTCAATGCACGTTGTGCAGTTCAGTTGTTCCTTTTTCATTGCTCGCCATTGTTTTTGTACTTCACAATCTATATCAATATCTCTATGCCTCTATTATTGAATACATGTTACTCTTTGTGTTGTATATTAGCAAATATTTTTTCTACTTAATCTATAAACAGTATATGTCTCTGTGAGGTGGACCCTGTAACTATAAACACTACCGATACCTTGATTAAGAAATAAGAACACGAACTATAAGTACACATAATAATTCACTTAGCTTAGACATGATACACTGATAATGAGACACAATACTGGTGTGTAAAATATTGACATTTGTAGCGTAATATGTTATTAATGCATAAATAACATAATTTTATCCATAATTTAATATATATTACATAATACATTATACCGGTGGCATCAGTTGATAAATATAAAAGCATAACTCCAAGCGTTAGTGAAATCAAGTATTATCTGTGATTCAATATTTTTCTTTAAAAACTTAAAATTTAATACACATATGTATATGTCAGGATTTAAATTGTAGATTAATTTTAAAAGATTTTAATTAGGGAAGCATTACTGGGAGTGACGCGGATGGAGGATTTAGCCACATAAATACGGCTCACGCGTAGTGATCGGTAGCAGAGAGCAGTGTGCCCATTTCCACGGACAGAGCTGTGGTTACCCGAAGCAGTTAAGCCTGCCTGTGTTAGAAGTTGGGCGCCAATGTGAAACGCCATTGAAAATGATTAATGAGTAGTGTCATCTGAGATTTGAATAAAGAATGAAATCGATGTCAGGACTTTAGTGTCATTTTGAGGGATCCTTTTATATATATATATATATATATA
>CM063511.1:37743704-37753704 GCA_032207245.1 Pardosa pseudoannulata | reverse complement strand
GACTTCATAATGATAGAAAAAAATGTTATTTTTACCTATTTATAATATGATAAATTGTTAAATTTATCACCTGTTCTTAGCCGGGGAAAAATGGCTTGAAATAATGACATTAAATGCTATAAAAGAGGAAAAGGAGGGGCTTTATAATATTGCTAACTTTATAAATATTTGTGCAACAAACTTTTTCAATGCAACACTCAAATGTGAAACTTACAAATTTCCTCTCAATTACCTATATATTTCCGCTTTTCAAATTCAAATTCCTCAATTTCTAACTTTTCTTTCATCAGTGATCAATTTTAGCTGCCGTACCCCGCCTTTGAGATGTTACCTATATTCCTTAACGACAATTATAATTACCGCACATGTAATTAAGAAACGCCTCTCGGACAAACCGCTGAAGAATTGTGCTTTCGCGGGGGAAAATGTTCCCGAAACATCATTATGTTGGAACCAATAAATACATATTTGTGATGAATAAGATTGTTTAAGACGTAGCGAAGTGGTATTTTGACATGAAACAGGGAAGATGTTGGTTTTCGTGTGTCGGTTTAAGGAATGCCTTATGTCTAGCGTATTAGTTTAGAGTTTAGACCAATACACGAAAGGACAATTTTAAAATTATAAATCTGCAGTAGTCGGGTTATTATTTTAATAAATTTTATAGGTTTTATTAAAATGAAAGGTTATTTATTAATAATATACTAGCATAGTCCCGTATATGACGGATCAATAAAGTTTTCAATTTTCCAGAATTGTAAAGTACCCTAAGAGGCAGATAAAAATATGGTTTGTTTTTTGGCTGAGAATTATCTGTTACACGCTCGATAATTCGTTTATATTTATACTCCTCTAAAGTCTCCTGATACTGTGAATGCAGTTTTAAATCACGTTGAAATCATTTGGAAAGATAGTTCAAAGTTGTCTTAGCTAAGTCGAAATTATTGTTAAGTTCATCATAATTTTTTACCTACAATAATTAATGAAAATAAAGGATGAAACTATCATTTGCACTACACCCTGGATGTCGATAGAATTTGTGGTTAATACCTGTGATAAAATTTGCGTTGCAACAAAAAATAATCGATGATTAAATATAAAAGTATCACATATGTACTTAATCTATTATTTAAGCCAAATATAAAAGTAAATTATTTACGTAATGTCTAAGTTTAGTGATAAAACTTATGAAAATAATGCAGACGATATTTAAATAATTTTAAATAAGAAATGATAAAATGAGATAGTTAAAGAATTGATGTCATTATGCTAGAAAAAAGGTTATTTTTACCTATTTATGTGATTAATTGATAAATTTAATCACCTGCTCTTACAAGATTAAAAAAGGGCTTAAAATAATTGCATTAAATGCTAGAAAAGTGGGAAAGGGGTGGATTTCGAACATTGCTAGCCCTAACTCTTCAAGAATCCAATATGGAAATTATCACATATTTACCTAATCTATCATTTAAGCCAAATATAAAAGAAGATAATTTTTGTAATATATAATTTCTGTTATAAGCCGTATGGAAAGAATGCAAACGATATTTAAATAATTTAAAATAAGAAATGAATAAATGTGATGGTTAAAGGTATGATATCATAATGCTAGAAAAAAATGTTATTTTTACCTATTTATTATATGGTAACTTGTATCGCCTGCTCTTAACCGGGAAAATATGGCTTGAAATAAATGCTAGAAAAGTGGGAAATCACTAGATTTCGAACTTTGCTAATCCTAACTTATCAAGAAATGATAGTGGATGCCTCGATCCAATCCAGTTAGGACAGCTTCATAAATTCGAGGACAGACGGACAGATAACTTAGACTATTATTATATAGAGATATATTGAGGATTCACATACATTTATAGGCGCTTTATTTTACCATATTCCGATGTTATGGTATGGGTATAGATAATATATAGGGGAGACTGGGGCACCTTGAGACACTTTTCAATTAAGCATTTTTATGAATTTTTTTAAAGCTAATTCAAAAGAAATAAGTATGCATGCAAATATTGTCATCATATCTGCTTCTTATAAACATTAAACCTACTTAATATCTCATTTAGTTAAAGAGTAATAAAAGAAATAAAATAATTTTCCAATGTCCCAACCTGCCCCACTGTATGGGGTAGGTTGGGACACTAAACAACAAATACAAAATACTGTTCAAATTATTTTTATTAACTGTTATAAAAGAGGAATAGCTGAAAATTGTTCAAGTTAATACATTTTTTAAAAAAAAATCTTATATTTGCAGCTGATTCATGCATATTAGCATTTACAGAATACTTCTGTTTGTTTTTCTTGTTCTCATCATTTTTTTCTGTAAAAAAAACATTAATAAATTAATATGTTGTCATATTAAATCAATTAAAAATTAGGCACTAAAATATTAATTATTTTGCTTGAATTGATATTTGTTTACACTTTTTGCCCCATCTATGTGTGTCCCAACCTGTCCCATTTTACATAGTATATTTTGGTAACTACTATACAGTTAGGCTTAACAATACATTTTATTTATTAGCATAGAAATAATAATAAATGAATTTTCTTTCATATGAATACACTTTTTAGAAAGTTTTAAAATAGTGAAAAAGCTAATTTGATGAAGCAATATAAAGAATAATCACAAAAAAAACGGAAATTATCCCCGTTAGATACCACTACTTGAACTTTACTTAATACCATTTTTTCAAAATATATTTTCCCTTCTCACAGATATAAATTTATACCATACTATTGTTACATGTCAAATATTATTATTTCTATTTTATTCGATATTAACTTGTAGGATTTGCCGAAACACAATAATATAATTTATATCTTTTTGCAAAATTTTTTTATTTATTTAAGAGAATATCATTTATTCATTCTAAGTTAGAAAGCTATTATATGTACATTAAAATCATGTGTAATCATGTGCAATACAATCTCGTTACTGTAGATTAGAGCTAAATACCAATCATCTTTCACCTAATGATGCTGTAACTAATCACCGTTTATCTCTAACCGACTATAGTGAAACTAGATCTTAATTCTGATCGAATGACGTCATTATTGAAATCCCTATCATTTATATATCATCTATTTATTAACTATCATTATATAGGTCTAGGTATTAACGTTTGTCCTAGAACTTGTTGACTTAAAGAATACCCTATTAAATGCAAATTTTAAACTAGAAAACTTTAAATAAATTGTTTTCAAAATAAATGAACTATTAGTTTCAATCTGTCATGAATTGGTAAAAACCATGCTTTATACATGTGTATAAAAAATGCTGTTTTGCCCACACTAATTGGAGTTTTTATCTATTAGCAATTTTCTTTACAGTTTTGAGATATTTTTCTTTGGACAGAGGAAATCTTAGTAACGGAATGTATAGGGCATATTTTTCCAGTTTACAGTCACATAAAAGACAATAATCATTAATTCTTCCATTTAAAAAATCGAATGTTATACCAGTAAATTACGAACTCTCTATGGTATTTTAGAAACATATGGAAATTAATTTCGTAATTAAAAATTATTTTCAAAATTTAGATACCGAATTTAATAAAAATCTTATCGTTGATATCTCATAGAATTACCTCGGTATCATAACTCATTATCTCGGTACTCAATTAATCATAAGAGGCCCATAGGTCTATTAGCTGGAAACTGTGACTGACATTTCTATTTGACCTCAGTTCTAATTTCTTCGGTCCTCATTTCTCATTTTTCATTCCTTTTCCAGAGTCGCCGAACTATGGCTGAATATTTAGGTTGCTGGTCCTCGGAACTGGAGTTCGTGGGTTCGAATCCCACTATGGCATGGATGTTCTTAGTGGTTCGGAATTGGCCTTAAGCAGTAGGTCCCGGTCTCATTACCCCTCGTGTTGCAAAAAGTAGACTGCAGTACATCCAAAATTCCAAACCGAACCTTTCTCCAAAGTCACGCGAGAACGCGCCTGGGCCTCGGAGACCCGGTGCAACTTTTTTGAACAAATACCAACGAAAATACTTTTGATTATCAATAGAAAATTTGTATTGTCAAATATAATTTATTAAAAGTTTAAAATATATTTCAGAGTATTTGAAATAATAATTTTTAAAAGTATTTTGGACTGTAGATCTATGTATTAGAATTCCGAAATCACAAACATGATACACAGAGAAGATAAAATATAAATTACATTTTTGTATTTCTTCATTTTAATGATATAAACGATTTATTTTTCACAGCATTTTGTCTCCGAACACAAACTCTAAAAAAAAGTGTATGCGCATGCACTGGGTCTCTAATGCCCGAATAAGTTAAAAGTCCATCTTTCTGAGAAAGTTTTTTTCTGTAAACTCCTAGATATTTCTTGACTAAGGGGCTTGGCTCAGAAAGTTTAGAAACTTTGAGTTTTTTGAGCTTCTGTAAATTAAATTATACATGAGTTAAAAATTTTGGATGTAAATTTTATTCAATACATGAATTTTCATTGGACAAGATAAGTACAAATAAAATGTCTACTCCTATTAGAAACATATCTCAGAGCTGTTCTTTTGGCCAATTTTCCAATAATAAGTTTTCGTTCGTAAGTCCTGTTATATTATTTTAAACTAGTGAAATTTTGATTTAAAAGGAATTGTGTTTCTTAAATTACAAAATCGTTTCTATGTAATTTCTAAGGAAATCGATAAGAAAATTATATCGCAATATCTATTTACAAAAGCGACCTCTTCTCTTACCAAGGTAGTTTAAGAGAGAGATTAAAATATACATGAATCTAATGAGAGTAGATTTTTTTTTCTTAATATACTTTTGTATACAATTTGCTAGACATCGAGTATAGTGTACAACTAGTTTTGAAACCAGTAAAGTATGAAAAAATAATCAATAGTTGTTGCAGATATTAATTTTCATTTTTCAGTTTCCATGAATCACAAATTCGAATTATTTTGTCAAAACACTATTTAAAAAGTCACTTAAAAGTATCTCATTAAATCACTGCTATGATAAGTGTATATCTTCTGTACACTACAATTCTGAACTACTTACGTTTCTCTAAGCTATTACGTAGTTAAATTCAGTTTCCTACACATTTAGAAATTGATGATTAAGTACGGAGAGCACGATTAAAACTTTAAATACCCAAATGTAAAACGCCACATAAAGATACACTTACGATTGGTCGTCGAGATTTGAGTGCTAAATCCTCTATTAGAGTAGAGAGGTAATCATCTAAAATGCGTAATCAAGTTATCAGTGATAATTTTTCATGATTTACCAATAAGCTTTCATATAAAGGCCAGTCTTGATCTATCACAGATAAGAATTCCAGCCAGTGAAATGCCTATCGTTGATCTAATTACATAAATAAATGAATGAGGAAATGAATCAGTCGGGATAGAACTGTGTTCTGATTTTCCTAATGCACTTAGGGAGGGTGATGCAGAGAAAGACTGCTCTCTGTGTTTGTTCATGTGCCGAAGTCTATAGCCATTTGTCAGTGTAATTATTATTTATTAATGGATTATACTTGATGATCTCTTCATTATATTAATATATGTATCAGTATGAATGGTGATTATTCACAGCTTTACTCTTCTGAGTGTAATTGTTTTCAACGGACGCTAGAATCTCGTACGTGCATTCTACGATTCAGGCTGGGAGAATATATTACGACTGTAATTGTTCTGAAAATGTAAAGGAGCAATTCATTAGGTATAGTTATGTATTACATTGTTCTATTGTTTAAAATTCGTTGAAGGTAAAAATTAACAATGCTGAAAAAATTGGTGTAAAAATTCTACATTATATAATTTATTACAAATGCATTGCATATTTCTGATATAAAGAAATCTTATTTCTATTCCTTTTGGACTGGATTTCTGAAGAATCTGGATTTCTGGACAGGATAGCAGGTGCTTCGATTTTATTAGAAGATACATATATAATAAATTAGTAAAATGTATGTGTAAAGTTGTGTAGATATTAATAGATAATTATTGCAATACATTATTATTATAGAAATCAAAATATGTAAGTGAAAAACTACCAACATATAACGTGAATTGTATTTCGTTTTATAAAATAAACATCTTTTTATTTTTAAATTGTGTAGAAATGTTTTATAATTAATTTACAATATTTTATGAATACAGATATATGATTTATGTATACCTATAGGGTTAGTGTTTCTCATATATATGATAAGCATATGCATATTATACGTTATAATTCATTTATATATATATATATATATATATATATATATATATATATATATATATATATATATATATATATATATATATATATATAAATATAAATATAAATATTTCTATATGTATGTATGTGTGTTTCTATATATATGTGTAGGTAGGAAATATGGGGAAGTATTTGAAGATGGGAAACCAATTATTTTATGTATTTTGCATTTTAAATACACATACACACATTATATATATATATATATATATATATATATATATATATATATATATATATATATATATATATATATATATATATATATATATATATATATATATATATATATATATATAAATTTTTGAATTACCATTGTTTTTTTGCATTGGTGAGAATGTAATTTACAATGTGATAGAAGTTTTCATAACATCAGGATATTCTAAATATTTTGTAACGAGGTGTTCTCGGGATATTATGCAGTGAATGGATATGAATTGTGAATTTTGAGAAAGATATGTAACTTTAAAGATACGTAACTTAAAAACTAGATATTTATTAGTCCTTGAAATAAACTCCTAGACTTTTATGAAAATAATTTGTTATTAATGCTGGCGCGATAAAATTTTCGTTGCAATAAAAGTAATCGATGATTATATTTAAAATTATAACGTATGTACCTAATCTATTATTTAAGTCAAATATAAAACAAAATTATTTACGTAATATCTAAGTTCAGTGATAAAACGTGTGAAAATAATGCAGACGACATTTAAATAATTTAAAATAAGAAATGATTATAGTTAGAAGAAATGATTGTAGCTAACCATCTCATTGATGGTTAACTACATAATGTCATAATGCTAGAGAAAAACGTTATTTTTAACTATTTGTTATGTGATAAATTGATAAATTTAATAGCCTGCTCTTAACCAGTGAAAATAGGGCTTGAAATAATGTCAAAAGCACTTGAAAAGGGGAGGTTTGGATTTCGAACTCACTTTGAATTTTGCTCATAACTCATCAAGAATCCAATATGGATGCCTCTATCCATTCCAGGTCCAACAGCTTCAGAAATTCGGGGACAGATGGACAGATATCTTAGGCTATTATTGTATAGGGGATTGTTTAGAATACCTTTCTAAAACTTCAGATAAACGAATTAAACCATTACATATTTATCTGAGGTTGTTAGGATAAAAAAGATGAAGAAATCTAATACTTTGAAATCGCTCATTCCACATTATTCTTTTCTCTATACGAACATATTAGTATTCTTAATAAGTTACACTCTTGCTAACACTAAACCCTGATATATATATCTACAAAAAGAATATTTAAATAACTCTATGTTTATACCTTCCGGTTCATTGACACTCAGACTAAATTAATAATAATGGTTCAGCATACGCCAGTTAAAACATGAGCGAAACCTTTCCAGGCATAATTATTGATCAGCAAAATGCTTATATATATACCTTCAAAAGGGTTATTAAAAAAATTCTACCACTTTTACTTCCAATTCATTGGCAATGAATCTTAATAAAAAAAGTAATGATTTAGAATACCTTGCTAAAACTTGAGAAAAATGAATTAAACCTTTACATATTTATCTCAGGTTGTGAAAATATTAAAGGTGACGAAATCTAATATTTTTCAAATCCACTCTATCCATATTATCCTTTTCTATATATGAACATATTATCACGCTTTACAAGTGACACTCTTGCTGTTACTAAAACCTCATATATATCTACAAAAAGGATATTTAAATGACTCTATGTTTATACCTTCCGGTTCATTGACACTCAGACCAAATGAATAGTAATGGTTCAGCATACACTAGTTAAATCATGAGCGAAACGTTTCAGGTATGATTATTAATCAGCAAAATGCTGATATATACCTTCGAAAGGTTTACTTATACTATTCTACAATTTTATCCCCTAACTCATTGACATTGAGTCATAATAAAAAGTAAAAAAGTTATAATACATTAGTAAAACTTCAGAAAAAAGAATTAAACTTTTACATATTTATCTCAGGTTGTTAGGATAAAAAGTGTGAAGAATTTTATATTTTTCAAATCCATTCCATCCTTATTAATCTTTTCTATATACGAACAGATTATCACGCTTTGCAAGTCAAAAACTTGTTGTCACTAAAGCCTGATATATATCTTCCAAAAGGAAATTTAAACAACTCTGTGTTTATACTTTCTGGTTCATTGACACTCAGACTAATTGAAGAGTAATGGTTCAGCATACACCAGTTAAAACATGAGAGAAACCTTTCGAGGTGTAATTATTGATCAGCAAAATGCTTATATATACCTTCGTAATGGTTATTTAAACATTTCTACCATTTTACCTTACAGTTCATTGACATTGAGTCTTAATAAAAAGTAATGGTTTAGAATACCTTCATTAATCCTTGAGAGAAACAAATTAAGTATTTACATATTTTTCTCAGGTTGTTAGGATAAAAAAGGTGATGAAATTTAATATTTTTCAAATCCTCTCCATCCATATTATCATTTTCTATATAAGAACATATTATCATGGTTTACAAGTTACACACTTGCTGTCACTAAAACCTGATATATATCTAAAAAGGATATTTAAATAACTCTATGTTTATACCTTCCTGTTCATTGACACTCAGACTAAATGAAGAGTAATGGTTCAGCATACACCAGTTAAAACATGAGCGAAATCTTTCCAGACATAGTTATTGATCAGCAAAATGCTTATCCCTCCAAGTGCAACACATCGAGGAAAAATCTCTCCAAAAAATATGCTAAAGGTTTACTGTGTCATGGCCAAAGTGTTCTATCATTTCTTACTTCACCCTCAGTCGATAAAATGGAATACGGGAAACCCACCCTTGTTATTGTCCCTTTACTTCTGGTTATAAATAGATATATAAATAGGTATTATAAATTGTTAATTTTTAATCCATATAAAGCTCTTCAAGTCTCGAAGACCATCGCATAAGAAATAATGGATTCGAAAAGTATAAATGAAAATATTCTTTGAGAGACTTATTTATATTTTTTACGAAAGTTATCCAAGATATTTAAGTGATGCAAATAGAGATACATCTGTTACAACAAACGAAATACTTCGAAATAGAGATTTACAACCATGAAAATCTATCAATGTCTTTGTGTCTCAGGGAGTAGGGGTGCATCCCTCAATAAATGTTAGTCAAAGAGGGTTGCAGTTCCTAAACAATCGACCTGACCCTCCTACTACAAAATTGCATGGGGAAAAGTACTGGCAGAAATGTATATTACATCCATTTTCGGAATGTGTTTAGACGTCGAAAATTGTACGTGACAAAGGCTTTGAAGACATCATCGGTTTATCGGAATTGTATGTGCAAACCGCTTAGAGGGTTAAATATACCTTCAAAATGGTTATTTAAACATTCCTACTATTTAATCTTCCAGTTCATTGATTTTGAGTCCTAATAAAATGTAATGGTTTAAAATACCTTGCTAAAACTAGAGACAAATGAATTAAACCTTTACATATTTATCTCAGGTTGTTAGGATAAAAAAGGTGAAAAAATCTAATATTTCTCAAACCCACTTCATTAATATTATCCTTTTCTATAATCGAATATATCATCACTCTTTACATGTTACACACTTGATGTCACTAAAACCTGATATATATCTTCAAATAGGATATTGAAGTAATGGCATGTTTATACCTCCTGGTTCATTGACACTCAGACTAAATGAAGAGTAATGGTTCAGCATACACCAGTTAAAACATGAGTGAAAGCTTTCCAGACATA
>CM063511.1:37726204-37738704 GCA_032207245.1 Pardosa pseudoannulata | reverse complement strand
ATGTAAAGAAAAATTTCCACAAGCAACAAAATAATTGCAATTAATATATTCATAAAAGTCTTATTTAATGAGCGTATAATAACATATAAAAATTAAATGAACATCACCAGCTAATCTTAAAATTGTATTTCATCAAAATGTTCTACTGTGATGTACCCACCCACCCTAAAAATTTGAACAGGTATGTGTAACCTTTAAATTTATATTAATGGAGAAAATATTAGAGGATGTAAAGAAAAATTGCCACAAGCAACAAAAGAATTGCAATTAATATATTCATAAAATTCTTATTTAATGAGCGTATAGTAACATATAAAAATTAAATGAACATTACCAGCTAATCTTAAAATTGTAATTCATCAAAATGTTCTACTGTGATGTACCCACCCATCCTAAAAATTTGAACAGGCATTCATAAAATATAAATGTCAACGATATTTCTTTTATATTGGTATACTTATTATGCCATGTAAAAGGCCTATTTACGTTTATCTTTCTGCAGTGAAAACTCTAGTGTACTATGAAAATATGATGTAATAACTTATGATTTTTTTACACCATTAATCATACTGTTTAATAGTATATATTATAATAAAATGACTTTATTTCAAATGTCTTTTTTTCAATCAAATTAATTCAAATTCTTTAAAATCTAACTTGAAAAAAATCGATTATTTACATATACCCTATATAATAATAGCCTAAGTTATCTGTCCGTCTGTCCTCGAATTTAGGAAGTGGTTGTACCTGGAATAAATAGGGGCATCCATATTGGATTCTTGATTGGTTAGCAACGTCCGAAATCCACCCCTTCTCCACTTTTCTAGCATTTAATGCCATTATTTCAAGCCATATATTCCCCGGTTAAGAGCAGGCTATGATTAAATTCATTAATTTATCACATTATAACTAGAAAAAAATAACAATTATTTCTACCATTAAGACTTTATTCGTTTAACCATTTCATTTAATCATTTCTTATATTATATTATTTAGAGATCGTCTGCATTATTTTCATACGTTTTATCACTGAACGTATATTAGTAAATAATTTCATTTTATATTTGGTTTAAATATTATATTGGTACATATGTGATAATTTTAAAATTTAATCATAAATTATTTTTTGTTGCATGAAAATTTTGTAACCGGTATTAACAACAAATTCTATCTACCTCCAGGGTGTAGTGGAAATGATAGTTTCATTCCTTTATTTAAACTAATTATTGTGGAAAAAAATTGAAAACAACTTAATGATAATTGCGACGTAGCTAAGAAAACTTAATTATCTTTCTATATGAATTCAACGTGATTCTAAACTTCATTCACAGTATCGGGAGATTTTAAAGGAATATGAAGATAAATATATTATTGAGCGTGTACCAGATAATTCTCAGTTAAAAAACAAACCACTGTTTTATCTGCATCATAGGGTACTTTACAATTCTGGAAAATTGAAAAATTTGCTGATCCTGTTATACGACGGTCTATATGGAAGTTTTATATAATACAGTTTAGCATCTTTAAATGTATGGATAGCAACAACTTTATAGATATTATCACCCTCTAAAAACAATTAATAAACCACTTGTCAAATTTATTTGTTTGGGGTTAAAGATATTCCTATCATGTTTTTTGTTTTATCAGCATTTGATCTCCTAGAATACCTGTACTAGACAATGAATTAATGACTACCGATATCTATCCAATTTTTTTTATTCGATTTGACCGGTATCTTCGTCCATCTTTTAAGCAACAGCTATATAGATATAATATCCTTCTAAAAACAATTAATAAACCACTTGTCAAATTTATTTGTTTGGGGTTAAAGATATTCCTATCATGTTTTTTGTTTTATCAGCATTTGATCTCCTAGAATACCTGTACTAGACAATGAATTAATGACTACCGATATCTATCCAAAATTTTTTTATTCGATTTGACCGGTATCTTCGTCCATCTTTTAAGCAACAGCTATATAGATATAATCTCCTTCTAAAAACAATTAGTAAATCACTTGTCAAGTTTCTTTGTTTGAATTTAAATGTATCCCTATCATGTTTTTTGTTTTATCAGCATTTGATCTCCTAGAATACCTGTACTAGACAATGAATTAATGACTACCGATATCTATCCAAATGCTTTTCTTAGATTTGACCGTGTCTTCCTCCATCTTTTAAGATGTCCATATTGTGTTCATCTATTATTGATTTTAATATTTTTTATTTTGAGTGGTAATAAATTTAAAATATATTTGCTTTACATCACGACAATGAAATAAATAATTTATATATAGATTTTTCATGATATACGTAAAAATGAAATATTATTAATTTTGTTTAATTAAAAAGTTGTATTTTAAATGTAAAATATTGTCTATCTTACACTAAAATATTGCTATATATTTCCTTTTAACTCAATTTTTAAAATGAATTTAAATAATTATTATTAATTCTTTTTTAAATAATTAACATTATTTTTATGAAAATATTAAATATTAAAGTAAATGGTCTACCAGAATGTATTCATTTATTTGTAAAATTATATGTTTTAAAATTCATTAAATTTAAAAGATTGTGGGTATGTAAAATACATTTTTCAAAAACTAAAGCTATATTTTTCCTTTTCAATATTAAAAATCCCATTATAGTAGTATATGAGAAACATTATTCTAGACGGAAATAAACTATCTTGATATTCGGCTTGATAGTAGACTTTCATTTAAATAAATCGTCCAACATTAATGAGATTTATAATTTTAATTAATATTTATTAACTTTTCTAAAGTTTGCAAATGTATTACACACTTGCTGCATCATAATCAAAAGAATATGGATAAGTGTGCAGTGAATAACATGTTCTAACCGAAGTCTGTTTTAAGACCCACACTTCTCTATGCTTCCTTGGTATAGAGTTAGATGGTTAACACTCATATCCAATTTGCAAGTTGTACCAAAAAGATCATAGGTAGAAGGATACCTCGATATCTAATTAATAATGTTCTTTTATGACCTGACTGTCACACCGAACCTATTGGTAAAAATTATAAATATTTATGTTGTCAAATTCTTTGTAAATCGTTAGCAAAATGAAGAAATTGTTAATATCCATGTTATAATTTTAGAGTTTAGAAGGATGTAGAATTTTACCCCAGGTAGGATATGTATACATCAAAGTCACTCCCTAATGAAACGACAGTTTTGGTAGCAGGTAAATAGCAAGGTTTATCTTTCTTGAACACATAACATTTCCCAAATAATACTGCTAGAAATCTAACTCACAATACAAGGAAATGAAATTAAGTGTAATAAAATGTCGCCTATATCCAGACCAACAGAAATCCACTCAATACAATCCTATAATTCATTTATGCGCCAGTGTTAAATACATCCTTAGGCTTAAATATAGCTTTCGTGAGGACCACTTAATTTACTCTATGTCATGCAGCTGCGAACAATTTATTCTCCACTGTTTACACATGTGTCTTAGATAAAAAAAAATAACGATTTATGATAAATTTAGAATTAAAAAAATCAAGTTACAGCTTCAAAACTATAGAAATTTAATGGTCAATTATCATTTGTTGACCATTACGTAGACCTAACAAGTTTAATACAAAGCTTAGAGCAACAGCAGTATTTCGATAAATTATCAAACTTTACCAAATAAAACCTTTTTTTTCTGTGTGAATCTAACTTTTTCATCTGTTAGCACTTGTATTTTTCATCGATTAACTGAGTCTTTCTTTGAAACACTCCTAATTTTAATATATTTATTGTGTTATTTGGGGTCAAAATTTTATGATTATAATTGGTTTTTACAATTTTAGTACTGGTATTATCGAAAATACAGAATACCTTATAAGATTAAAGTGCTAATTAGGTGTAGGACATAAAATTTGTACAATGTGCTAATGACTTGACTTGCCGTCATATCACTGATATGGAAGTCTTATTACGAAATAGTGTTTTGAAATCAATTAAATATTTAATAGTCGACTGTTACATAGATTTGAAAAAACAGTACTCGTAAAGAACTCATATATTTTGATTTTATTCTGAAAAATTTAATATGAAAGATTAAGTTATATGTTTTGACTCATAGATACGATCAAAACGTAACCATACTTATCAGAAATAATAGTTGTTTTATCTTTGGAGGAAAAAAGCATCACCTATCTATTTCACGATATGAAAATGCCCATCAGAATAAAAATATAAAAAAATGATCCTGCGATGAGATTATAAATCAAGATATATTTCATACGGAAAAAAATTGCTCACTGGATAATACAAGTAAAAATATGATTCTACTCTAAATGATACGAAAGATTTATGCCTTAAATGAAAGCAGTTTCAATAAAGTTTCTTTTCTCCATTTACCAAGCTTAATCTGTAAGACAGGAAAAGCAAAGTGCAGGAGCGTGGAATAAAATGGAAACATGATATATAAATTGACTGCATTTGCGTTTTTTATTTTCGTCGGACTTAAAAATTTCCGACAAGTTCAAAGATTGTTTTTTTCGGGCTTCTGTTTATTTTCACGGGCTGAGTATCTTTCGCGCTACAATTTCCAGATCAACTCCGTCAGAATGAATTTACGTATAATTCTGAGCTCGAAAAATCTCATGATGTAGTTATAAATATACTTTTATTATTTCTTTTATATTTTTAGATTGAAATTCCCAAAGTTATTT
The DNA here is from genome assembly GCA_032207245.1 of Pardosa pseudoannulata. Lineage (NCBI taxonomy): Eukaryota > Metazoa > Arthropoda > Arachnida > Araneae > Lycosidae > Pardosa > Pardosa pseudoannulata. The sequence goes on along the minus strand of CM063511.1, from coordinate 37,734,008 downwards.
CTACCTTTTCTCAATGTTGTAAATCTTTAGCGAAATGAAGAATTTGTTAACCTTGATGTTATAGTTTTAGAGTTAACAGAGTTGTGAACTTTTAACCCAGGTAGGATATGCATAAATTAAAATCACCCTCTAATGAAACAACACATTTGGTATCAAGTAAATAGCAAGGTTTATCTTCCTTGAACACATAACATTTCCCAAATAATACTGCTTAAAATCTAAATCACAATACAAGGAAATGTAATTAATTACGATAAAATGCCGCCAATACCCAGACCAAGAGAAATCCACTGAATACAACCCTATAATTCATTTATGCCCCAGTGGTAAACACATCCTTACTCTTAAATATAACTTCGATGTGGACCACTTAATTTACTGTTTGTAATGCAGCTGCGAACAATTCAGTGTCCAACGATTGCACATGTGTCTTGGATATAAAAGTTCCGGTTTATGCTAAACCTAGTATTTTTTAAAACTTAGTAGATTATTAAAAACTAAGGCAATTTAATGGTCTATTATTGTTCATTGACAATTAGATAAATAATACACGTATATTAAAAGCAGAGAACAACTGAAATATTTCCATAAATTAATAAACTTATTTAATTCAATAATTTTTTCTGTTTGAATCAAACTTTTCATTTGTTAGAACTTGCGATTTTCATCGATTAGCTGAGTCTTGTTTTCAAACACTAATAATTTTAATATATATATTGTGCTATTTTGGTTAAATTTTATGATTATAATTCTTTCCACATTTTTAGTACAGGTATTATCGAAGATAGAGAACACGATTACAGAATAAGATTTACAGGAGATCAAGGTGTAGTATATAAAATATTTGTACAGTGAGATAATGACTTGACATTGAGGTGCTATCACTGATATATGAGACTTTTATTAAGAAATGGTGTTTTGAAATCAATTAAATGTTTCATAGTAGACTGTTACATAGATTGGAAAAATAGTACATGTAAAGAAGTCATATTTGGCTTTTATTCTGAAAAAAATAATATAAAATATTAGTTTATAAGTTTAGAGTCATAGAAATGATCAAAACGTAACGATTCTTATCAGAAATAATAGTTGTTTTATATTTGGAGGAAAAAAAAGCATCACCTATTTACTTCACGATATGAAAATGCCCATTAGAATACAAAAGAAAAAGTCCTGATATGAGAATATCAATCAAGATATATTTCATAAAAAATTGTTCTCAGTATAAAATAAGTAAAAATATAATTCTACTGTAAATAAGACGAAAGATTTATGCCTTAAATGAAAGCAGTTTCAATAATAATTTCTTTTCTCCATTTACCAAGCTTAATCTGTAAGATAGACAAAGCGAAGTGCAGGAGCGTGGAATAAAATGGAAACATGATATATAAATTGACTGCATTTGAGTTTTTTATTTTCGTCGGACTTAAAAATTTCCAACAAGTTCAAAGATTGTTTTTTTCGGGCGTCTGTTTATTTTCACGGGCTGAGTATCTTTCGGGCTACAATTTCCAGATCAACTCCGGCGTCAGAATGAATTTACTTTTAACTCTGAGCTGGAAGAATCTCATAGCTTCCATGAGGAAAATATCGTGTGTTGTAGTTATTGATATTTTTTATTATTTCTTTTATATTTTTAGATTGAAATTCCTAACTTTATTTCTTCCTTTTCTGAATGTTGTAAATCGTTAGCAAAATGAAGAACTTGTTAACCTCGATATTATAATTTTTGAGTTTACAGAGATGTGGTTTTTTACACGAGGTTAGATATGTATATATCAAAGTCACTCTCTAATGAAACGACACATTTAGTAGCAGGTAAATAGCAAGGTTTATCTTCCTTGAACACATAACATTTCCCAAATAATACTGCTTAAAATCTAACTCACAATACAAGGAAATGAAATTAATTACAATAAAATACCACCAATACCCAGACCAAGAGAAATCCACTCAATACAATCCTATAATTCATTTATGCCGTAGTGGTAAACACATCCTTAGGCTTAAATATAACATGGGTAATGACCACTTAATTTACTGTATATAATGCAGCTGCGAACAATTTATTCTCCACTGGTTGCATATGTGTCTTAGATATAAAAATAACGATTTATGATAAATTTGGAATTAAAAAAAATCTTGTTACAGCTTTAAAACTATAGATACTTAATGGTTGATTATCATTAGTCGACCATTACGTAGATCTAACAAGTTTAATACAAAGCTTAGAGCAACGGCAGTATTTCGATAAATTATCAAACTTTACCAAATAAAACCTTTTTTTTCTGTGTGAACTCCAATTTTTCATCTGTTATCACTTGTGTTTTTCACAGATTAACTGAGCCTTTCTTTGAAACACTGTTAATTTTAATATATTTATTATGTTATTTTGGGGTTAAAATTTTAGGATTATAATTGCTTCCACAATTTTAGCACTGGTATTTTCGAAGATACAGAACACATTATACGACTTGCAGGAAAATAAGGTGTAATATATAAAAAAAATTGTACAGTATAATAATGACTTGTCATTGCGGTCATATCACTGACAGGTAAGTCTTTTATTACGAAATAAATAGTGTTTTGAAAACAATTAAATGTATCATAGTATATTGTTACATAGATTGGGAAAATATTACTTGTAAAGAAGTCATATATTTTGCTTTTATTCTGAAAAATTTAGTATAAAAGATTAATTTATAATTTTTGGCTCATATATATGATCAAGATGTTAAAATCGCAAATAAGATTTAACAATTTTTTTAAATAATATTTATTTTACCTATGGGGAAAAAAGCATCACCTATCTACTTCACGATATGAAAATGCCCATCAGAATACATAAAAAATTATTTTTATTATTCATTTACATTTTTAGATTGAAATTCCTAACGTTGTTTTTTTCTTTTCTGAATGTTGCAGATATTTAGATAAATGTGTTTTCAAATAGAAAGTTTATTAAAAAAATTTTATATTATATTTTGTATTTACGTAACTCCTTAAAACAAATTTCAAAATTATTAACCTTATATAATTTACAGGAGATAAAAGTGTATTGCATATGAAATTTGTACAGCGACTTAATGACTTGATATTGCTTTTATATCACTGATATGTAAATAATTTTTTTTAAATATATAGTGTTTTAAATAACTAGTTTTTTTAAATAACTAGTGTGTCAAATAAATGTTTCATAGTAGACTATTATATATACTAGAAAATAGCAGTTGTAAAGAAGTTATATATTTTGCTTTTATTCTGAAAAATTTAATATGAAAGATTTCCTTATCAGTTTTGACTCATAGATAAAAAGAACAGGCTAAAATAAACGATTTATCTATACTTATCAGAAATAATAGTTATTTTATGTTTGGGGAAAAATGCATCACGTATCTACTTCACATTATGAAAATGACCACGAGAATAGAAAAAGAAACGCTGCTACGAGGAGATTATAAATCAAGATATATATTTCATACGAAAAAAACTTGCTCTCAGTATAAAACAAATAAAAATATGATTCTACTGTAAATGATACGAAAGATTTATGCCTTAAATGAAAGCAGTTTCAATAATAATTTCATTTCTCCGGTTACCAAGCTTAATCTGTAAGATAGGAAAAACGAAGTGCAGGAACGTGGAATAAAATGGAAACACGATATATAAATTGACTGCATTTGCGTCTTTTATTTCCGTCTGACTTAAAAATTTCCGACAAGTTCAAAGATTGTTTTTTTCGGGACTTCTGTTTATTTTCACTGGCTGAGTATCTTTTGCGCTATAATTTCCAGATCAACTCCAAACTCAGAATGAATTTACTTTTAACTCTGAGCTGGAAAAATCTCATGCCTCCATGATGAAATAATCGAGTGTTGTAGTTATTGATATTTTTGTATTATTTCTTTTATATTTTTAGATTAAAATTCCTATCGTTGCTTCTTCCTTTTCTGAATGCTGTAAATCGTTAGCAAAATGAAAAATTGTTAACCTTGATATTTTAATTTTAGAATTTACAGCGACGTGGACGTATACCTCTGGGGAATATGTATATATAAAAGTCACTGCCTAATGAAACGACACATTTGGTAGAAAGTAAATAACAAGACTTATCTTCCTTGAACACATACTATTTCTGAAATAATACTGCGAGAAATCTAACTCATAATACAAGGAAATGAAATTAACTGTAATAAAATGTCACTGAATACAGTTCTATCATTAATTTATGCCCCAGTGTAAATACATCCTTCGGTGAGGACCACTTAATTTACACTTTGTCATGCAGCTGCAAACAATTCAGTCTCCACTGGTTGCACATGTGTGTTGGATATAAAATATCCGGTTTATGATAAACTTAGCATTATTTAAATCTTGTTATCTTCTTAAAAACCGTGGAAATTTAATGGTCGATTATTGTCAATCGACCATTACGTAGATCTTACAAGTTAAATAAGAGCAACAGCAATATTTCCATAAATAGTTAATCTTTACTAAATCCAGTTTTTTTTTTCTGTGTGAATCTAACTTTTTCATCTGTTAGCACTTGTATTTTTCATCGATTAACTGAGTCTTTCTTTGAAACTCTATTAATTTTAATATATTTATTGTGTTATTTGGGGTCAAAATTTTATGATTATAAGAGGTTTTACATTTTTAGTACTGGCGTTATCGAAGATACAGAATACCTTATAAGATTTACGGGCTATTTAGGTGTAGTATATAAAACATTTGTACAATGTGTTAATGACTTGACTTGCCGTCATATCACTCATATGTAAGTCTTATTACGAAATAATATTTTTTAATCAATTAAATGTTTAATAGTCGACTGTTACATAGATTGGAAAAATAGTGCTCTTAATGAACTCATATATTTTGTATTTATTCTGAAAAAAAAATTAATATGAAAGATTAAGTTATATGTTTTAACTCATAGATATTATCAAAACGTAATCATTCTTATCAGAAATAATAGTTGTTTTATCTTTGGAGAATAAAAGCGTCACCTATCTACTTCACGATATGAAAATGTCCATCAAATTACAATAAATAAATAAAAACGCTCCTGCGATGAGATTATAAATCAATATATATTTCATACGGAAAACAATTGCTCACTGGATAATGCAAGTAAAAATATGATTCTGCTCTAAATGATACGAAAGATTTATTCCTTAAATCAAAGCAGTTTCAATAATAATTTCTTTTCTCCGGTTACCAAGCTTATTCTGTAAGATAGGAAAAGCGAAGTGCAGGAGCGTGGAATGAAATGGAAACATGATATATAAATTGACTGCATTTGCTTCTTTTATTTTCTTCTGGCTTAAAAATTTCCGACAAGTTCAAAGATTCTTCTTTTCGGGACTTCTGTTTATTTTCATGGGCTGAGTATCTTTCGCGCTACAATTTCCAGATCAAGTCCGGCGTCAGAATGAATTTACTTTTAACTCTGAGCTGGAAATATCTCATTCCTCCCATGAGGAAAATATCGCGTGTTGTAGTTATTGATATATTTTTAATTTTTTTTTTTATTTTTAGATTGAAAATTCTAGCGTTATTTCTTCCTTTTCTATATGTTAAAAATGTTTAGATAGATGGGTTATCAAATAGAAAGTTTATTAAATAATTTTTATATTATATTTTGTAACTTACGTCAGTCCATAAAAAAAATTCAAAATTATGGGAATTTAATGGTCGATCTTTTGTTAATCGACCATTACGTACATTTACTAGAAAGCCGATAGCAACTGCAATATTTATATAAATTATTAAATTTTACTAAATCCAATCTTTTTTCTGTATGAATATAACTTTTTTAAAGGTTAACACTTTTAAAACTTGTATTTTAAGTGCTTAATTGAAGGCTTCTTCGAAATCCTGTGAATTTTAGTTCATGTATTGTGTTATTTTAGGGTAAAATGTTATGAATATAATTATATAAATATTTTAGTCCAGGTATTATCAAACATAATGTACACCTTATACGATTTACAGTAATTTAATGTGTAGTACATAAAGCATTTGTAGAGTGTGCTAATGACTTGAAATTGTCTTCATACCACTGATGTATAAGTGTTTTATTTCGGAATAAATAATGTTTTGTAATCAATTTAATGTTTCATAGTGGACTGTTACATATACTGGAAAAATAGCAGTTATAAAAAAGTTATACATTTTGTTTTTATTGTGAAAAATTTAATGTGGAAGGTTTACTAATAACTTTTGACTCGTAGATATAACCAAGAAGCTAAAATATACGATTTAACCATTTTGATCAGAAATAATAGTTATTTTACCTTTTCGAAAATATGCATCACCTATCTACATCACAATATGAAAATCAGAATACAAAATACAAAGCTCAGAATACAAAAGAAAATTTTTTTTGCGATGAGATTATAAATCAAGATATATTTAATAATGAAAAAAATTGCTCATAGTATAAAACAAGTACAAATATGATTTTACTCCAAATGATACGAAAGATTTATGCCTTAAATGAAAGCAGTTTCAATAATAATTTTTTTATCCGGTTACCAAGCTTAATCTGTAAGATAGGAAAAGCGAAGTGCAGGAGCGTGGAATAAAATGGAAACATGATATATAAATTGACGGCATTTGCGTCTTTTATTTTCGTCTGACTTAAAAATTTGCGACAAGTTCAAAGATTGTTTTTTTCGGGCTTCTGTTTATTTTCACGGGCTGAGTATCTTTCGCACTACAAATTTTAGATCAACTCCGGCGTCAGAATGAATTTAGTTTTAACTCTGAGCTGGAAAAATCTCATGCCTTGCATGAGGAAAATATCGCGTGTTGTAGTTATTGATATTTTTTTTATTATTTCTATTATATTTTTAGATTGAAATTCCTAGCGTTATTTCTTATTTTTTTAATATGTTGAAAATGTTTAGATAACTGGGTTTTCAAATAGAAAATTTATTAAAATGTTTTTTGTTATATTTTGTATTTACGTAAGTCCATAAAACAAATTTCAAAATTATGGGAATTTAGTAATCGATTGTTGTTAATCGACCATTAGTTATACCTTAAACGATTAATACAAAGCCGAGAGCAACTGCAATATTTCCATAAATTATTAAACTTTACTAAATCCAATCTGTATATTTCTGTGTGAATATAACTTTTATATCTCTTAACACTTGTAATATCAGTGCCTAATTGAAGAGTTCTTCAAAACCCTGTTAATTTTAGTACATTTATTGTGTTATTTTAGTTCAAAATATTATGAATATAATCGTTTCCAAATTTTCAGTACAGCTATTATACCGAAGATAAAGTATACTTTATAGAATTTACAGGAGATTAATGTTTAGTATGTAATATATTTGTACATTGTGCTAATGACATGATATTGCATTCATATCACTGATATTTAAGTCTTTTATTTCTGCATAAATAGTGTTTTTTAATCAAATAAATGCTTCATTATAGACTGTTACATATACTGGAAAAATAGCAGCTGTAAAGAAGTGATATATTTTGTTTTAATTCTGAAACATTTAATATGAAATATTTATTTATAAATTTTGACTCAGATATAACCAAGAAGCTAAAATATACAATTTAACCTTTCTTATCAAACATAACAGTTATTTTATATTTTGAGGAAAATGCTTCACCTATCTACAGCACAATATGAAAATGCCCATCAAAATACAAAAGAAACGCTCCTGCGATGAGATTATAAATCAAGATATATTTCATACGGGAAAAAGTGCTCTCATAATAAAACAAGTAAAAATATGATTCTACTCTAAATGTTAAGAAAGATTTATGTCTT
>CM063511.1:37681204-37721204 GCA_032207245.1 Pardosa pseudoannulata | reverse complement strand
GGATGCAATTTAGGAAGTTCAATATATTTAATAGAGTATCCCATTCCATATGGAAGAGAAATATTGATATTTTAATGCCGAAAGGTATATAAGTTTACTAGATTATACTTTGCATTATGTAAATGGCCGTCCAAAGTTTTGAAATCAACAGAATCTAATGAATAATAGGAAAAATTATGGATGCAATTTAGGAAGTTCAATATATTTATGAGAGTATTCTATACCACATGGAAGAGAAATATTGATATTTTAATACCAAAAGGTATCTAAGTTTAATAGATTATACTTTACATTATGTAAATGACAAAATGCGCTGACATCCAAAAGTTTGAAACCATCAGAATCTAATGAATAAAAAGAAAAATTATGGATGCAATTTAGAGAGTTCAATACATTTACGAGAATTTCCTTTACCATATGGTAGAGAAATATTGATATTTTAATATCGAAAAGAATCTAAGTTCACTAGATTATACTTCACATTTTGTAAATGACAAATTTCACTAACGTTCAGAGGTTTGAAACCAACAGAATCTAATGAATGATAGAAAAAATTATGGATGCAAATTAGGAAGTTCAATATATTTATGAGATTATCTCATACCATATGGAAGAGAAGTATTGATATTTTAATACAGACAGGAATATTGAATACCAACAGGAATATTTAATACCTAAAGTTTACTAGATTATACTTTACATTTTGTAAATGGCAAATTTCACTAGTGTCCAAAAGTTTGAAACCAGCAGAATCTAATAAATAATATTAAAAACTATGGATGCAAATCAGGAAGTTCAACATATTTATGAGATTATTAAATACCATATGGAAGAGAAATATTGATATTTGAATACCGAAAAGAAATCTACGTTTACTAGATTATACTTTACATTAGGTAAATGACAAATTTCACTACCGTCTAAAGGTTTGAAACCAACAGAATCTAATGAATAATAGGAAAAATTATGGATACAATTTAGGAAGTTCAATATATGTCTGAGAGTATCCCATACCATATGGAAGAGAAATATTGATATTTTAATACCGAAATTAATCTACGTTTACTAGATTATACTTTACATTACGTAAATGTCAAATTTCACTAGCGTCCAAAGGTCTGAAACCAACAGAATCTAATGCATAATATGAAAAATTATGGATGCAATTTAGGAAGTTCAATATATTTATGAGAGTATCTCATACCATACGGAGGAGAAATATTGATATTTTAATACCGACAGGATATTTCAATGCTGAAAGTTTACTAGATTATACTTTACATTACGTAAATGACAAATTTCACAAGCGTCAAAAAGTTTGAAGCCAGCTGAATCTGATAATAGAATAATAATAGAAAAAATTATGGAATTATTGTGGATAGTAGAGTTATTAAAATGCATATTTTTATAGGGTGCCTCTTCATAATAATGTGTTTTATCAGTTGAAGAAAAAAATAAATGCTAAACAATTAATTTTAAGAAAAAAATGAAGAACAAAGAATATGAAAGTAATAATATATAATGAATAGTGGACTATTGAATTGAACAAAAATTAAAGAAAGAGTTATGTGATGATAGTGAAGAATGTGAAGTTGATCAGATCATTGAATTCATAACAATTGAAGAATGAGTTATATGAACATAATGAAGAGTATGGACAATTTTCCCAAAAGTACTATGGAAAATTACCACAAATAACATTACTGTAATATCAAATCTAACTACAATTTTAATATTATCTATTTTTTAAGCAGGTACTACTAATAATTAAAACTATGATTAGGAAATATGTTTAGATAATAAACGACAATTCTTGTCGTCATTTAAACGAAAAATTATAGGTTAAATGTTAATAAATATAAGTTTCTTTACAAAATACAACTGAAAATGAGTAAGTTTGAGTTAAATGTGTTATTTTTATATAATTGTTAAACTATTTATATTATCATAACATAAAATTTGAAATTTTTATGAACTTTGTCAATCAACCATTGTAATATTAATAACTGAAAAATTCGAAAATATAATTTAAATGTACTAAAATGTAAGGATATGTACCGAAAAAGCTTCTTTACTTAATTATTATTCACTTATACAAATTTTTTTGCTTAAAGTTTTAAGTGAAAACTTTGTTTTGTAATATTGTTTAAAAATACCACGGAAAATTAGGTAAAATTTTTAAACTTTTATAAGGATGAAAACTGAACACTTAAAATTAACATTTAGTCTGTTTCGGATTGAATTTAACATTTTTAGTTTAGGTTTATTTAACATTTTAACTTTACATAAAACTTAACGTTTAGACTGATTTATTGGCATATCAGAACTTTTTATTTTCTATAGTATTTGTGCAATGCCTCTCATAACGATGTGTTTCAGCAGTTGAATGAAAAAGGAAATGCTAAAATCTTAATTAATTTTACCAAAAAATTAAAGAACAAAGAATAAGAACATAATAAAAAATATGAAGATTGGACTATTGAATTGAACAAAAATCGAAGAAAGATATATGTTATGATATTCAAGAATATTGAATTCAACAACAATTGATGAATGTGTTATATAAACATAATGAAGAATATGAATTATGAAGAAAATAAGATTATATTTAAAAAATTTGAAGAATACGTAATATGAAGGTAATGGAGAATATGAAGAATAAATATGAGAGTAATAAAAATGTGAAGAAAAAATATAAGGATAATTTTCCCACAATTACTATGAAAAATTACCAGAAATAATATTATAGTAATATTAAAGCCAATTGCATAAACTTTTTATCTTATATATTTTTAACTCTGAAACTAATAAAAATTAAAACCATGATTTGAAAATTTGTTTAAATAATTTCTCATTAAGAACATAAAAAGTGTTTAAAAAATTAATGATATACATTTTGTGCAAAGCAGTGAAGTTGTAATTCATAGAAAAATATAAATCTATGTAAATATTTTTACATTTAGATTAAAGAGTAATTAAAATTAAATTTCAGCTCTTAAATAAAACGTACCGATTTTTTCATTTTAACTCTTAAAAATTTTTGTTGATTAACACTTAAAGCGACAGCTTTTATTACTTTTTCATAAAACCGCGGAAAGTTAAAAAAAAAATATATATATATATATATATATATATAATATATATATATATATATATATATATATATGTGTGTGTTTCGGGCAAAGAAGGGAAACTGCAATTCCGAGAAAAAAATGTATATTTATGAAAACAGTTTTATATTTAGATTAAAGAGCAATTAAAATTATTTTCTAATAATATAAAATATAATGGTTTTTTAACTTTTAACACTAAAAAAATACTATTTTCTATTAAAAATTTTCTATCAAAAGAGACGAAAAAATGAGATTTAGAAAGAGAAATTCAAGTTTTATGTAAAAATTCGTAATTTTATTCAGGAATATTCAGGATTATAGTAGTTTTTATAATATGTAAACTTTTTTTTCTTCAAAGTGTCTGAATAAACATTTTGAATATATAAAGTTACTCGATGCAAAATTTGCTTGTAACGGTGGAATAACAACTGTTGGAAAAATTTATTTCAAAGCAAAAGGATAAAAGTTGATAGAAAAGGTACATTCTTTCGATAAGAAAACAGTTTTTCTTTTTTTTAAAGTTTCGCATAAAATGTTTTATGCCAATTCAACTCATAAAAAGTTATAATGCAAAGTAAACTATGAATATCACAAAAAATAACATTACTGAAATTACTAGTTATAAACAGGAAAATTGAAATACAGTCATGTATCATAAAACCTAATATGATCAAGAATACAATTATCTCAAAAAATATTTATTATGTATTATGATAAAATGTTAATATAATAGATATATTTTGCATGTTTTATTATAAAATAAAAGCTTTCGAATTCAATTAATAAAAATCTCAAGTGTGTATAAAATTGAGTTATTTTTCATATGCATAATATTACTGTCGTGTGAATTTTCTGTGCTAACTGTAGACGAGGAATTAATTGTTAGAAAGGTAATATGCACTTAATCCATAAATTTTAATTAAATTTTATATTTGTTTTCAATTTACGGTTCATTATTAAGAAAATTCGATTAATTTTAATAATTCTAAAATGCAGGTATAAAAACTGGAATGAAGTACTTAATAATTAATTATTGTATTAAGTACATAATTTTTATAATAATAATAATAGCTGTTACATATCTGTAAATAACAATTTCATGTCTACATAGAATAGAATGAATATTTTTAATACGTTAGAAATTTAAACTCATAATTTAGACATAAATAATTTTTAATTGACTTGAGCTGTAATTGTGGTATAATTTCTTTTTTAAGTTGTATCCATTACAATAATGTTTTAAATACATGAATTGATTAGTTATTAAAAAAATAATTTTTATGCATGTGGTACTTTTCCATAAACTTGTACCTTCATTTTCAGTAGTCAGATAAATTTTATTAAGGGTTAGTCTCACTAAAGTCGTTTAACGACTAATCACTGATTAAGCGAATAATCACTGTTTAAGTGAAAAAGTTTGTCGCAAAAATGATTGGCACTATGGGTTAATCATGGTTAGCAGATAAATGACTTTGGTGAGTCTGAGAATTAAAAAATATTAATCATCACTAACTATTTTAATGCAGGATTACATTTTTTCTTCTTTTTGGTATGTGGGTGTTTTTCGAATTGTACAAATCCTCGAAATACGTACTAGTACGTTTAATGACGATTGATACCTGAGCTCCAATCCGTACTACTACGGGTCAGTGTAACAACATGGTTTCTTTGTGGGTACAAAAATAACGGTATATAGAGGAAAACGAAGCCAAATGTTCTTATCTACTACATAGATTCTGTAAAAATATAGACAAATAAAACTAGTTTTTAAACCAGTCGATCCGGAACCACAGCACGGGAAGTTTGATTTAAAAATTCAATTTTGATTTAAAATTAACTTTTTATTTATCCTTTGAGAAAATATTTATATATATATATATATATATATATGTGTGTGTGTATATATGTATGTATGTACGTATGTATGTATATATGTATATATATATATATATATATATATATATATATATATATATATATATGTTTATTTATTTGTCTTTTATGTACTTTATATGTATTCCAATATAAAATACGAAAAGTTGGTTAATTAAATTATATAATTTTCGATCTATTGAGATTTAATTCAATAACTAAATTTACTCGCAAAATGACCACTCTCGGTAGAATTCCACTGCGAAATGTACCCGCACACGTGTGTAAAAATGATTTAGAAAATTAGTAGATACTGAGTTGAAAAAAGATCACTATAGATTACACGTTATATATTTTGCTTGAATGGATCCCAAAATTGTTTACCTTAAATTTCAAGGAATTGGGATATATATATAACTTCCCTTGTTTCATGAAATTTCCTTTAATTTCAATATTTAATAGCAAAGTCGTACTCTTTGCTCAGTATATTAACGTGACTTTATCTGATGAATAACGGTTAAACGGATATTCCGTAAATATCTTTGATGCAAATAAAAACACAGGCTGTCTTTCCCCCAGGACAAAGTGTCGTTCGCTTTTCGAAGTACTCAAGCTTGTCTTTGATACAGCAAATCAAAGAAAGCAAATTATTAATTTCAAATACTTTCAAGCTACGAATTTCAAGAACCCGAATCAAATGTGTAGTTCTCACGAAAAAGATAAAAAAAGGTTTTGGGAATTTAGCGCTAAACTTTACGAAGCAATCGTGTTTCAGTAAATATTTACGGTTCTCTCAAAGGACATTTGTGGGTAACATAGTTATGTGTTGAGTCACAGATGTATCGAGCAAACAAGTAACACTGCTTTTGTTTAAAAACTACATCAAATTAATTAAACGTAACTGTCAAGGGGCGGCATTTCATCATGGATACTGGTAAGCAAAGAGCGTGAAATATTCCTAATTAATCAAATCCGAAGGTTGATTTCACACATATTTTTACCGTAAATACATGACCAAAGTAATATTAGAATTAGTATTCTATATGCCTTATTTTTCCATTAAGGTTTTTACGTTTATTTGTTTATATATTTCTCCACTATCTTTATTCATTTACTGTAACTTTGCGGGGTGGTGCAATTTACAAAGAAATAAACATTAATAAAGAAGTAAGTATATTTACAAATCATTCACTGTTTTAAAAAATCTGGAAATTAGAAAGCAGATATGTAGATATTTAGCTTTGTGAAATTTAATACACGCATAAACTGAATTACTACAATCTCATTAAAAAGTTTAAAATCCAAAAATTTTATGACGAGTGAAAATCTTTACCAATTTTTAAAGTTAATTTTTATTCTTAATGTGTGTGAAAATATTGATATTTTGATACCGACAGGAATATATAATATAGAAAGTATATTTTGATACCGAAAGTTTATTAGATTGTACTTTACATTATGTACATGACAAATTTCAATGGTGTGCAAATGTTTGCAGCCAGCAGAATCTAATGAATAATAGGAAAAGTTATGGAATTATTTCAGGTAGTAGAGTTATTAAAATGAATATTTATATAGGATTCCTCTCCATTTTTAGCAGTTCAACAAAGAAGAAAATATTAAAAACGTAATTAATTTTACGAAAAATATGAAGAATAAAGCATATGAATGTAATGAAAAATATGAAGATTGGACTATTGAACTGAACAAAAATTGAAGAAAGAAGTGTGTGATGATAATGAAGAATATGAAGATTAGATTATTGAATTCAACAACAATTGAAGAGTGAGTTATATGCACATAATGAAGAATATGAATAATGAAGAAAATAATATTTTATTTTAAAAAATTGAAGATATGATATAAAGGTAATGAAGAATGACGTGATATGAAGGTAATGAAGAATATAAAGGATAAAAATTATATCATATGATATGGATGTTTCAATATTTTAATTATGATAGGGATCACATTGAAACTTCTTAATTTTATATAATATTAATTTTAAATTAATTCTTGATGATATATTCTTTATGTACTTAATACATCCGATAAAGACAATGATTCTTGTGACCATTTTAATCTAAAATATTAGTGGAAATGTTAATACTAATATAAATGTCTTTACAAAATACAACTGGTATAAAAACACTCAAATGAACAAAAAAGTGTTTTTGTTAAATGTGTCATACTTTTTAATGGTTAAGCTTCTTTTTATTATCAAATATTAAATTTAAAATTTTTATGAACTTTGTAACTTAACCATTGCACTATTATTAAAGTGAAAAATTGGAAAATATAATGAATACATAGAAAAATGTAAGAACCTCCAATGTGATGTAAACACTTCTTCAATTAGTTATTATTCACTTGTTATACAAATTTGGTAGATTAGCACTTAAAGTGAGAACTTTCTTTGTAATATTAGTTTATAAAATCATGGAAAATTAGGTAAAATTGAAAAACTTTTGTAAGGATGACAACTTAACCTTTAGTCCGTTTTTGATTAAATTTAACGTTTTTACTTTAGATTTATTTAACATTTAGACAGGTTTCCTATATATAAATTAATTCATTTTCATATGGGTGTATTAAAACTTCTTATATTCTATAACATTTGTGTAATACCTCTAAATAAAAGAGTGTTTTAGCAGTTGAAATAAAAGGACATACTTAAAAATTCATTAATTATATTTTGAAGAAGGAAGAATATAAACAAGAATTAAATTCAAGAATGAAGAATATAAATATAATGGAAAATATGAAGATTGGAATATTGAATTGAATAACTGTGGAAATTAGAAAGCAGATATGTAGATATTTAGCTTTGAAGTGTGAAATTTAATGCACGCATAAACTGAATTAATACAATCTCATTAAAAAGCTTAAAATCTAAAAACTTTATGACGAGTGAAAATCTTTGCCAATTTTTAAAGTTAACTTTTATTCTTAATGTGTGTGAAATATTGATATTTTGATACCGGCAGGAATATATAATATCGAAAGTATATTTTAATACTGAAAGTTTACTAGATTATACTTTACATTATGTAAATGACTAATTTCACTGGTGTTCAAATGTTTGGAACCAGCAGAATCTAATGAATAATAGGAAAAATTATGGAATTATTTCGGGTAGTAATTTATTAAAATGAATATTTTTATAGGATGCCTCTCCACTTTTAGCAGTTCAACAAAGAAGAAAATACTATAAACGTAATTAATTTTACGAAAAATATGAAGAACAAAGAATATGAATGTAATGAAAAATATGAAGATTGGACTATTGAACTGAACAAAAATTGAAGAAAGAAGTGTGTGATGATAGTGAAGAATATGAAGATTAGATTATTGAATTCAACAACAATTGAAGAATGAGTTATATGCACATAATGAAGAATAAGAATAATGAAGAAAATAAGATTTTATTTTTAAAAAATTGAAGATATGATATGAAGGTAATGAAGAATGACGTGATAAGAAGGTAATGAAGAATATGAAGAATAAAAGTTATATCATATGATATGCATGTTCCAATATTTTAATTATAATAGGATCACATTAAAAGTTCTTAAATTTATATAATATTAATTTTAATTTAGTTCTTGATGATTTATTCTTTATGTACTTAATACACCCGATAAAGACAATGATTCTTGTGACCATTTTAATGTAAAATATTAGTGTAAATGTTAATACTAATATAAATGTCTTTACAAAATACATATGGTATAAAAACACTTAAATGAACAAAAAAGTGTTTTTGTTAAATGCGTCATACTTTTTAATGGTTAAGCTTCTTTTATTACCAAATATTAAATTTAAAATTTTTATGAACTTTGTAACTTAACCATTGTACTATTATTAAAGTGAAAAATTAGAAAATATAATGAATACATAGAAAAATGTAAGAACCTTCAGTGTGATGTAAACGCGTTTTTAATTAGATATTATTCACTTGTTATACAGATTTGGTAGATTAGCACTTAAAATGAGATATTTCTTTGTAATATTAGTTTATAAAACCATGGAAAATT
Source organism: Pardosa pseudoannulata (assembly GCA_032207245.1). NCBI lineage: Eukaryota > Metazoa > Arthropoda > Arachnida > Araneae > Lycosidae > Pardosa > Pardosa pseudoannulata. The sequence continues at coordinate 37,712,182 of CM063511.1, read as the reverse complement.
AGGTAAAATAGAAAAACTTCTGTAAGGATGACAACTTAACCTTTAGTCTGGTTTTGATTAAATTTAACGTTTTTACTCTAGATTTATTTAACATTTAGACTGGTTTCCTATATATAAATTAATTCATTTTCATATGGGCGTATTAAAACTTCTTATATTCTATAACATTTGTGTAATATCTCTAAATAAAAGAGTGTTTTAGCAGTTGAAATAAAAGGACATATTTAAAAATCCATTAATTATATTTTAAAGAAGGAAGAATATGAACAAGAATTAAATTCAAGAATGAAAAATATAAAAATAATGGAAAATATGAAGATTGGAATATTGAATTGAATGATTGTGGAAATTAGAAAGCAGATATGTAGATATTTAGCTTTGAAGTGTGAAATTTAATACACGCATAAACTGAACTAATACAATGTCATTAAAAAAGTTAAAATCTAAAAACTTTATGACGAGTGAAAATCTTTACCAATTTTTAATGTTAACTTTTATTCTTAATGTGTGTGAAATATTGATAATAGAATGTAAAGTGGATTACCCTTAATGTGATCAGTTTCGGACACCGTGATTTTATTAACAATAACCGATTGATAACAATAAACGATATTCAAAATTAGATACAATTTATGTACCTTATATTTATGTACTGTTTATACTATCCTTTAAAAATAAGAATTGTATACATAATCAAAAAATTTGATTAGTTGTTGACTGTCTACAATTTTTCCTAAGAGTTCATTGATAAATTGTTTGTAATCATAATCAACCTGTCATATTGATTTAAAATATCAATCTTTTGTTTTAAAGTTAAATCATTTAGCTGTCTGGCTTCCATATCGATAAACTGCATGTAAGCTAGCAAGGCATAAAATGTGAATACGTTCCTTTTCAGTTATGATAAGAATGGGTTGTCTTCTGCTTATCTGATAACCACTGACCACTAGCAAGTTGTGCGTATATATCAAAGATTTCAGGAACGTGTAAACCTCCACTCTGTTCATTCCACATTTCCTTAGGTAGAAGAGGAAGAATTTTGAAAAATTCAAACTACACCGAAGGAAAAGAAGGGATGTGTTCCTTCTGAATACATTGTGAATATTCCTATGCCAGTTAAAATGAGGTTCGAAAACTGATAAGATTAACCGATGTAATGATCACATAAAGCGATAATTTTAACATAAAAATGAATAGAGAAAATCACTGTCTTTATTCATTTACTGTAACTTTGCGGGGTGGTGCACTTTACAAAGTAATAAAGATTAATAAAGAAGTAGACATATTTACAAATTATTCCCTCTTTTAAAAGTTTTTGGAAATTAGAAAGAACATATGTAGATAATGATATTTGACGTGCGAAATTTAGTACAAGCATAAACTGAATTAAATCAATCTCATTAAAAAGCTTAAAATCTAAAAACATTATGACGAGTGAAAATCTTTACCAACTTTAAAAGTTAACTTTTATTTGTATTGACCGATTTTATTCGTAACCGATTGATAACAAGAAACAATACGCAAAATTAGATATATTTACCCCCCCTCCCTTAATACACACGTACTAAATTTTAAAACAAAATGAAAATACACATCTTATATTATCCTGCATTGATGTATATTATCCTTTAAAACATAACAATTGTATTTCTAATTAGAAAAGTTGATCAATTGTTGACTGTCTAAAATGTTTTCTAAAAACTCATTGATAAATTATTCGTAATCAAAATCAACCTGTCATAACGATTTAAAATTTCGATCTTTTGTTTTAACGTTAAATCATTTCGCTTTCTGGCTTCCATATCGACAAGCTGCATGTAAGCGAGCAAGGCATAAAATGTGAATACGTTACTTCTCAGTACCGATAAGAATGTGTTGCCTTCTGGTTATGTGACAACCACTCACCACCAGCAGGGTGTGCGTATTTCTGAAAAATTTCAGGATTATGTAATACCCCCTTCATTGTTCATTCCCCATTTCCTTAGGTGGAAGAGGGAGAATTTTGAAAAAATCAAACAACACCGAAAGAAAAGAAAGGATGGGTTCTTTCTGAATACATTGTGAATATTCCTAAGCCGGTTAAAATGAGGTTCGAAAACTGATAACATTAACCGATGTAACGATCACATAAAACGATAATTTTAACATACAAATGAATAGAGAAAATCAGGACAAAATGATTTCGATAACAATAAGCGATTGATAACATTAACCTCGATCACATTAAACGGAGTCCCTTGTATTTACGCTGAGTGAAAGCAAAGCGAGACACAAGTAATGTAATTTAATTATCACGTTAATACTAAGTAAAATATCATTAATGGTATTAATAATTTAGTTCTATTACAGAAAATAATTTTAGTAATTTGATATACTACTGACTTTTTTTTTGATTTGCAAAAATTTTATTTAACCTTGTCAACTGAAAACAAAAATGTTTTCCAAAATTTCGACATCTCTATGGATAATTATTTCTCAAAATCAAACTGAATTTATGTTCTGTATACTCAATGAATATTTATCTGTATTTAAGTTGAGTAAAAGCAAAGCGAGGCACACGTAATGTAAATAATTATCACTGTAATACTAAGTAAAATACCATTAATGGTATTAATAATTTAGTTCTAATACAGAAAATAATTTTAGTAATTTGATATACTACTGACTTTTTTTTTAATTTGCAAAAATTTTATTTAACCTTGTCAAACTCTGAAAACAAAAAGTGTTTTCTAAAATTTCGACATCTCTATGGATAATTATTTCTCAAAATCAAACTGAATTTATGTTATGTATACTCAATGAGTATTTATCTGTATTTAAGCTGAGTGAAAGCAAAGCGAGACACACGTAATGTAAATAATTATCACTGTAATACTAAGTAAAATACCATTAATGGTATTACTAATTTAGTTCTAATACAGAAAATAATTTTAGTAATTTGATATACTACTGACATTTTTTAATTTGCAAAAATTTTATTTGACCTTGTCAAACTCTGAAAACAAAATGTGTTTTCTAAAATTTCGACATCTCTATGGATAATTATTTCTCAAAATCAAACTGAATTTATGTTCTGTATACTCAATGAATATTTATCTGTATTTAAGCTGAGTAAAAGCAAAGCGAGACACACGTAATGTAAATAATTATCACTGTAATACTAAGTAAAATACCATTAATGGTATTAATAATTTAGTTCTAATACAGAAAATAATTTTAGTAATTTGATATACTACTGACTTTTTTTTAATTTGCAAAAATTTTATTTAACCTTGTCAAACTCTGAAAACAAAAAGTGTTTTCTAAAATTTCGACATCTCTATGGATAATTATTTCTCAAAATCAAACTGAATTTATGTTCTGTATACTCAATGAGTATTTATCTGTATTTAAGTTGAGTGAAAGCAAAGCGAGACACAAGTAATGTAATTTAATTATCACGGAATTACTAAATAAAATATCATTAATGGTATTAATAATTTAGTTCTAATGCAGAAAATAATTTTAGTAATTTGATATACTACTGACTTTTTATTAATTTGCAAAAATTTTATTTAACCTTGTCAAACTTTGAAAACAAAATGTGTTTTCTAAAATTTCGACATCTCTATGGATAATTATTTCTCAAAATCAAACTCAGTTTATTTTCTGTATACTCAATGAGTATTTATCTGTATTTAAGCTGAGTGAAAGCAAAGCGAGACACACGTAATGTAAATAATTATCACTGTAATACTAAGTAAAATACCGTTAATGATATTACTAATTTAGTTCTAATGCAGAAAATAATTTTAGTAATTTGATATACTACTGACTTTTCTTAATTTGAAAAATTTTTATTTAACCTTGTCAAACTCTGAAAACAAAATGTGTTTTCCAAAATTTCGACATCTCTATGGATAATTATTTCTCAAAATCAAACTGAATTTATGTTCTGTATACTCAATGAATATTTATCTGTATTTAAGCTGAGTAAAAGCAAAGCGAGGCACACGTAATGTAAATAATTATCACTGTAATATTAAGTAAAATACCATTAATGGTATTAATAATTTAGTTCTAATACAGAAAATAATTTTAGTAATTTGATATACTACTGACTTTTTTTTAATTTGCAAAAATTTTATTTAACCTTGTCAAACTTTGAAAACAAAATGTGTTTTCTAAAATTTCGACATCTCTATGGATAATTATTTCTGAAAATCAAACTGAATTTATTTTCTGTATACTCAATGAGTATTTATCTGTATTTAAGCTGAGTGAAAGCAAAGCGAGACACACGTAATGTAAATAATTATCACTGTAATACTAAGTAAAATACCATTAATGGTATTACTAATTTAGTTCTAATACAGAAAATAATTTTAGTAATTTGATATACTACTGACTTTTTTTTAATTTGCAAAAATTTTATTTAACCTTGTCAAACTCTAAAATCAAAATGTGTTTTAAAATTTCGACATCTCTATCTATAATTATTTCTGAAAATCAAACTCAATTTATGTTATGTATACTCAATGAGTATTTATCTTTATTTAAGCTGAGTAAAAGCAAATGAGACACAGTAATGTAAATTTAATTATCACGATAATACTAAGTAAAATATCATTAATGGTATTAATATTTAGTTCTAAAGCAGAAAATAATTTTAGTAATTTGATATACTACTGACTTTTTTTAAATTTGCAAAAATTTTATTTAACCTTGTCAAACTCTAAAATCAAAATGTGTTTTAAAATTTCGACATCTCTATCTATAATTATTTCTGAAAATCAAACTCAATTTATTTTCTGTACACTCAATGAATATTAGATAAAATTCCACTCCAACAACGCATTATTGATTTCTGCTGTTCAAGATGAGGACTCCTTAAGATTTCGTAATCAATAAATGATGCTGTCTATTACATAACTCACTTGTTTGACTGATCACACAATAGGTAAAATATCCACTTGGTGTTGTGAAACAACGATATGGCTCGCAGTTATTCCCATATTTATTTTTAGACATCGGAAATGCGTATTACATTGACTATTCCATAGCTTTGGCAAACTTGCGATTGTATAATAGCCAATATGTACGGCACCGCTTTAGTTTTATACCTTAAAATATCTATTTTTAAAATTTTATTAATGAAAAATTGATTTAAACGTCATTCTATAATTTCAGTGAATATTTCTATTTAGTAACTAGTTGAAATCTAGTCAACAATGTTTATAATATTAATTTAAACGGAAAATAGAATACTTTTAGCTCCAGTACTACATTTGTATCTTCAATAATGATTCTTCGAGGACTGAAAAATGTGTGCATCGGGTACACACTCACACACATACACATGTGTGTAGTCCTTAAATATAATAAATGCCAATCACAATAGTTATGTATTCCCAATTATTTTTACTTGCCCGAGCTAATGGGCAAGGAGAATCAACTAGCAGTAATAACGAACGATGTAGTCTGGCCACATTGAAGAGAACTGCACAAGTTTTATTGAAACTTGATTTTAGAGATCCTAAAACGACAGACAAAAGAAAGACACAAAAATCACTCTGCTCGAACAGACGTGCACCCAAGAGCGAAAACAGAGATAAATTTCCCATTAACTCAGCGAATTTAAGTGTAAGATCAAGAAAAGCTCGGAGATATTTCCCAGCGACAGCTGGGAAACGTATTGAACAGAAAGAAAATTTACATCTTTAGGATAGAAAGCTTTGGGCAGAATTTTAAGTCGAAGACACTCCTTTGATTAAGACATTTAGAGGCTGGGAAAAGGATTAAAAAAATTAAAATGGGAGAGAGGATGTTTTAAGGAAATATTAAACTTAAAAAATTTTGATATATATATATATATATATATATATACATATACGTATATATATATATATATATATATATATATATATATATATATATATATATATATATATATATATATATATATATATATATATATATATATATATATATATATATATATATATATATATATATATATATATATATATACATATACATATACATATATATATATATATATATATATATATATATATATATATACATATACATATACATATATATATACATATATATATATATATATATATATATATATATATATATATATATATATATATATATATATATATATTATATATATATATATATATATATATAGTGTGTGTGTGTGTGTGTGTGTGTGTGTACTTTTGTGCGTATAAATATCCTTACATAATTTTCTTTTCTGCATTGATAAAATTTATTAAATATATTAATTTGTGTCACTATTTAAAAAAAATAGGATTATTTTACAGGTATTTGCCAAATATGTGAAATAATATAAAGCATATAAAACAGTAATAGAGAAACTCAGCTTATTTGTGAATATTTTTGAATCTAGTCTATATTCAGGAATTATGTATCTATATAAGTCACCAATCCGCATTTAAGATACACATAAAAGTCCCTTTTCACACCACCTTGGTATTGATTCACCTTCTTTACGTTCCAGAATGTCGGATCAATAGCCTTTCCTTTGTGATCCATTGTATGAATGACAAGGCAGACATATTTAGTCGCCGATAAGATATCCTCTTGCCCTGGAGACACAAGGAGTAGGACATGTTGCTGAAGGATATACCTACGATATATACTCCCTTAACATTTTTCAAGATTTTATCCCTATTGAGAAATGTTAGATATAGCTTTTATTTTATCATAATGCGTCAGTGGGTTTCTGCAGTCCATGCACCATTGAATCTCACCGGATTATAAATCACCCATTTCTCCTAAAAGAATTGAGGTTTTACTTGGAATGTAGTAAGAGAAACTAAAGTATATTCACCTTAAGATTATTCAGTTTTATAAAAGTGTGTCTCGGAAGATGTGTGCAAATAAACCGCTTGCACTATAATTTTTTTAGGTGGCATTGCTAGCATTTATGCAATATTTGTGTTAGGAAAACATTAAAAGTATTTGCTTTATAAATTTACAAGGAGGATTGTGTTATGCAGTGACACCCATATTTTGTGTTGAAACATTTTTAATTATTTGTAGAAAAATTAGTATGTTTCTAGTATCTTTGTTATATATCTAGTATTTTTTTATTAAATTGCTCTTTTTTGTGCAACTTATTAAAACCAATCAATTGTATATATGCATTTATTTTGAAGTATATCCGGATTTATTTTAAACCTATAAAAACGTTCCTTTTTTCGTTTTTTTTTTGGAGCTTAAAATATAAATGTAAGTATCAGTTTTAGAAAAAAAGTTAGTAAGACACTGTTAAAGAATATATATGATGTTTTTATCCAAACTTCATTTTACTTAAAAATTATATTTTTTGTGTTAAATGTCTAAAATTTTGTCTTCTTTGGTATAGCTATTAAACCTGGATACAAAAAGGAAAAAAGGAAGATATACCAGAAATAAACTAAACAAAATGATAATGTAAACTGTGTTTCCTTTAAAAATTACAGCAAAAATAAAAGAAATTTTTTTCGAAACACATGACAGTTCCTAAAACTTTTGAACAGTTAAAAATATTTATTTTTTAAATTCACTTCTCAACATAATTTTTTAACTACATTTCAATGAATAATACGCCTTAACAGATATATTGTTTTCTTAAAGTACATAGCCTAAGCACTACATTACCCTCCCCCACAAAAAAAAGAAATAAAAGAGTAATAAAAATGAAATGAACATGTACTAGAACATGTTTAGAAACATAACTGAACTAGATGTCTATTATCATATCCCATTTATCTGCCCATATACGTATATAAATATAGTGTTAATTATCAGAATTAAGACATATTTGGTTTCTAAGAATTATGCTTTTTAATTGCATGCTGAAATTTTTAATGAAATGTTTCACGTATTTTTTATGAAATGGGCTGCTATATTTTTTAAAGTGCACACAAAAATTACGAAATATAAATCAAGCACCATTTCCTTGTTAAAACTTTAGGAATTAAGTCGGAAACAAACATACGATAAAAACTTTCGAAATACATGTCATTTCCTAAACCTTGAGAAGAGTTAAAAATATTTAATTTTTAAGTTTACTTCTCAACATAATTATTCTAACTGCACTTCAATGAGTAAAACGTCTTAACAGAAATATTGTTTTCTTAAAGGAAAAGCACATAGCTTAATCACTATACTCCCCCTCCCCCTAAAAAAGAAATCTAATAAAACAACAATAAGAAAGAAATGTTCATGCACTACGTACCAAATGGTTAGAAACATAAATCAACCAGCTGTCTATTATCACATTATATTTCGGTGTCTATATGTGTATCTAAATATACTGTATATTATCAGAATTAAGACATTTTTAGTTTCTAAGAACTATGATTTTTAATTGCATGCTTAAATTTTTAATCAAATGTTACAGGTTTCTTTTTATGAAATGGGTTGCTATATTTTTATAGAGCACACAAAAAATTAGAAAATATAACTCCAAGCACAAATAATTAGATATGATGAACATATATGTATTTGAAAACAAATGTTTAGAAACACAAATAAACTAGGTGTTTAATATCAGATCCCATTTATTTATCCAAATGTGTATCTAAATATACTGTAAATTATTAAAATTAAGACACCTTTAGTTTCTAAGAATTGTGATTTTTAATTGCATGCTAAATTTTTAATAAAATGTTACAGCTCTTTTTTATGAAATGGGTTGCATATCTTTTATAGTGCACACAAAAAATTAGAAAATATAACTCAAGCATAAATAATTAGATGCGATGAACATATATTTTTGAAAACAATGGGTTTGAAAAAATCAAAGTAATTTTGGAAACTTTCAAAGTTTTAATGAGTGGAGAAAATGTGTTTAATGAGGTAAACTTTCTTGAAAATTTTTCCTAGTTGTATGAAGGTGAGACAGGTAATAACAGAGCATGGTGTCCTGACATCACGACATGAAATGAGACACTAGTCAGTTATAAGTTCAGAAAATATCAAGTAATTGAATATTTTTCTGGATAGAAACACATAACTGCAAATGGCATTTAAAATAATTGCACAATTTATGATTATTTAAATTTTAATAATATATTTCTCTGAAGATGTTAAGAAGATATATAAAGCGAATACACATTAATTCTTTTTCTAATGTGAAAAAACAGTTTGTTTTTAAATACGTGCACTAATGAAAATTTTATTTTGTGCTTTTCCATCAAGTTTCGGAACTAGTAATATCTTTTTCCATCTGTCTCTAATTTAATGCTTACTTGAAATGTTAATTTGAAGCTCCAACAAATCTAATGATATTTTATATTAGCTAGAAATAGTTACGTAATTAGTTATTAGTAAATATTTGAAATTTAAATGAAGAGTTTATTACCAACATTATAAAATATATATTCCAAAATAACAAAATTTTTAAATTGTAGGTTTCCCAAAGTTATAATAGATAACCAAAAGAGCCGCAAGTGGCTTTAAGTATCGCCCATAAAAATAAACTCAGGGTCAATTTCACCCATTAAAAGGTGAATAAACGGCTCAAAAACCTCTTCGCAATACCTCACAACAGTCATAAAAACATAGAAGAGCGTGAAACATTCAACATGAAATCTGCCTTGACTCCAGCGTCATAACTGTCGACTTCGCTGACATTGGAGGAAAGGAAGCAAGTCTATACTTCCTTCCATAAAAAACATACTGCAATAATCAGTGGTGAGGCTTAACCACCTTTATCAGTGAAGAGAACTGTCGCTCATTAATCCATACTGCAATAACTATTCCGTCTGCATCACGCTAAATGGACTATCTATCTTGTTTGTAGAAGTGGGTAGGATGTTAATACCCGGCCTTGCAACTATTTCTCATGAAATCATCTGGAAATTGTCACCTATGAAACTTAGGTTACTGTGGTTGCCTACAAGTCACGAGAGAACTAACAAGCAATATCACACCTGTTACACTATAATGGATAAATGACAGTCTCGTCTGGCCTTCATGTCTTTTGGTAGACCTAGCCCAGCAATTCTCTCGATCGATTCGGTATCCTAGAACTGTTTCCATAACTTGCAAAACGACGCTGGGCGTCAAATGGATCTCTAGACAAATTTGGACTTCTAACTGGCTAGGTTTAACCTCCATAACATATGGACTTTTAATCCATTATCTAAAAGTTGTCTGTTACTCATTTTTACTGTTAGAATTTATATTTTACTTATTAATAAGAAAAAAACAAGTAATTCGGTGAGTTTTGCTAGCAAAACGAAATTCATATTGTGTCACGTGAACTCCTAAACTCTGTTCGTCTACTATCTCTGCCCAACCACTCGCGGACGTTTATGTATTGAACGTATAAGATTTGCACCTTTTCTTTACACAAAATATGTAAATTCTCTAAATTTTCAATAATTTCAATATTTATCTTAATTTCAGTGATAACGATTCAAGAAATATTAAACTTTGTTTTGAACCTGTGGCAGTCTATCCCTGGCTCTCCTGAAGCAATATTCTGGGGAAGAAGATAGCTAGCATATGCAGATTTCTGCTGCGCGTGCTCTACCTCGTATTCTTCCACAAGGTATAAAAGCAGCTCAATTTTTCTCCCTCTTGTGCTTTGACTCCAGCCACTATCTGTTGTCAGTGGAACTCAGGAGCTCTAGGCGTGGAACAAGAAAGGATGTATTATGCTGCATGTATTATATTCTCTTTATTTCTTTTAGCTTTTATTGGACTGAGTTAATACTCAGTACTTAATACGGAGTCTTCACTGAAACCTGAATTGCTTAAGAGCAAAGTAAATAATTTCTTTATTGAGAATATCCCTGAAATATTTTATTTTCCTTGAATGCTTATTTTCATCTTTCCTGCAATGATTATCTGCAAAGTTTCAAAATCATTTCTATATATTCATACAGTTTTAGGAAATTATTGTTTACTTAAATACTTATTTATCATATTCATCACTTGACCGAGCAAATATTTAAAAGATTTATTCAAATTAAATCCCTTACAAAGAAGTATCGAAGTCTTAAGAGCAGTCAGCGTCATTTCAAATCCATTATCATTTTCAAATAAAACAAACAGTCGTCCGATGGAGAATATCACAACAGTGGCGAGATCTACTTATTGTAAAACATTCGGCAGGTACTTGTTGTGAACTTATTTTATATTAACCCTTTGACAGTTTCATTTTTTTCCAGAATTAGGTAAAAAAAAATCACATATTTTTATTGCATTTTTTTTGTTCAATTTACATTTTTAAGTAAAGATATGTTATTAAAATTAACATTTCTAATATTTTTAAGCATTTATTACAACTGTTTTTCTTTTTATGAAAGCATCAGAGCTGAAGTTTACCTTTAGTCTCATCGATATCCAAGTTAATTTTTGGAATTCCTTTGAAATAAAATCTAGCAGACGGATCCGATGAGTTATCAGAATTAATTTCAAAAAATGGTCTTGCTTGACTGATTCCATCTGTACTACTATCAGAGTAGCTACTATCCAGGTCATCTAGTAAACTTTCTCTTCTATCATTTACAGATAAATCAGTCACTGATTCCGTGTCACAGTTCGAATCACAAGAAATTAGCACCATACGCTCTGAATTATCCAGTATTTAAAAGTAAAAATATTTTATTCAACTCTTAAATCAATAAAACTATCAGGCGGTTAGTAAAATATAACCAGAAAGCTATACACTGTAAGATAACAATTCGTCTTCTGATACAAAACATTCGGAAAACTTGCTATATTGAACCAACCAGAGTAGAAAATACAATAAATTGGAAACTATCATTTGCTGGACAATTATCGTCATCTATATGAATCATTTGTTACTAAAATTGGAAAAAATACGGCCGTAATATTGCAAGCGAAAGAGAAATCAGATTGCCCGTACGTCTTACGGGCAAATCAGTAATGGCACGAAAGCTTTGCCCGTACACCGTACGGGCAAAAAGGGAAGGGGTTAATCTTACTGCCATAACGCCTATAAGGAGCAGCATACCTTGTTTGTTTATGTCTTTACGGAAATGGTGCAAAATATGTCATCTTCAGGTAAGCGATACATGTATATTCATGCAGAATTTGTTCGTCACTTATTCCGTGACAAGCGTAATCACTTTGATTTTACATACTAATATAAAGAATAATAAATAATATCCAAAACAGAGATAAAAGCAATAATTAAAAATATATTTAATAACAATTCACAATTAAAAATTAAATAAATAAATATCACCCTATTTATATAATTATACAGTATGAATCATTTATCACTTTTGTTTCTGATGTAACATGACAGCCAAAATGATTCATCAAAAAAATGATACGTCATCTGTTGGAAGAATGAATGATTTTTATTGATATTAATTCCGCTGAAGCCGCGAAATATTCTTTTGCCAAAAACTTTTATGTATATGTCTATGCATATGTATATGTTAGGTTTAAAAAAGCGGTTAAGCGAGTTATCTTTAAAAAGGGTTAGAACTCATTGGCGATGGCGTAATAAGAGAAACACACAACCTCGAGCTAAACTATACAGAGTGAAGACGCCAACGCGGAAGTACACATTGGAATTTTGCTTAGGTAGCAACGAAAAATAGTAAGTTCTGAGCAGGAACTCAGACTGATAACATCCTCCACGCTTCTTGTGGTAAAGTATGAGGACAAAGTATTTCTAAATGGTCTAGCTATGGACAGAATTATTATAATAAAGAAGTATTTATATATGAAATGAATTTATATCGTCCATGCTTTAACCATGCTTTATCCATGTCATATATATATATATATATATATATATATATATATATATATATATATATATATAATCACATACATGTGATTGATAATATTTATATAATATAGAATAAGTAATGAAGTTTTTTTCATCTAAATTATGATATTATAAATTATCGATGCAATATTTATTACATGCACAAGAAAGTATATCATGAATCAGTTTACTTTTATAATTGCAATTTTTTTGTACTGTACCAAATAATAAAAACACCGGGATTAAGTAAGTCTGATTTTTGATTAATTATGATAGAAAGTTTTTGGAACAACTCAATGTCTACAATGAGGTGTATGGTCCTTATAATCTCTGTATACAAAATATCACCCAAATCTAACGAAAGTTTTCGTATGTATAAAATACAAATAAAGAATATCATTTACTTATTTTTAAATTACATTTTGCACATGGAAATCTTATGCACTCTGTACAGATACATTAGTGTTTCTGTTGTACAAAAGAACAAATTGTTTTTAAATTCTTTTGTAGAGGGTTTCTATATTTTACAAAACCATTCTACTTCGTCTGACTAAGGGGCCATAAACACCCAGGGTCATATTTTGTCGGTTATTATGACTATTATGAATTTCATAAGAATTTAAGTTATATGATAGGAAATATAGTGAAAAACAGGCTGATTCATTGATAATATTATATTATTTCGAAAGGAAACTAAAAGAAAATAAAACATGAATTTATAGGCTTTTTAATCGTTTATCTGTTTCTCTCAAAACAATCTTAGCTACAGAAAACATTAAAAAAAAACGCTATATTAAAGAATATTTCACAATTTAAACTTTATCGAAGATACATTTTTGTGTAGAATATTTTACCATCTATTAGGTATCTTTTTCCACCTTTATAGTTTCCATTTGAAGATTCACTCTGACAGCGAAAATAATTCATCTAAGAAATGACCCGTCATCTGTTAGAATAATGGTCGTATTTTATTGATAACGGTTCTAGGAGTGTCTAAAGCTTCGCTTTAGCACAAATAATTTCAACGTCTTGAAAAGGTACACATTAAACATTTGAGCATTAGAGTCTTGTGTAAATATTTATGTTTTAAATTTCTTTGATACATTTCTTACAGTTTAGAACCAAATTTTATTCATACATAATTTTTGCAAAACTTAATAATTTCTAATATAAGAAAATAATTAAAAAAATCATAACATCTCCCTTATTCGATATTTTAACTAATGACAAGAGTTCATATATGTAATGCACACACACACACACACACACACACACACACACACACACACACATATATATATATATATATATATATATATATATATATATATATATATATATATATATATATATATATATATAGTTTTTAACAACTGAATATTAATCGCTATGTTAACAACAAAATAAATGAAAAAAACCCACTCTAATGTAAGCTTTTACGATAACCCGGTCGCGCGGAAGCATATTTGATGAATTTGATGAATATGCAAACCGATAAGAGACAGATGGCTTGTAGACATCGAGCTGTCAGCAGCCTCCACGCTTAGCTCAGACACGAACAAATGTAAATAGCGCGCAAGGGACGTCTTAAAAAGGAAAGTATACTTTAAAAAAATAAATGATTTACCAAGAAAGACTGTCTCTTCCATTCGCCTATCACTGAATATGATATATATATATATATATATATATATATATATATATATATATATATATATATATATATATATATATATATATATATATATATATAATACTAAAAAAGTAGATAAAACTGAAAAAATAAAACCACAAAGATGAACCAAAAATAACACGAATCACTGGTTGATTTTGGTAATGAACGTTGTGAACATATTCCTTCGGTTTTATCTGTTTTTTATACTTATATATTTTATACCTTTTGGATGTTTTTAATTTCTGCATCGCGCATTGAAACATTCAATACTTTATTAAAATTGTATTATCTTTTAATTTATTACTTTAGGATATTTCATTTAAATCTGTATATATATATATATATATATATATATATATATATATATAATATATATATATATATATATATATATATATATATATATATATATATATATATATATATATATATATATATATATATATATATATATATATATATATATATATATATATATATATATATATATATATATATATATATATATATATATATATATATATATATATATATATATATATATATATATATATATATATATATATATATATATAATATATATATATATATATATATATATATATATATATATATATATATATATATATATATATATATATATATATATATATATATATATATATATATATATATATATATATATATATATATATATATATATATATATATATATATATATATATATATATATATATATATATATATATATATATATATATATATATATATATGTATATATATATATATATATATATATATATATATATATATATATATATATATATATATATATATATATATATATATATATATATGTATATGTATATATATATATATAAAATATGTTTGCATATGAGTGTATTGGTTTCTTCTCCAAAACAGAAAAACAGAAAGGGATCAAATTTTGTTATTTCTTTTAACATGCAATAAAAAGACAGCTTATCTTAAACTCACACTTCTGGATACGTTCTGTTTACTGACCGACGAAATAGGAACTAACGCTATTGTCAAGAATGTCAAAAAAATGTAGCATCATTTATCTTAATCTACATTACAATATAAGCAACATCTGTTCCATATAATCCCTAGATCGGAGACGAGATGTGATTGAAGATGAAAGAGAATTTATGCGGTCCATAAAAAGCAAACATTGGTGAATTAATTTCGTACAATTGTATGACTTGGAGCAATAACCTCAAGTTTCAAAAACTTTGTAAACACTTCAGTTTTATTGAAATCTTTAAGAAATAACTGAAATATTTATATTGCAAATGTTTAAAATATTATATTGTGGATATGTTTTACGAATTATTTAGGCCTGCTCAATTAGTTTTTTGGTTTTGGAGCGCTACAGACTTCTTTTTATAACACGAGGACTAACGATACCGGGACCTACTGCTTAAAACCGATTCAGAACTGCTACGAACATCCATGCCATAGTGGTATTCGAACCTACGAACTCCGATTCCGAAGGCCAGCATCCTAACCCTTCGGCCACCCTTCGGCCAATTAGTTTTTTGTATAAAAAAATTAATTTAGAAATATTAAATTCAGAAAATTAATTTTTTCCTTTGTGATTTTAGTTATTATCTGACAATATTGTTCGTTTATTTATCTACATGCATTTTAACATTGATATAATTAGAGATAGACAGTCACACTTTATATATGTGTGTATAAACACAAATTTTATATATACATATATGTTTGTGTGTGTTTTTTATGTTGAGGAATCTTAAACTGACGATGCAATTATTCGACTATCTCCGGGGTTACATTAGTCATGTGAAATAATTCAGAAATAAAAATAAAACTTCTCCAGCTTGGTATTAATGTAGTTAAACCCCGCAATGCTTAAATGCAGTTGTTTTCTATTATTTTATATCCGCTATTTTAATTTGAAGTCTATAAATTGAATTGACTACAGTTTTTTAAACTTTTATTTAAGTTATCTCTTTAAATATAGAAAGGAATTTATCTGTTCCATACTCAGCTGTTATAACTGCTACAAGAAAATGACAGAAATTGAACCCCTTCTAGTTTAAAACGCACTTTCAATGGTCAGATTGTTGAATATAATTGTACTCAGGGTTCAATTCAAACATGAGAATTACAAGACTTTAAGAAGAATTAAACAGTATCTCCTTTCTCCCATTCTAATATCTTAAAATCTATTTTCTCAGCCTCAAAATGTCTCAATCAAAGACGTGTGCTCGACTTAAAATTCCAACACATTTCCCAAAGTTTTTGTTCAACAGATGTACATTTTTTCCGTCATTTTAAAACATTTTCCAGCTGTCGCCGTCAAATGGCTCAGTTTTTTCCCTGATATAACAGTTTGTGGTGTACTGGTATGGTGAAATCACTGACTCGTCAGAAGGTTACTGTAAAATTCCATTTATATGTATATAATATATATATATATATATACACATATGCGCGAAGCAACAATAGTTGAGCCTTGCTCAGTTCAAGGGGCATATATATATATATATATATATATATATATATATATATATATATATATAAATATATATATATATATATATATATATTTATATATAATATATATATTATATATATAATATATATAATATATGTTATATATATATATATATATAATATATATATATATATATATATATATATATATATATATATATGTATATATATATATATATATATATTATAAGTATATATATATATATATATATTATATATATATATATATATATATATATATATATATATATATATATGTATATACATATATATTTTATATATATATATATATATATAATATATATATATATATATATATATTATATATATATATATGTATATATATATATTATATATATATATGTATATATATATATATATATATGTTATATAATATGTATATTATATATTATATAGAATATTTATATATATATATGTATATTATATATGTATATAGATATATGTATATATATATTATTATATATATATATATATTATTTATTTTAAAATATATGTATGTATATATATGTATGTATATATATATATGTATATATATATATTATTAAATATATATATTTTAATATATGGATAATATATATATATGATTTAATTATATATATATATTATATATATAATATATATATATATGAATATATTATAATATATTTATATATATATATGTTTATATATATATATATATATATATAATATATATATATTTATATATATATATAAATATATATATTATATTTTATATTATATATATATATATATATTTTTATAATATATAATATATTATATATGTTATATATATATGTATATATAAAATGTATATATATATATTATTATAATATATATATGTATATATATATATATGTAAAAAAAATATATATGATGTATAATAAATATATATATATATATATATATTTTATATATGTATATATTAGATATATATAATATATGTATATATATAATATTATGTAAATTTTATATATAATATATATAAATAGATATTGTATAATATATATATATTTATATTTTATTATATGTATATATATATATTATGTATTATATATATGTAATATATAATATATATTTATATATATATGTATTATATATAATATATATATATATATATATATATATATATGTATATATATTTATATATATATATATGTATATATAATATAGTGTTATATATATGTATATATATATATATATGTATATAATATAATATTATTTATATATAATATATGTTTATTTATATATATGTAAAATATATTAATATGTATATATTTATATGTTATATATATATATATATATTTTTTATATATATATATATATATATATATGTATAATATATATATTTATATATATATATATTTATAATATATTATGTATTAGTATATATAATATATGTATAGATAATAAATGTTTTATATATATGTATTTTATATAAATTTATTTGTATATGTATATATATATAATGTATATATATATATATTAAAATATATATATGATATTGTATAAATATTATTAATGTATAATAATATATATAATATATATATATATATAATATATATACATGTGAAGCAACAATAGTTCCTTGCTACTCGAAATATATACATACACACACACACACTGATATATATATTTATATAAAATATATATATATATAATATATATATATATATATCTAAAATATATTTAATATTTTATATACAATAATATATATAATTTATATATATATTTTATATATATAAATATTTTACATAAAATTACATTTACATACATACATACATAAACATACATATATTTTTATATATATTATATAGTATTTTATAAATATATATATATATTTTTATATTTATATATTTTTTTATAATATTTTTTAATATATACGTAAATTATATATATATAATATATATATATATAGAAATATATATATATATTTATATAAATATATATATGACATTTTGGGTGTTATATTCGTTTATTTATTTTAATATTTTTATTTTCTTTTAAACTTTTTTATTTCTTCTTTGTAAATAATTATTCAAATATTATTTTATTCTCAAGATTTTTTTTAATATTACAAAACGTATACCTTATAATTATTGTTTGAAACTATTTAATACGTATACGAATTCTGTTAAGATTGGAAGAAATTTTTTTTAATCATATTAAATAAAAGAACAGATTTTTCATAAATCTAGTGAATTATAAACTGAATGTAACAGAATGTATGGTAGAAAGAAAATAAAATTTATTTTGTATAAATGGATAAATCGAAGAAATGAGTTTAAAATTTAAAATCGTATGTATTCTTTAGCTATTAATGAAATTTCAGAAACACATGGCTGCATTTGATATCAAAAATCGTAAATAAATTTTTATGGTAAACTTTTATACTTATTTTGAATTTAATGTAGAAAGTTATATAAAAGAATGTTAAAAGATACATTACTCAGAATAAATATTAAAATAAATATAGTAAATGATCAATTGTAATTTGAAAACAAATGTGTTTAATACTTTTCTAACTATACATTTCTTGTGTTGTCTGCATTTATTTCTATATTCAATTTATTACTTATTAATGCATGAACATGTATTAATGAAGTAACGCTTCCGAGTACATAGAACCTTTGGAGATTTATGTAATGATTAATAAGGAAACTTTAATCACATTACTTTAATATTTGTCTAATTATACCTTTTTTCGTTACCTTAGCATTTATTATGCCATTTATATTAAAATGTTGATTTACAAATAAATCAGATATTGTATTACAGTTTGAGGTTAGAATGTAGTTTCTAATATACGTATATGGCTAGTTTTCATGTGGATAATTGTATTTTATTTAGACTTTTCCTTTTTATTGTGTTTGAAATTTAATAAATTATATAACTTGAATGCACAAATGAAACAGATAAATTATTACAGTACGTTGAAATAATAATTTAGTTTCTAATATGTATATGTAACAAGTTTTATTGTGGATAATAGTATTTTCTTTTGACTTTTCCTTTCTATTGTGTTTATAATTTTATAAATTATATTACTTGAATTTCAAATAAAACAAATAATGTATTACAGTAATTTCATATAAGAATTTAGTTTCATATATGACAAGTTTTCTTGTGAATGATTCTATTTTCATTTAAATTTTCCTTACTATTTTGTTTGTATTTTTACAAACATATTACTTGAATTAACAAATGAAATATATAATGTATTACAGAACGTTGATAGAAAAAAATAGTTTCTAATACATAGTATATACGATGAGATTTCTTGTGGATAATTGTATTTTCTTTTAACTTTTGCTTTCTATTGTGTTTGTAATTTTATATATTATATTTCTTGAATTAACAGAGATAATATTCTTAAAGCAGGAAAATTAAACCGTTTGTGAAAAATTCTTCCTAAAAAGTGCAATAATTTTTATTTCATAATAAATATAATAAAAGCTGTTATATTGATATTTAGTTTAGGCACAATTTTAGCTATGCCAGTTGCGAAAACTTTCTACTACTGTATTAGTTTTATCTGATAAGACAGGAAAATTCACGAGTCGAAAACTCTGCTTAAATTTATTTTGGAAAGTTCTGTTTTAAACTGTTTACTCTAGAATCAAACAAAATTGAAGCACTATATTTGACTAACAATTTTACCAAGAAAAATATATAAAATAAATTATTTACCACTGAATATAAATGGCACATTTTCTTTCATTTGAATTATTTTAATTTAATAAAGTTTTATTTAAATGATTTTTTCCTTGTGCAATTTTTTCCAAAATTTACAAACCAGGTTTAAGGAAAATGTACGAAAAGTCAATTGTTTTAATAAAAAAGGCAATTTTTGTTCCACTTATAAAAACTAGTAAATATCTAGGATGGAAATATAAAATTACATACAAGTACAAAATATCATATAAAATGTTTAGAAAATTGACGCGTCACACAGCTACTAATGTAAAATAAATAATATATAAAAAAACTAAATTCAATTCCTATGTAGGTAAACAATAAAAATTTTTATTTTATTTATTTTATTATTAATTGATTACTATTAACTTTTTGAATTTATTCTAATTCATTTCACACGTGCTTTCCCACTCTGAAAACATAAATATTTATAATATAAATAATATAAAATATATATATAAATTATTTTATTAATGACTAAAAATATGCACACGATATATAAATATATAAAGGAAGATTGTGAACTAATAGGAACTATATTGGAATATAACTTTTAGGAACATATAATTAATAAGTAGTAAGTGATAGTGAAATTTTTTGAGCAAATCATTTTCTGCCAGTTTATCCTACCACAAGTTGGAATAGGCTTAACTTGTTTGAATTCCCTAGTGCAAAAAGCACATTACATGCAAAAACCAACAAACTCATTAAACATGGGTATCACAATTATCTTTAAAAATAGGAAAATTAATGCATTAATATCATACTGTGTCAACAACTTGGGGAATATGAATGGTTTCTAAAAGAAAGATATTTAATTAATATTTCAATGAAAATAGTGAATTTAGCATCAATACTGTCTATAGGTAAAAAATGTGACAAAAAATAATGTTACGTATGTACATATGTACCTAAATTTATTTTAAAAAACTTGAAAATTATAAAAAAAAATTTATTTAAGAAAAAATGTTTTTAAAAGAAAGATATTTAATTAATATTTCAATGAAAATAGTGAATTTATCATCAATACTGTCTATAGGTATAAAATCTGACAAACAATAATTTTACATATGTACATATGTACCTAAATTTAATTTAAAAAACTTGAAAAAAGTTATTTAAGAAAAAATGTTTTTAAAACTAATTATAATTGCAGTTAATTGTTAACCATAATTGTAACACATGATAAAGCATGATTTTATTTTCGAAATATTAAAAGTTTTCTTTTGAGAGATGATTTAAAATATTTCAACTCCCCCCAAAATACACATACGCTGTAAAAATGTATATTTTGGCATAGAAACAGTTAAAATTATATTTGTAGCAATAAAACCCATTTTATTTCTACTGTATGTTTTTAAATAATAAATTGGTACTAATATGAATATATAAGAAATGAATTTTTCCTAAAATAATAGTAACAGAAAAAGCTGAACAATATTTAATTCATTTTAAACGGATAATAAAAGTAACTGTACTTGAAACAAAATTCGTTTGGCGTATGTAAACACTATTTTTAAAAAGAACTCCTTAAAAAATTCTTATTTAATCTTGATAAGAAAGAAAAACAATTTTCGAACTCTTTTTTTTTCTTCGTTAAAAATAGGTCGGCATTTGAAAAGACTGAAATTTTCAACTGTATTTCATTTTCTGTCCGGAAGCTCTATTAGTTTTTCTCTACGTTAAATAAAACTTTACCAAAAAAAAGCAGCGGCTTTAGAAAGCAAACTGTGACAAATAAATTCCTTGCCATCACTTCAATCATAAGAAAATAAAACGTGGGATTTAAAGATTTTTTTTTATAAAATTCAGTATTTATCAAGGTGCAATTCCTTGTATGACATATTTCAAGAAAGTTTCAGATTAATAGAATATTTGAAAAAACATCTTAATTGATCTATAATGAGATGAAAGTTACATAAAAGTTACAAGTTAATTTTACATAAATTTAAATATAAAAATCCATACTCTCCCCTCTAACTGTTTCATGATTTTATAGATTTGAACGATTATTGTGTATCTACAAAACCTGCCCCTTTCTTATGGATAATTCTTTTTTATTATAGTATTTGAATCAACAAGTGTATTTGAGTTTCAATGAATATCACAGAGAACAATTTTTTTTCCAATTTGTGTTAATTATAGTCTAATTATTTCTAATCTAGAAACATGGTTAAAACGTATGAATTTGAAAAGAAAAAAATATTCAGAATATATTTTAAATTCACAGAATACACACAAATATGTTTTATTTATAAGCATGTCTTTAGTATATAAATACCGATATATTAGAGTATTTGAATTAATAAGTGTATTTGAATTTCAATAGATATCATAGAGTACAAATTTGATTTTACAGCTGAAAAAAGAGTTTTTTAATATGTCTAAATAATTAAAAACTGTCTATATATATATATGACTGATTTTATTACATGAAAGTTACATAAAAGTTACAAGTTAATTTTACATAAATTTAAATATAAAAATCGATACGCTCCCCTCTCCAACTGTTTCATGATTTTATAGAATTGTATGATTATTGTGTATCTACAAAACCTGCCTCTTTCTTATAGATAGTTCTTTTTAGTTATAGTATTTGAATCAACTAGTGTATTTGAATTTCAAGGGATATCATAGAGAACATTTTTTTTCCAATTTGTGTTAATTATAGCCTAATTATTTCTAATCTAGAAAGATGATTAAAACGTATAAACCTGAAAAGAAAAAAAAATATTTTAAATATATTTTAAATTCACAGAGTAAGCACACAAATAAGTTTTATTTATAATCATTTCTTTAGTATATAAATGCCGATATATTAGCGTATTTGAATTTCAATAGATATCACCTTAATATTGAATTTTTCTTTAACCCCTTGAATTACACGTAAAACGGAATCTGATGTGTCCGAGAAATACTCTTTAGTTCTAGCTTATCTGAGCAATTTTGTGCAAGTTGGAAAAGAGAACATTTTACTTTGAAATTTTTCATTGTTATGTAACATTTAATGAAGTTTATATATAATGCTAATGTACAATAATTTAATTACAGTATAAAATTATGGTTTAATATAATGCTGTACGATGTCTGTAGGAGACAGCTATTGACAAAACCAGACTATGCCAGACTTTGACGTCTCGGAGACATCAGTCTCCGAGACGTCAAAGTCTACTACGGTACATGAGATGACTGACGTCTCCGAGACGTCATTGTATATCAAGGGGTTAATAGCTATAGGTGTTTTGAATATTTCAAAGTGTAAATAAATATTCCCTCTTATAAGGTACGTCTAGAGCATTTATGACCGAGTGGTCATGGCATCAGACTGCAATTCGGGAGGTGCTCAGATCTAAACCCAGCAGAGACAGTGGAGTTCTTTTAATTTCTGTTATTCATAGAAAAGACTAGAATATTCTTTAAATTACTGGAGTTGTTTTCCAGAATATTCTACGTTGGTATAAAACAGCTAGTAGCTCAGTTTAATTATCAGTTTGTTATCCTTTTGTTGTATGATAAATAAATAGCTTTGCGTTCCCGCTATTTGTGTGCCTTGTCTGTTTGCCTAACATCAACGTGACAATATATTAATAAACAAAACAGCTGTTACTCATAAAATTATCATATTTATTTATTATTAACAGATATTTACAAATAAATAATCAAAGATTCTACGTTGGTATAAAAGAGAGAGTTGCTCAGTTTGATTTAATTTTCAAGTTGTTATCCTTCTCATGTGTGCTAAATAAATAGCTTTGCGTTCCCGCTATTTGTATGCCTTGTCTGTTTGCATAACATCAACGTGACAATATATTAATAAACAAAAAGCTGTTACTCATAATATTACCATATTTATTTATTATTAACAGATATTTACAAATAAATAATCAAAGATTCTACGTTGGTATAAAAGAGAGAGTTGCTCAGTTTGATTTAATTTTCAAGTTGTTATCCTTCTCATGTGTGCTAAATAAATAGCTTTGCGTCCCCGCTATTTGTGTGCCTCGTCTGTTACCTTAACATTAACGCGACATTATGTAATTAAACAAAAAGCTATTACTCGAAGAATTATTATATTTTTTGTTATTAGCAGCGATTTTCAAATAAGTAATCAAAGAAAAATCAAAGATTCTACGTTGGTATAAAAGAACGAGTATCCCAGTTTGATTTATTTCTTAGTTTGTTATCCTTCTTCTGTGCGCTAAATAGCTTTGGGTTCCCTCTGTGTGCCTCGTATGTTTCCTTAACATAAACGCGACTATATATAATTAAACAAAAAGCTATAACTTATAGAATTATCTTTGTTTTTTATTATTAACAGAGTTTTACAGATAAATAATCCAAGAAAAATCAAAGATTCTACGTTGGTATAAAAGAACGAGTAGCTCAGTTTTATTGAATTCTCAGTTTGTTAACCTTCTGTTATTTTTGCATTTCGCATAAGGATTTCTTAATAATTCATTTATGCACAAAAATGACAAAAATTGATGGTTGTTAAATTTTAAATGGTTAGAATATTTTGGAATTTAATTGGAATGTTTCATTTAATCCTAAAAAAAGAAATAGATTGCTCTAAAGACATTTAAAACTATTATTATTAGTAAGTATGATCTACCTTTTAGTAATAGTTACTGTTACTTTAAGATGGTGAATGGAGATAGCTATTTAAGAGTTTTTTTATTCCTAGCTATATCTCAAAATTATTTTTATAGACGTCTATTTTGTTGGCTGCATTTTGAATCTAGTGAAAAGTCCATTGTTTCATTGAATACAAATTAAGTTAGATTAGCAACAGTAAAATATTATCCTCATCATTGTACTTCGTACCCATAAGAACATAAGATCTTCAGTCCTCGTTCCCAGGCTGCTTATCTTCTTACACATGCTGTCATTCTTCTCCACTTCAATATGGGACTTCCACGTGATGTCACCCCCTGCGGCTTGCAGTAAGTGTCCTGACAGAATACTAACCGTATTCTGTCAGGAGGCACTCGCAGGACAATGGGACAATTCTACTAACAGATAATTGTTAAGATTCATTGTTATTTTTTAAAACCTTTAACCTTTTGATTCCCACGATAGCCCAAGATAGGTAAGACCTCTGGGTCCCAGAATAGCCGAAAACATCTGATGAATTTCTTTCCCCTCTATAGGCGTGAATTATAACAGTCACGGGTAATGCTGATCATGATGATCAGATGAACTACTGTAACTATTCGATATTTGCAAGTGTTTTCCCTCTGAGGTTTTTACAACACGTTGAAAAATACTACTGGTTTCTGGATAACGTGAAACATTTCATTGCTACTTCATTCGATTTTGAACTTCTGTACTTAGATTGATAGCTGAAAAGAAAAGACAGTGGGATGGAAAGCATGCAACTTTGGGCTATTGGGCTGGAGACCGGAGGATATTTGAAATCTATTGTGTGGGTAAAGTGGGTTCAACCGCGATGACGCACGCTTCCAGGACTTACACGAGAACGGTGCAACTTTTTTGAACAATATATTAAGAAAATTACTTTGATGATAAATAGGAAATTTGTACTGCAAATGACCTGTATTAAAAGTGTAAAATATATTTCGGATTATTTGAAATATTAATTTTTAAAAATATATCTTTTTATTAGCATTCCGAAAGCACAAACATGAGACACAAGTTAAAAACTTAAATCACATCTTTATATTTCATATTTTTTTATTTCTTCATTTTAAAGAAATAATGATGTATTTTTGACAACATTTCTCCTCCGACCACAAAAACTAAATAAAAATGCAAAAGTGTATACTCATGCACTGAGTCTCAGGAGCCCGAAAAAAACCAAAAGTATCACTTTCTGAGGAAAATATTCATGGAAAGTTGTGGAAAGGCATGTTATTGGGGTCTTGAAGACGTATAAGACAGCTACTGAAAATTTGAAAAATTTATTTAAAGTGGGGGATATTGTACGGGATGTTTTTATAACACCCGGGCATCAGACGTTCGGACAGCATCCTGGATGGCTAAATTTACTTAGGAAGTAATTCAAATATTCATAAAGACCAAACATTTTGCTTCAAAAAGTTTTTATACTTAATATTATCAATAATTATAGGACTTAATACTAATTATATTAAGTAAGATACTAAAAGTGTTAGCCATGAACAACTTTGATATGAGACTCAATTAAAATCCTTTGCACCCGTTACATTTTATACTCAACTCTTAGTATCCAAAGTATTAGAGTATCTACATTTTACAACTCTTTCGTAATGGAAGGGGTGAAATAAGGTTAAATTTGATTCATTTTCTTTTCTCTATAGGGTATATGTGTACTAGAATCTTAAGTATTTGTTCTTACTTATTAATCTCCAACGCACGACCCGGTTATTTTTCCCTAATTAGCTTAGGGTTGGGGGCATTACCCGAAGAATTTTATCGCGGAATGAATTTTAAAACTCCAGATTAAATTTCGGGCTAAATTTATGTTAACTAAATTTCTCTTCGCTGGAAACTTGTAAAGTAATATTCCTTCAAAAGAACACACGGCACTTTCAAAACAATTCATCAATCATACATTTTGTCAAAACTTTCACGACTTTGTTTTTCAGAAACAATAACGGGCCGTTAAATATATGCCAAACATCTCTTGTCTCGGGATTTCTGAGATGACAGTTAAATCTTATCAATACTTAATTACTTTGGTTTTGACAAAAGAAAGCAAAGAATGATTCATCTTTATCGATTTTTCTTGTTTCCAGTGCATTAATTATAAGTTTCTGGCCATAGAATAGCTCGGGATTTGAAAGCAAAATGTTTTCGTTACTTTTATTGTATGTGTACTTAAAGTAGGAGGGGCTATTATAGAATGAACATACACATTTTTATTTATAGGGAATTGAAAGAAAACTAGTTACTACCTACTTTGAAACACATCTATCTTCTGACATCCAATACCTGTCATCCAGCATAAAACTTCTGAAGCCACACTAATTTTCAAAAGTAAACCATTAGCTAAATCTCTAAATTAAAAGAAATGGTGTATAAAAATCTGGTCAAATTTAAAGGAGATTGACACATAAGATTATGAAAATTATTCCTTTATTTAAAATATCTGCGTCATATTTTAAAATGCATATTTGTTAAATTTGTCCTATTTTTTTAAACTTTAGTTTCCAATTGCAATAAAATTTTACTTTGTTACAGAAATTTTAATATTATCTACGTTTTGAATAAAACTAGAGTTTTATATTTATTAAAACAGATACTAGAGTAGACTTCTAAAGCTACACTAATTTTCAAAAGTAAACCATTAGCTAAATCTTTAAATTAAAAGAAAAGGTGTATATCTGGTGGAATTTAAAGGAGGTTGATACATAAGATTATGAAAATTATTCCTTTATTTAAAATATCCATGTCATAATTTAAAATACATATTTGTTAAATGTGTCCATTTTTTTTAAACTTTAGTTTACAATTATAATAAAACTTTATTCTGTTACAGGATTTTCAAAATATGATCTACGTTTTGAATAAAACTAGAGTTTTATATATATTATTAGAGTTACTGGAATAGATTTCTAAAGCTACACTAATTTTCAAAAGTAAACCAATAGCTAAATCTCTAAATTAAAAGAAATGGTGTATAAAAATCTGGTCAAATTTAAAGGAGGTTGATACATAAGATTATGAAAATTATTCCTTTATTTAAAATATGCGTGTAATATTTTAAAATGCATATTTGTTAAATGTCTCCTTTTTTTAACTTTAGTTTACAGTGGTAATATAATTTACTGTGTTACAGAATTTTCAAAATATGATCTAAGTTTTGAATAAAACTAGAGTTTTATACATATTATTAGAGCTACTAGAGTAGACTTCTAAAGCCACTCTAATTTTTAAAAGTAAACGATTAGCTAAATCTCTAAATTAAAATAAATGGTGTATAAAAATCTGGTCAAATTTAAAGGAAGTTGATACATAAGGTTATGAAAATTATTCCGTTATTTAAAATATCCGTGTCATAATTTAAAATGCATGTTTGTTAAGTGTATCCGTTTTTTTAACTTTAGTTTACAATTGGAATAAAAGGTCACTCTGTTATAAAATTTTAAAATATGATCTACGTTTTGAATAAAACTACAGTTTTATATTTATTATTAGAGTTACTAGAGTGGACTTCTAAATCTAAACTAATTTTCAAAAGTAAACCATTAGCTAAAACTCTAAATTAAAAGAAACGGTATATACAAATCTGGTCAAATTAAAAGAAAGTTAATACAATAGATTATGAAAATTATTCCTTTATTTAAAATATTCATGTAATATTTTAAAATGCATGTTTGATAAATTTGTTCGATTTTGTTTAATATTTGTGTATAATTAGTTTACAATTGTTATAAAATTTTACTCTGTTACAGAATTTTTAAATAAGATCTAAATTTTGAATAAAACTAGAATTTTATATTTATTATAAGAGTTACTAGAGTAGACTTCTGAAACTACACTAATTTTCAAAAGTAACCCATTAACTAAATCTCTAAATTAAAGAAATGGTGTATAAAAATCTGATCAAATTTAAAGGAGGTTGATACATAAGATTATGAAAATTATTCCTTCATTTAAAATATAAATGTAATATTTTAAAATTCATATTTATTAAACTTGTCCAATTTGTTTTAATTTTTACTTAAAATTGGAATAAAATTTACACTGTTAGAGAATTTTTAATTATAATCTATGTATTGAACAAAACTAGAGATTTATATAAAAAAACTAATCAAGTATTAATATGTTTATACCTAAAATCCTTGTATTTTTAGAAAAAAATTACAATATTCACTTAAATTGTTAGTTGTTGTATAATTCATAAATATATTATGATAAGATTTAATTAAATTTAAATAATTGAACTCTACACATCAATGCCTTAAAAATAACAGTCCGATTTTCATCAAAATATTGTTCAATCTCTTTATAATTAATGCTGTCTATATGTATCTTGTTTAAATAAGCTACTTCATATAAAAATAAGATGAAAGTAAACGTCTGCTAAAAGGATTAAATTATTAAACATAAAATTTTAAAAATATGCATGTGCTTGTATCATATTCATATTTTAAATTTAATCAAAACAATAATTAAAAGAAAATAAATTGTTCTGCTATCTATACAAAAAAAATGATGTAGTATTAAAAAAATAAAAAATTCTATTTTACAGTAATCTTTTATTTTTTGAACGAATTCAAATAACTTAAGTATAAATTTAAAAATGCTTTATATTTTCTTAGTTTTTCCTTAGTTTTCCTTAGTTTATTATTTTTACAGCCTTACATTAGGAGCATGCAATATACGATTCAGCATTTTAGAGAAAATATATTGAATTTGGATTATATGTTTAGACTTTGTTAAAATTAAATAAATAATTATATCCTTTATAGTGTTATAATAAATAATTTAAAATGTGTCTGTTTCTCTATTCAGATTATGAAATCCATTTATTAAGTGAACAGTGGATTTCCACATAGAATTTTTTGTTCTTATTAAAACCTACTTGAACATTTAATGTATTATTGCAACCATTCATGTAAAAAAATTTCGACTTTTAGGTAAGAAAATATTTTCATAGTTATCAATTACTACTTGCTTCTTAAGTAGGTTTATTGGAAATATTTAGTGTACATCTCTTTTTAAACAGTAAAATTATTTTACTTATGCATACCTTCTAAACTTAAAAATATATATTAGTTTTATCTTAATATTGAGACAGAAGTAACGATTTTAGATAAAAGGACATACTTCTTTTCATAGAATATGTAAAATAGAATTTTTTAAAGTATAAAATGGGCAATTTGTTTGCTTTCTAGCTTACTACCTTTTATAAACTTTAATTTTAAACATTATACGGTAAATAATCGAGAGATTTCAAACACATGTAATGATTAGATTGTACGATTTTAGTGTTTTTTCAAGGAATTAGACACTTATGGTCGTTCGTTATTAGTCACTGGTTTCCTTTTTCTTTTCCAGGATCCAGTATTGTCATTTTTGTTTCTCATTCGGTCAACTCCTTATGGTATTTTGTGTTGACATAAAAATTTCCATAGACAGGAATATTGCTATCTTATTTTCAATACTATACATTTTAGTCTTTAATTCAGTTTTGATAGTTTATATAATCATTAGTATTTTCTGTTTCCTTAAGTTTTCTTTAAAACAATCCATTAACAAACTACATAGATTTTCTTGCATTTCCAAAGATTTTGGCTGTGGTTTGAAGAGTTTCTCACTCCAAGCCGAAACATTA
>CM063511.1:37611204-37673704 GCA_032207245.1 Pardosa pseudoannulata | reverse complement strand
CAAAACCTGCTTATTTGTTATTGATAATTTTTTATTATAGTATTTGTATCAACAAGCGTATTTGAATTTCAATGGATATCATAGAGAATTTTTTTTTCCAATTTGTGTTAATTATAGTCTAAATATTTGTAATCTAGAAAGATGATTAAAACGTATGAACCTGAAAAGAAAAATCTAATTCAAAATATATTTTAAATTCACAGAGTAGACACAAATATGTTTTATTTATTATCATTTCTTTAGTATATAAATACCGATATATTAGAGTATTTGAAACAATAAGTGTATTTGAATTTAAAGAGATATCACAGAGTACAAATTTGATTTTACAGCTGAAAAATAAAGTTTTTTTTAATATGTCTAAATAATTAAAAACTGTCTATATATCTGTCTGTTTTTATTACATGAAAGTTACATAAAAGTTACAAGTTAATTTTACCTAAATTTAAATATAAAAATCGATATGATCCTCCCTCCAACTGTTTCATGATTTTATAGAATTAAACGATTATTGTGTATGTACAAAACCTGTCCCTTTCTTATAGATAATTCTTTTTTATTATAGTATTTCAATCAAAATGTGTATTTGAATTTCAAGGGATATCATAGAGAACAATTTTTTTCCAGTTTGTGTTAATTATAGTCTAATTATTTGTAATCTAGAAATATGATTAAAACGTAAAAAATTGAAATTAAAAAAATATGCAAAATATATTTTAAATTCAGAGATTAGACACAAATATATTTTATTTATAAGCATTTCTTTAGTACATAAATGCCGATATAGAGTATTTGAATGAATAAGTGTATTTGAATTTCAATAGATATCATAGACAAAAAATTTGATTCTACAATTGAAAAAATAAAGGTCTTGTAATATATCTAAATATTAAAAACTGTCTATATATCTGTCTGTTTTATTACAGGAAAGTTACATAAAAGTTACAAGTTAATTTTACCTAAATTAAAATATTAAAATAGATATGCTCCCCTTTCCAACTGTTTCATGATTTTATAGAATTGAACGATTATTGTGTATCTAGAAAACCTGCCCCTTTGTTTTAAATAATTCTTTTTTATTATAGTATTTGAATCAACAAGTGTATTTGAATTTCAATGGATATCATAGAGAATATTTTTTTTCCAATTTGTGTTAATTATAATCTAATTATTTGTAATCTAGAAAGATGATTAAAACGTATAAACCTAAAAAGAAAAAAATAGTTCAAAATATATTTTAAATTCACAGAGTAGACACAAATATGTTTTATTTATAAGCATTTCTTTAGTATATAAATGCCGATATATTAAAGTATTTTAATTTCAATATATATCACAGAGAACAAATTTGATTTTACAGCTGAAAAATAAAGTATTTTTAATAAGTCAAAATAATTAAAAACTGTCTTTATATCTGACTGTTTTTATTACATGAAAGTTACATAAAAGTTACAAGTTAATTTTACCTAAATTTAAATATAAAAATCGATACACTCCCCTCCAACTCTTTCATGATTTTATAGAATTGAACGATTACTGTGTATCTACAAAACTACCACTTTCTTATAGATAATTCTTTTTAATTATAGTATTTGAATCAACAAGTGTATGTGAATTTCAAGGGATATCATAGAGAACATTTTTTTTTCCAATTTGTGTTAATTATATCTAATTATTTCTAATCTAAAAAGATGATTAAAACGTATGAACCTGAAAAGAAAAAAAATAGTTAAATATATTTTAAATTCCCAGAGAAGACACAAATATGTTTTATTTATAAATATTTATTTAGTATATAAATGCCGATATAGATAATTTGAATTAATAATGGTATTTGAATTTCAATAGATATCACAGAGATCAAATTTGATTCTACAGTTGAAAAAAAAATATCTTGCAATATGTCTAAATATTAAAAACTGTCTATATATCTGTCTGTTTTTATTACATGAATGTTACATAAAATTTACAAGTTAATTTTACATAAATTTAAATATAAAAATCGATATGCTCCCCCCCCTCAAACTGTTTCATAATTTTATAGAATTAAACGATTATTGTGTATCTACAAAACCTGCCCCTTTGTTACAGATAATGTTTTTTTATTATAGTATTTAAATCAACAAATGTATTTTAATTTCAAGAGATATCATAGAGAACAATTTTTTTCCAATTTGTGTTAATCATAGTCTAATTATTTGTAATCTAGAAAGATGATTAAAACGTATAAACCTGAAAAGAAAAGATATTCAAAATATATTTTAAATTCACAGAGTAGACACAAATATGTTTTATTTATAAGCATTTCCTTAGTATATAAATGCAAATATATTAGAGTATTTGAATCAATAAGAGTATTTGAATTTCAATAGATATTATTGAGTACAAATTTGATTTTACAGCTGAAAAAATTTTTTTAATATGTCTAAATAATTAAAAACTGTCTATATATGTGTCTGTGTTTATTACATGAAAGTTACATAAAAGTTACAAGTTAATTTTAGATAATTTTAAATATAAAAATCGATATGCTCCCCCCTCCAATTGTTTCATGATTTTATAGTATTGAACGATTATTGTGTATCTAGAAAACCTGCCCCTTTCTTATAGATAATGCTTTTTTATTATAGTATTTGAATCAACAAATGTATTTGAATTTCAATGGATATCATACAGAACGATTTTTTTTCCAATTTGTGTTAATTATTGTCTAATTATTTGTAATCTCGAAAGATGATTAAAACGTATAAACCTAAAAAGAAAAAAAAATATTTTAAAATATATTTTAAATTCACAGATTAGATACAAATATGTTTTATTTATAAGCATTTCTTTAGTATATAAATGCCGATATATTACCTTATTTGAATTTCAATAGATATCACAGAAAACAAATTTGATTTTACAGTTAAAAAAAAAGGTCTTGCAATATGTCTAAATATTAAAAACTGTCTATATATCTGTCTGTTTTTATTACAGGAAAGTTACATAAAAGTTACAAGTTAATTTTACCTAAATTTAAATATAAAAATCGAAACGTTCCCCTCCAACTGTTTCATTTTTTTTTATAGAATTGAACGATTATTGTGTATCTACAAAACCTGCTTATTTGTTAAAGATAATTTTTTATTATAGTATTTGTATCAACAAGCGTATTTGAATTTGAATAGATATAATAGAGAAATATTTTTTTACAATTTGTGTTAATTATAGTCTAATTATTTCTAATCTAGAAAGATGATTAAAACGTATGAACCTGAAAAGAAAAATATTTAAAATATATTTTAAATTCACAGAGTAGACAAAAATATGTTTTATTTATAAGCATTTCTTTAGTGTATAAATGCCGATATATTAGCGTATTTGAAATTCAATTGATATCACAGAGAACAAATTTGATTCTACAATTGAAAAAATAAAGGTCTTGCAATATGTCTAAATATTAAAAACTGTCTATATATATGTCTGTTTTTATTACATGAATGTTTCATAAAAGTTACAAGTTAATTTTACCTAAATTTAAATATAAAAATCGATACGCTCCCCTCTCCAACTGTTTCATGATTTTATAGAATTGAACGATTATTGTGTATCTACAAAACCTGCCCTTTGGTTATAGATAATTGTTTTTTGTTATAGTATTTGTATCAACAATCGTATTTGAATTTCAATGGATTTCATAGAGAATTTTTTTTCCAATTTGTGTTAATTATAGTCTAATTATTTGTAATCTAGAAAGATGATTCAAACGTATAAACCTGAAAAGAAAAAAAATAATTAAAAATATATTTTAAATTCACTGATTAGACACAAATATGTCTTATTTATAAGCATTTCTTTAGTATATAAATGCCGATATAGTGTATTTGAATTAATAATGGCATTTGAATTTCAATAGATATCACAGAAAACAAATTTTATTCTGCAGTTATTAAAAAAAAGTTCTTGCTATATGTCTAAATATTAAAAACTGTCTATATATCTGTCTGTTTTTATTACAGGAAAGTTACATAAAAGTTACAAGTTAATTTTACCTAAATTTAAATATAAATATCGATATGCTCGCCCCTCCAACTGTTTCATGATTTTATAGAATTGAACGATTATTCTGTATCTATATTACCTGCTTATTTGTTATTGATAATTTTTTATTATAGTATTTGTATCAACAAGCGTATTTGAATTTCAATGGATATCGTAGAACATTTTTTTTCCAATTTGTGTTAACTATAGTCTAATTATTTCTAATCTAGAAAGATGATTAAAACGTATAAACCTTAAAAGAAAAAAATAATTCAAAATATATTTTAAATTCATAGATTAGACACAAATATGTTTTATTTATAAGCATTTCTTTAGTATATAAATGCCGATATAGAGTATTTGAATTAATAATGGTATTTGAATTTCAATAGATATCACAGAAAACAAATTTGATTCTACAGTTATAAATAAAGGTCTTGCTATATGTCTAAATATTAAAAACTGTCTATATATCTGTCTGTTTATATTACAGGAAAGTTACATAAAAGTTACAAGTTAATTTTATCTAAATTTTAATATAAAAATCGATAAGCTCCCCTCCAACTCTTTCATGATTTTATAGAATTGAACTATTATTGTGTATCTACAAAACCTGCTTATTTGTTATATATAATTATTTTAATCCTAAAATAGTTTATTAGTCATGTATATTATATTATGGAAGAATATATAATTGTTAAATATGACATGGTTTGAATCCGAATGTTTTTTATCCGTAGTTTTAGTTAACAAATTATTAACTAAACAATAGCAGTAATTTCATAAATAAAATAAATTATCAAAATATCTTATCAGGATATAATAAATGTAATATCATTTTTAATCTGTTATTAAAAATTCCTTAAAGATATTAGAGGCTAAATAGGCCAATAAAATATTTTACAGCAAAAATAAATGGAAAAATCTAGGAGAAAATCTGATGAAATTATTAATATGATATACGTGGATCATACTTAGATAACACATAAAATGTCTTATGTGTATATCTTATGTCTTATGAGAAAACGGCATTTGAAGTTTATGAAAGCAAATTTAACTATAAAAAATTAAAATACATGTTTAAAATTCCCCATACTTTCTTGCTTCTAAAATTTCTAATTACAGAGTTGCTAATTAATAAAAATACTAGAAAAATGTTTAAACTAATTTTCATGAAAATTTAAAAAGTTTTGTCCAAAAATGCTCTTTAAAAGGCTTTAAATTCACAACTTCCTGTTCCGAAGTCGCTACTTCCCTTTTGTTTTGACAGCTGTCACTAATGTTTAAATAGATGTAACTTTTCTTTAAAATGCAGTAGATACAAAACAAAAAAAAGATTTAGAACCGTAAAAGTTGAATTTTTTCAATAGAGAAATAAAAGAAATTATGATTTTTTTCAAAAAAGACGTTTTCAATGTAGAAGGATACCTTAAGGAAATAAACAATGTACAAAAATAGAGTGAACTCAAAGTTATTTATTTAGCACACAAAAAAAGAGTAACAAACTGAGCTACTCGCTCTTTTATACCAACGTATAACTTTCTTTAAAAGTATCCAGTAATTTAAAGAATATTCTAGTCATATCTAGAAGTGACAGAAATTAAATTAAAAGAACTTCAGCGTGTCTGCAGTGTTTAAAAATATTACAGGCTAAATTTAACCTTTTACTGCCCATTGCTCCCAGTAGAGAACATAATATTAATAAAATTATTTAAAATTAAATTTCATCAATATTCATACAAAAATATCAGGAAATGTAGTAAAAGGTCTACTTGATTTTTTAAAATGAAAGCTATATTTGTATGATTAATAGGAATATTTATAAAAATCATAAAACTGACCCTTTTCATCCTTTTCTATACAGCACAAATTAAAAATTCACATAAATATAAAAAAAAACATCTAATGCTTCT
Organism: Pardosa pseudoannulata; assembly: GCA_032207245.1. NCBI lineage: Eukaryota > Metazoa > Arthropoda > Arachnida > Araneae > Lycosidae > Pardosa > Pardosa pseudoannulata. Next base: position 37,667,768 of record CM063511.1, on the reverse strand, counting down.
AAAATCCGATTGATATACTTAAAACAACTTTAATTTATTAAAAAAATATGAAATTTGACGTTAATAATCACAGACGTACCTGGAATAATTTATTAATTATTGATGTTCACATTTGGGAACAAAGGACTGTTGCCGCTATACTGCGACGAAATAATTTCCTCTACGGAGAACATTTCTTGATGAATCAATGGTTCCACATTATGGCTGTCCTTCCATTTTAAATTCTTTCTAATTTTTTTCTTATTATTTAATATTTATTATATACATCATTCTACTCAATTTGTGAATCCAGTGCATAGTCAGAAATGTTCCCAATTGGGAACAATGGACTGTTGCCGCTATACTGCGACGAAATAATTTCCTCTACGGAGAACATTTCTTGATGAATCAATGGTTCCACATTATGGCTGTCCTTCCATTTTAAATTATTTCTAATTTTTTTCTTAATATTTAATATTTATTATATACATCATTCTACTCAATTTGTGGATCCAGTGCATAGTCAGAAATGTTCCCAATTGGGAACAATGAACTGTTGCCGCTATACTGCGACGAAATAATTTCCTCTACGGAGAACATTTCTTGATGAATCAATGGTTCCACATTATGGCTGTCCTTCCATTTTAAATTCTTTCTAATTTTTTTCTTATTATTTAATATTTATTATATACATCATTCTACTCAATTTGTGAATCCAGTGCATAGTCAGAAATGTTCCCAATTGGGAACAATGGACTGTTGCCGCTATACTGCGACGAAATAATTTCCTCTACGGAGAACATTTCTGGATGAATCAATGGTTCCACATTATGGCTGTCCTTCCATTTTAAATTCTTTCTAATTATTTTTCTTATTATTTAATATTCATTATATACATCATTCTACTCAATTTGTGAATCTTGTGCATAGTCAGAAATGTTCCCAATTGGGAACATCGTGAAAATCGTAAAAGAAAATTTTTTTCCACAATTAAATGACTAACATACCTTAACTGAAGCATTAGAAGGCAAGGCGTGCAAAAAAATAACTTAAAATATATATGGATCTGAATTCGGCCTGTGAAAGGTTAATATCATATATGTGTATCATATTTAGATAACTCATAAAATACCTTATGCGTATATCATGTGGCCATATACATAAATTTTAAGTTTTAAACTCAAATCCTTAAAGGCTCTTTTCCCAAGTGCTTAATGGCTTGATAAAACTTCCTTTTGTTGTCTACTTATTTTCCTTTCATACTCTTTCTTAAATTTCGTCGATGGGAACAAGGTATTTATTTGTTGTAAAACTTTCTCCTCCACTCACATACTGAAAGAAGCAGATAAGTTTCCCTCCCCCCTCATTGAAAAGCAGGTCTTTTAATGACCTCCAAGAGTGACGGATCTCTGCTAACTTTGAATATTGTCAAAAATCAATGCTGATGAATTGCCATTTACTCATTTTTGCTTTCAAGGGGTGTAATTAAGTATTGATAAGATTTGACTGTCTCTTGGGAGATCGCAGTGCCATAGAAGGATGTGTTTCGCTCTTAGCGAAGCGTTATTGTTCTTTAAGACGTAAATCTTTTATACAATGACAAACTTTTAGAATGATGGATATATTTGAGAAAGGACGTGATTTTAGTGTGTAATAATTCATGGTGTAAAAAGTATCTGATAAAAGATTTTGTCCTTTAAAAATTCAGTTAAAACGAAGTTGATACCTGTATCATTAATAATGTTGAAAAGCAATTTACAGGAAAGAAAGATTCATGAATTTAAATAAAGTAGAAATTTGCATATTTTGGCTCTTTTAATTATAATAAGGAATAAGATTCTGAAGTATTTTATAAATTGTACAATATGAATGCTGTTGTGTACTGCAATAAATATTTTATTCAAACATTATTTTCATTTAGAATGCTGTTTCTAAAAGAGATAGTGCATATTTATTACATCTCTTTTACCAACAGCTCCTTTTACCAAATCCCCGTATGGCGTAAGCTGGGTCGGGTGTATAATTTACTTACCAACAGCTCCTTCAAAATATTTTATATAAAAAAATTTGTCTGAATTTGTAAATCTTTTGTTTTAAACCTTTTTAGTATATAAGTTAACTTATCTATTCCTAAATCGATTTCACAAAATGGTATCAAAATCGTGTTTTCTGATTATTTGACTTTCAAGATCTTAACACCTTGATTATTAAAATCATGTTATCTTATTACTTAAATTTCAAGATCTTTACACCTTGATAATTAAAATCATGTTACCTTATTATTTGACTTTCAAGACGTTTACTACTTGATAAAATTTTTTATTGGATTAAAACTAATTTTTATTCATAACGCCATTGGCAAAACTTATTAAATATTAATCTACATATTATGTTTTATCTGCAGTCTTAAAACCTGTTGCTCCAAAACAAAGGCTTTATTTGTGACAATTACACCTCCACCGAATGGAAGAAATTGATGTCACGTCCTTTTTTAAAATTTCAGTTCTTATACTGGTATTCCGAAGTGAAGCATGTCTTGACTATTCCTGTGTATTGATAAAATTTAATGCTGATTAGTTTTCATTTGCTCATTTTTGCTTTCAAGAGGTGTAATTAAGTATTGATAAGATTTGACTGTCTCTTGGGAGATCGTAGTACTATGCAAGAATGTGTTTCGCTCTTAGAGAAGCGTTATTGTTCTTTAAAACGTAATTCTTTTGTACAATGACAAACTTTTAGAATGATGGATATATTTGAGAAAGGACGTGATTTTAGTGTGTAATAATTCATGGTGTAAAAAGTATCTGATAAAAGATTTAGTCCTTTAAAAATTCAGTTAAAATGAAGTTGATACCTGTATCATTAACAATTTTGAATAGCAATTTACATCAAAGAAAGATTTATGAAGCGCATAAAATTTTATGAATGAAGTAGATGTTTGTATACTTTGGCCCTTTTAATTGTACTCTGAATAATATTATGCGGTATTTTATAAATTGTATCTTAAGAATAATGACATGTAATGCAATAAATACTTTATTAAAAAATTATTTTAATTTAGAATGCTGTTTTTAGAAAAGGTAGTGCATATTTAGTATATCCCTTTTACCAACAGTTCTTGCGAAATATTTTTATGTAAAAAAATTCGTCATCTGAATTTGTAAATCTTTTTTCTTAAACATTTTAATTTATAAGTTAACTTATCTATTCATAAATCGATTGCATAAAATGTTATTAAAACCATCTTCTCTTATTATTAGACTTTTATGGTCTTCACACCTTGATTATTAAAATCGTGTTATTTTATTATTTGACTTTCAAGATCTTAACACCTTGATTATTAAAATCGTGTTTTATTATTATTTGACTTTCAAGATCTCAATGCCTTGATTATTGAAATCGTGTTATTTTATTTTGTAAATTTAAAGATCTTAACACATTCATGATTAAAATCATGTTATCTTATTACCTGACTTTCAAGGTCTTAACACCTTGATTATTAAAATCCGGTTTTCTTATTATTTAACTTACAAGATCTTAACACCTTGATTATTAAAATCATGTTTTCTTATTATTTGACTTTCAAGATCTTAACACCTTGATTATTAAAATCGTGTTATCTTATTATTTGACTTTCAAGATATTAATATCTTGATTATTAAAATCGTGTTTTCTTAATATTTGATTTTCAAGATCTTAACACCTTGATTACTAAAATCGTGTTATTGAATTTGATTTTCAAAGTCTTAACACCTTGATTATTAAAATTGTGTTATCTTATTATTTGACTTCCAAGATCTTAACACCTTGATTATTAAAATCGTGTTATCTTATTATTTGACTTTCAAGATCTTAACACCTTGATAATTAAAATCACGTTTTCTTATTATTTGACTTCCAAGATCTTAAAACCTTGATAATTAAAATCACGTTTTATTACTATTTGACTTCCCAGACTCTAACACCTTGATAATTAAAATCATGTTTTCTAATTATTTGACTTTCAAGATCTTAACACCTGGGTGAAATTTTATATTGGATTAAAATTATTTTTCATTCATACCACTATTGTCAAAACTTTTAAATATTAATCTACATATCATGGGGCATATGCTGTCTTAAAAACCTGTTGCAAAACAAGGCATTTGTCATAATTATTCCTTCACCGAATGAAACAAATTGATGCCACCACCTCTTTTAATATTTCAGTTCTTATACTTATATTCAAAAGCTAAGCAGATCTTGACTAATTCTGTGTATACCCAAAATTCAATGCTGATTATTTTCCATTTTCTCCTTTTAGCATTAAAGTGATTTGATTGAATCTTGACAAATTTTAGCATTAAAAAATGATGCATTATACGCTTGGTGAAAGAAACATTGATCCAATTAAAAACTTAGTATCTCATAAGGAAAAATTTATAATAATGGATATATGAAGTAAAATTGGATTAACGATGTATGACAAACAATGTATATTTACTTTATTTCAATAATTGAGTTTTCAAAACATACTGGACAAACTATGGCTTTAAATTTCTGTTGAAATGAAGTTATCAACTACATCATTAATAATGGAGAAAAGCAATTTATTATCAAAGAAAATTTCTTAAAATGGGATAGATTATAGAATAAAGTGCGTATTATATTTCATCTTATAAACGTAAAATTAAATTATTCAGCTTGTTATATACTTAAATATAAAATCTGAGAAAATTTATCGAAAGGAAAATTCGTTTCGTTTTATAAAAACATTTTTACTTTGCAGCTTTTGGTTTAAGACAGATAGAGTAAAATTTATTACAACTGTTGAAATGAGTGCGCTTTTGAACTTTTTTCGTTTATGTGAATAAAATGACCATAAATAGATTTATATTCAGCTTGTTACATACTTAAATATAAAATCTGAGAAATTTTATCGAAATGAAAATTCGTTTCGTTTTATAAAAACATTTTTCTTTGCATCTTTCGGTTTAAGACTGATTGAGTAAAATTTATTATAACTGTTGAACTGGGTGCTCTTTTGAACTTTTTTCGTTTATGTGAATAAAATCACCATAAATAGATCTATATTCTGTATTTGTCACACTAATAGCTACAATTTTAAAATAAGTATTACAGTAAATAAAAAACTTATTTAAACCTCCTTTTTTGTCAAGGGAAAACATTAAATGAAAGGAAGTACTGAAAAACAACGTTGCCAATTATGAATCAGTATAATTAAATTTGAAATTGTTTGCACGAAATCTGGACATGCCAATTTGAATTGATGTGCAAATAAATAAGTTTAAATTCAAATTTATTACTTTGTATATTATCGATCCCGGTATCGGAACAAACTTTAGGCTGTATTTTACGTATATTTCAAATTTTGTTTTTATCATAGAGAATGTTTAATCACGCATTCTGTTTTTATTTCTAATATGTATTGTCCTTGTCTGTGAGGGATATTTAAATTCTTCTTGAAACAATTCATAAATATCTATGAATGGTATTTCCTGATAGTTGATGATTGATATAATCTACATTCTCCATTTTCAAATCATGTTCTTAATTCTGTAAAATATCTAAAAGTTAGAAAAATGGCAAAAAAATATCAATACCGATTGCACAATATATGCAGTTTTCGTAATTATATCAGGTTTCAGAGTATGTGGTTTTGTGATGTTTTCATAGATTTCGTCCACTATATTGTGTGCAATTGTGTGCTGTTATCTATGTAGAATATTTAGATTCTTCGTGGACAAATTCATAAATATATATGAATAAAATACTTTGATATGGTGGTGGTATTTTCTAATAGTTGAGGATTGATATAATCTACATTCTACATTTTCAAATCATGTTCCTTTTTCTGTAAAATATCTAAAAGTTAGAAAAATGGCAAAAAAATATCAATACCGATTGCACAACATATGCAGTTTTCGTAATTATATCAGGTTTCAAAATATGTGGTTTTGTGATGCTTGCATTGATATCGTCCACTGTATTGTGTGCAGACGGTTTAAAGACAGGTGTATACTTTTCTTAGAAAAAAAAATCTTTATTCTTTTTCATTGAATTGTTGATTATAATGGGGTGAAAAATGTTGGCTTACATGTACTATTTCTGAGAAATAAATAATTTTAAGTGTAGTCTGTATTCTTTCTTTAAAAGTACAAAAATACAAATCATTGTTGACTCTAGACTTTCCATGTATACAATACTTCGTATTTGTCGTAAAGAATAGTTAAGTTCGCCTTCTGTCTTTTTTTGTAAAGTTTATTGCTCTTATCTGCATGGAATATATAGATTGTTCTAAAATATATTACTTAAATACTTATGAATGATGTAGATTAATATGGTGGTGGTGGTGGATTTTCTGAGAGTTGATGATTGACATAACCTATATTATTCAGTTTATCTTTATGTTCCTAATTCTGTAAAGTATCTAAGAAAATCTATTGCTCTTATCTGCATGAAATATATAGACTCTTCATAAATATATTACTTAAATATGTATGAATGATGTAGATTAATATGATGGTGGTGGTGGATTTTCTAATACTTGATGATTGACATAACCTATATTCTCCATTTTATTTTTATGTTCCTAATTCTCTAAAGTATCTAAGAAAATCTATTGCTCTTATCTGCATGGAATATATAGATTCTTCATAAATATATTACTTAAATATCTATGCATAATGTAGATTAATATGGTGGTGGTGGATGTTTTTAGAGTTGGTGATTGACATAACCTATATTCTCCAATTTATTTTTATGTTCCTAATTCTGTAAAGTATTTGAAAATATGAAAAATGTAAAAATAATTCTATTTTCGTGTAAAAAAGCTATGAAGTTGTGGTTATTACAAATTTTTTATAATATATGGTTTTTTACTGCTTTTATAAATGTCGTCCACGCTATAGTATTTGTAGACGGTTTAAACACAGATGTATACTTTTCTTAGAAAAAATCCTAATTTTTTTCATTGAATTACTGATTTTAATAGGGTGAAAAATGTTGGCTTACTAAATGTACTATTTCTGAGAAACACATAATGTTACGTATATGCTGCATTCTTTCTTAAAAACATACAAATCTTTGTTTCTATGGATTTTACATATATACTATATTTCGTATTTGTCGTAAGGAATAATTAAGCTCGCATTCTGTCTTTTTCTAATATTTATTGCTATCTGCATGGAATATATAGATTCTCAAATATCTTTGAATGGTCTAGATTAATATGGTGGTCGTGGATTTTCTGAGAGTTGATGATTGACATAACCTATATTCTCCATTTTATCTTTATGTTCCTAATTCTGTAAATTATCTAAGAATATGAAAAATTGCAAAAATAATTCTATTTTCGTGTAAACCAATTATGAAGTTGTGTTTATTAGAATTTTTTTATAATATGTGATTTTGTGTTGCTTTTATAAATCTCCTCCACGCTATAATCTATGTCGACGGCACACAGACTGTTGTATAGATTACTTATCGTATCGTATGCCTAAATTTTATACTTAAAATCTTGTATCTCAGATTTAATTTTTACGTAAATATTTAACGTCTTGATAAAACTTTCCATAGTTGTAAATTTACTTTCGTTTCATTGCACCATTGCTAAGCTTCATTAAATCATATTGCTCTTACGTTGCGGCACGGACTTTTGGAAATATTTTGGACATTTGAACAGCAACGTTATCATTTATGAATAAATATAATCAAATTTGAAATTGTCAGCACGAAATCCGGAGATACCAATTTGAATTGGGGTGCAAATAAATGCGTTTCATTTCAAATTTATTAATTTGTATATTATCTATCACTTTATTGAGTGCCTAAATTTTTATGCTTAAAATCATGTTTCTCAGATTTAATTTTTACGTGAAAATTTAACGAAAGTAAATTTACAACAATGGAAAGTTTTATAAAATTTTCCATTTTGTAAATTTACTTTCGTTTTATTGCACCATTAGTAAGCTTTATTAAATCCTAATCCACTTACGATTATGTAGCATGGACTTTTGGAAAACGTGAAAAGATGTACTGAACAGCAATATTCACAATTATGAATCAATATAATTAAATTTGAAATTGTCTGCACGAAATCTGGGCATACCAATTTGAATTGATGAGCAAATAAATGCGTTCAAATTCAAATTTATTAATTTGTATATTATCTATCACTTTATTGCATGCCTAAATTTTATGCTTAAAATCATGTATCTCAAATTTAATTTTTACGTAAATATTTAACGTCTTGATAAAACTTTGCATAGTTGTAAATTTACTTTCATTTCATTGCACCATTGCTAAGCTTCATTAAATCATAATCCACTTACGATGCGGCACGGACTTTTGGAAAACGTGTCGCTACGAAAGAAGTTATACATTTTGAAACTTTCTTCCCCCTCCTTATCCCAAATTAAGCAGATAAAAATGTTACTCTTCCTCTTCTAAAACCAGCCCTTTTAATGACCCACAGGAGGTTCTCTTGCTTGCTAACTTCAAATATTGACAAAAATCAATGTCGATGAATTATGATTTGCTCATTTTTGCTCGCAAGTAGCATAATTAAGTATTGAAAAGGTATCAATGTATCTTCTTGCTTAGAGAAAGAGAACCAACATAATTCTTATGCGTTGACACGATATGAAATGACAGATATATCAAAGATGCGATATTCATTATAATATTTTTGGGAGTGAAAGTTTAGAATAAAGCAAACTTTTTTTTTAAATAAGGCTGTATCGAATATAATATCTGTATAATTAATAAATGAAAAATTAAATAATATATAAAGCTCTATAAAATGTTTAAATGTTTATAAAATATATGTTTCTGTGTATTTTTTCGTACATATTTCATTCAGAGTTACGTTTTGTTTTTTCCTAACATTGTCACTGGTAGTATAAAATTTATATGTATGTAAATATATCTATATAACTTTACATTATCTATATATCTAAATCTTTAAATTATCTATATATCTACATCTGTATAATTATCTATATCTATATAATTATCTATAATATATCTATCTATTTATATCTGTGTAATTAATTATCTATCTATCTATATCTGTATAATATTTATCTATCTATCTATATAATTACCTATAATCTATCTATCTACCTATATCTATCTATATTTGTATAATTATCTATCTATATCCATACAATTATCTATCTATCAATTAACTATAATAAAATACTATTTGTTTTACTATTGGTAAAGTATATTTGTTTGTGTGTGTGTGTGTGTGTGCATACATAAATACACAAATACAATAATTTCACAGCTTTATCTTCTGGAAAATAAGTAATTTGTTATCAGTAAATAATTCTTATATTTTGACACTATACGAAGTGATAAATATATCTCAGATGCGATATTCATATAATATTTTATGGGGTGAAAATTGTAGAATAAACTAAACTTTTTTTAAATAAGGTTATATCGAATTTAATATCTGTATCATTAGTATATGTAAAATTAAATAATATTCAAAACTCTCTAAAATGTTTAAATATTTATAAAATATATGTTTATGTGTATTTTTTCGTACATATTTCATTCAGAGTTACGTTTTGTTTTTTCCTAACATTGTCACTGGTAGTATAAAATTTATATGTATGTAAATATATCTATCTATCTATATCTATACAATTATCTATCTATATATGTATATAATTATTTATCTATCTATCTCTCTATATTATTATCTATAATCTACCTATTTATATCTATATAATTATCTAAAATATATCTATCTATCTACTTGTATCTATATAATTATCTATAATCTATCTATCTATCTATCTATATATATATATATATATATATATATATATTTGTATAATTATCTATCTATCTATTTATTATAAAAAAAATACTATCTGTTTTAATATTAGTAAAGCTTTCAAAATGCTTATATATTATTAGTATCTTTTTAGACAGTTTTTTGTTACAAGATCAATTTATAAAAATTTTTAGGCATATATATATATATATATATATATATATATATATATATATATATATATATATATATATATATATATTTATATATATATATATATATATATATATATATATATATATATATATATATATATATATATATATATATATATATATATATATATATATATATATATATATATATATATATATATTTGTATTTGTATATGTGTGTTTGTGTGCATACGTAAATACACAAATACAAGAATTTTAATCTTTATCTTCTTGAAATAAATTAATTTGTCATAAGCAACTTTTGATATTAGTAAATAATTCTTATACGTTGACACTATACGATATGATAGATATATCTCAGATGCGATATTCAGTATAATATTTTATGGGATGAAAGTTGGAGAATGAACTAAACTGTATTTTTTTAATTAAGATTTTATCGAACTTAATATCTGAATCATTAATATATGTAAAATTAAACAATATACAAAGCTCTCTAAAATGTTTAAATCTTTATAAAATATATGTTTATGCATTTTTTCATATATATTTCATTGAGAGTAACGTTTCGTGTTTTCCTAACATTGCCACAGGTAGTATAAAACTTATATGTATATAAAAATATCTATATATCTATATCTCTATAATTATATATCTCTATATCTATATCTCTATAATTATATATCTCTCTATCTATATCTCTATAATTGTATATCTATATATCTATATCTATATAATTATATATCTATATATATCTATCTATCTACATCTATAAAACTATCTATTTATCCATACATCTATATTTATATATTTACCTATTTATCTATTAACTATAATAAAATACTATTTGTTTTACTATTGGTAAAGTACTGCATTAGTAAAAGGTACCAGAAAAACAAGTCTGGCGTTGGAGAACTTTATGTTCGGTGAGAAGCGAAAAGCATTAGCCTAACAAACCGTTTGAACAGTAGAACTGCTCTTTAGAAAATCTTCTAAAATATGTCATTTTTCTATGATGTCAGACCTTAGAGCAAACAAGTGATGTGATTTTGTTCCAATGAGATTAAAAATTGTTCATTAAATGTGGGAAAGCAACAGTAAACTTTGGTTACTTAAGTTATCTCCAAACTGCAGGGGATCAATTTAGTTATTGCAGAAACAATTCCATTTTAGTGGGACAACTGTAAAATGTGAGCAATGCATAAATAACGAACATTTTTTTCAGCATTCGTGAGAGGGTTTAAAGAATACCACTAATTTGGAAACCACTAATTTTTCCGACATTTTATGACGGAGAAAATCGGTATAAAATATGACAATGTCAAAACAAGATAATTTTATATGTCTGTCTTAGGGGTTAGAATTTATAATTAAGTTGAAAGGCAACGCAACTCAATTTTGTTACACCCAAGTCATGAATAAGGACTCACTCTAATCCCCGGAAATTTTCAACTAAATACTTTTTATTTTACTAAAACTTGAAAAACGGCTTCTTTTTTGCTCGGAGAATTAACACCTGGGGTAGAGTAGAGAAAGAAATTACCATACATAGAAGTAAATAATTAAGCCTTTATATTTTAAAAGTGTAGGTGTAATGAAACCTTAATTAACTCGTTGAGGACCACACGTAAATGCTATACCAGTCAACCCGCTGCGAAAACCGCTGCAGTTTAACGTAATCTAATAATTAAATCTAGCATTTAAAAGTTAAAACAAAACTTACAGATATCTTATTATGCGTATGCGACGTTGGTCTCTAAATTTCAACCGGATATTATCACGTGGAGGCGACGCTGGACTGAAAAGAGTGAAATATCTGCGTTGCGTATACGAGACATTGGTCACCAAGAGGTTAATAACGTTTGCGGCAAAGCAGTGGTACCACAACCCACAAGTAACCATGGTGTTACACAAATTTTTGGACCGCAATCGTTATATACGTGCACTCCCGTCTTTGTGCGGCATGGCCACGTCAAACCACTTCTTACGACGGACCATACGCAGTGTTGGAACTAAACGGCAAAACTTTTAAAGTGCTGATCCGAGACAAAGAACGGATTATTTCTGTGGACCGACTGAAACCAGCCTTCCTGCTGAGAACGGCAGAACGTCATCAGTCTCCCCCATCTACCATTCTGACGTCCCAAGTAGACAATTCTACTTGCCCCGAGGAGAGACCTACAACAGATACCACCGAACCTCCACTTACCCGTTCTGACAGATGTATCAGATTTTCCCGTTCGATTTGTGGCGTGACGTTAACACTGGAAGGGGATACTGCGGCAACGCTCGCGCATACTCCATGGCCTTCTCGGACCACTGTCAACGAACGTACATTGACTGTAACCGCCTGAAGAGGCGCCATAAGCAGAGAGACAATAGAATCTCATACACTGACTGGAGCCATTTTTGCGAGCACCGTACGTTCTGGATGGTTCTATAGACGTATCATAAAACACTTGGGGGTAGATAAAGGTATTTAATAGCATTAAAAATACAATGGTCTTTATTTTTCCTAGGAGAATTAACACCTGGGGTAGAGTAGTAAAAGAAAGGTCCCCATATAGAATTAATTAAGCCTTTAGTTTTTAGAAGAGAGGAAAAAAGGCAACTTGAACTAATGACGTCCTTGATTTAGTATCATTGTCTTGTAATGTTAAGATTAAGAAAAATAAAACATCGACTAGAAACATTTTGAAGAAATATAGAATATAAGTTTCGTCTTTCTCTATATATACACCGCCGAACGATGGCCGAATGGTTAGGGTGCTGGCCTTCGGAAAAGGAGTTCGTGGGTTCGAATTCCATTATGGCATGGATGTTTGTAGCCGTTCGAAATCGAATTTAAGCAAGAGGTCCAGGTCTTATCAGCCCTCGAGTTTCAAAATGTAGACCGTAGCGCTCCAAAACCAAACCAAACCTATATATACACCGACATATATATTTCCGAAATATTTCGATCTCTACTTCCTTAATTGATTCGAATCTACTGTATATAACTGCTGGCATACTTATACTCAGCTACTTACTGTAACACTGTACAAAACAGTCGTAAATCAAAATAAAGGAACGTTATCTATTGAGAAGACTTTAATTTTAAATATTCGTATCAAATGACGGCAGTCACTTTTCACATTTAATAAATTTTACAATCTCCATAAATGGAGGCAGAAAACCAGACACCTCTGAATCAAAGCGCTCTGAAGCACAACCTAATTGTCAATGCACTTACACTTGGTAAAATTTCTCCCCTGCGTCTTTAATTGAACAAATATTATATCATAATCTCTGCAGCTGTGAAGCAGTTATTAATTTAGAAATTTCGCCAAATTACCTCAAGCATTTTCTAATGAAACATCATTGCATTAGAAATGTTTCAAAATATGGTATTCCTCTAGATAGATATTGCGAAGTGATTTTACCGGAATGAACAATGTATTATGCATCGCGTTGTTCATTTCTGGAAAGTTCTCGGCAGCGGGAAATTACCCTAATAAGGTGTGTTCTAACTACAGGTTGTAAAATTTAATGAAAATTATCTTTTGATTTCTTTACTAATTACGATTAAAGTCGGATATTAATATTTTCGAAAATTATGATGCGTCAGAGTGGGCGAAATGATTGGAATTATTTTTAGTTCGTTTAATTCCAGTTGTAATAAATATCTTTATTTGAGATTTTGGTAAATGGTTAATGTGTTATAATGTAACTGTGTCATACTAAAAGTTAAGAGATGGAATTTTTCAATCAACATTTAACGGGGGAGTAATTTTATGAAATTTTGCTCTCTATTTCTCTCAAAGCGTAAGTAAATAAGTAGGGAAATGATAATAATCAAGTTTTTTGTATCATGTACCCTTTTGTGATATATAGAGAGACATAGTTTTGTAGTTTTTCATGATTTTGTTTCGGGTTTAAATTATTAAAATATTTGATTAAAGCAGTTTTTTGTGTTTTCAAATGTGATGCATTGTCCTGCTTGCTTTTCAACCTTGCCTTCCAAAAAATCAGTAAAGACTGCAACATTAATACTCGTGGAATTATCTTTAACAAGTCTGTTTAGATTTTTGCCTTTGCTGAAAATATTGACAGAGTCGCACTCACTCCGGAGTCATTTAGAGAGGCTTTTGCATCTGTAGAGACTGCGGCCAGCAAAATGCATGTAGTAATCAACTACAATTAAACTAAGTGCATGCCATGTGGTATTAATAGCAGCCCCTATTTTGAAATTGGGAATTACAAATTTGAAACTGTTTGCAACTTTAAATATTTAGAAGCAGAAGTTAATGCTCTCAATGGTTTAATGCCTGAGATCTGTAGAAGAGTCAAAGATACTAACCGTTGTGTTTTCGGACTCAAAAATACTTGAAGTCTAACTTCACTTGCAGAAAAACGAAGATCCAAATTTACAAAAGCTAATCAAACCCATTCTTACTTATTCTGTTCAGACCTGTGCAATGACAAAAAAAGTAGATAATATCATTTCTGTTTTTGAAAGAAAGATTTTCAGACGTATCTTTGGTGGCATAAATCATAATAATATCTGGAGAAAAAGAACTAACTGTGAACTCTATAAATATTTTTAAGATCTAGATATAGTACAATATATAGGGATTCAGAGAACTAAATGGGCAGAAAGATAAGGCAGAAAGATCTTGTCGGCCAGAGCATTTGGCACCCGAAAAAGAGGAAGACCAAAACTTAGGTAGCTCGACTGTTTGGAATCAGAATTAAGACTTATTACTATTGGATGTCCATGGTCAGGAACAGAAGAGCTTGGAATTCGATTCTGAGGTAGGCAAGGGCCCATCCTTGGCTGTCTGGCCATTGAAGAAGAATTTTTTTTGTTAACTTTATATTATGGATAGTAAATAAAGAAATAATGTGGAATTTAATTATTCAAACATCCATGGAAAAATTCCCCATTAATATCAAATGCTTTAAAATTTTATGATTCTTTGTTAAATTTAATAATAAAAACTAAACTTTCTGCATCGAGATATGTTACAGATCACTAGAGTGTTATGTTATACAGTTCTCTTTGAATACAGTCAAATCTACCTGTTTTTTTTTTTTTTTTTTTTTTTTGATTTGATCTAAAACCAAATACCTAAAGTCAAAAGTCCTGTACAATGGACTGGTTTAGAAGGATTTTCTTCTTATAATTTTATACAGAGACCAAATACGTAAAATTCAGTATTTGATTCAATTCCCTTGTATATAATTTCCTTCCATTGATATTTCACTCGGGACATAATGTTAATGAAGTTTAATCGATTGACTTTATAAATTATGTTGTATAAACTACCAACTTTCTCAATATTGCCTCTCTTCTAAGTCTAACAGAAAACCAAGTGCTAAAAGTAAATTGTTATTTACTTTAGCCACCTACATTAGCTGTTTTCGTCAGTCTAACCTTGCTACCACTTTTAAGAAGAAAACAAATTATCAATTTTTACAAATTGCCAAATATTAACACACTATCGTGTGTTAAGGGACATTTGCCATGCATTTTTTCTGAAATTATGAATTAAATGCAAGTACTCAGAGTTACTACTTTGCGGAACATCCTGGGTTAGATTCTACACTATGGAGACATTTTAAGAGTTGTTGGATATAAAATCGAAGACCAAGTATGTGGTATAATTTTAAGAACAATTTAGCAATACACAATGATTTTACTATGCATTTCATCATTTTCTGAAAGAATCGAAAAATAATTTACATGTCCACAAAATTACCACATTGATTAAATCATTTATTGTAACATAGAAAATTCCAGGTAACACTGAAGCATTAATTTTTTATATCCAAGGAAAGTACCAGACATGCATTTACGAAACAAAGAGGTTTAATATTTCTTTAAGAATGTGAATTAAGAGCTGGTCCTAGGATAAAGTGTTTGCCTAGATGGGAACTATGCAAACATGTAAATTATTATATCAAAGTTCTAGGCTCGAAATTTGATGAAAGAATAACCTTATTTAATGAAGGCTACATAATTTTATATGTAATGTTACATGATTAATCATGCAGTTCATTTACCTGAAATACGGTTTTTTAACGTCTAAAGAACGTTATTACGTTTAAGCAAAATAATTCAACATGCAGGTTACTCAAGTTGTTTAGATTATAAAATTGAAATAGATATTATAAACAATCAGCCACATCTGAACGTGCTTTGAGTAAAAGCGTAATTATACTTCTATTAAAAATGTAACAAAATTTGAACCATGCTTTATAAAATTGTCAATTTATCTACTCAGGTTGCGTTCTCCAAATAGAAAGAAAAATATTGATGTTACGTAAAACTTCATCTGTTCGAAACCACATTTCACATGATTTTTTAAGCTCAGATTATTTAATTATTAATTTTTCCCATACTTGTGAACATTGATTTTTTTCCGGCGTCATGTAAGCAACAAATTAATTGATTCCAATGTTTAATTGACTGTTTTATGCCAATTTGTTTTACTCTTCCATTGGTTTTCTTTTGAGTCTAATGTAAAGTTATTGACCAAAGATTCACTGTCAAAGTATAACTACCCTTAACTATCTACATAATTTTCTTTACCGTTTCATCGTTAATGGTGTTTAACTTGTCATGTATTAATTGTTTTCCCCAGTTTCATTTCCATTACTTTACTAATTTTTAATACTTAATTTTAAAAGCGAGAAACATGGTATATTCCATATTCTGAGATATTTTCTAAAGTCTTATGCATATTAAATACATGTTTAAATAATAACGACATTAACTTGTTCTAAAATGCAATATAATCTGCAAAGTGTATTTTAGAACTGTATAGAAGATTTGGTTGTTATTTTTAAACTAGCATATAGCCCGTCATATGACGGGATAAGTATTTGTTTTTTTATTTTTCAGCATTGTAAAATACACTATGAGGCAGGTGAAAAAAAAGGTTTGTTTTTTGGCTGAGAATTATCTGGTACACGCTCAAAAATTTATCTTCATACTCCTTTAAAGTGTTCCGATACTCTGAATGCAGTTTAGAATCACGTTGAATTCATTTAGAAAGATAATTCAAAGTTCTTTTTAGCTACATCGAAGTTATCGTTAGGTTCTTTCCATTTTTTTTGCCACAGTATTTAACGGAAGTAAAGGTATGAAACTATTATATCCACTATAACCTGAAGGTAGATAGGATATGTTGTTAATATCGGTGATAAAATTTTCATTGTAACAAAGAAATATCGATGATTAAATTTAAAATTATCTCACATGTACCTAATCTATTATTTAAGCCAAATATAAATAAAGATTATTTACGTAATACCTAAATTCAGTGATAAAACGTATGAAAATAATTCAGACGATATTAGATTAATTTAAAATAAGAAATGATTAAATGAGATGATTAAAGGAATGACGTCATAATGCTTGAAAAAAATTATTTTTACCTATTTATTATGTGATAAATTGATAAATTTAATCACCTCTTAACCGGGGAAAATAGGGTTTGAAATAATGGAATTAAATGCTCGAAAAGGGGAGGGAAGGGGGGATTTCGAACGTTGCTAACCCTAACTCGTCAAGACTTCCATACGGATATCTGTATCATTTTTAGGTTTAACCGCTTCATAAATTCGAGGATATACGGTTAGATAACTTAGGCTATTATTATATAGGGGATATGTAAATAATCGATTTTCTTAAAGTTAGATTTTAAAGAATTTGATCAATTGAATTCATTGGTTTGGTTTGGTTTGGTTTGGAACTCTACGGTCTACTGTTTTGCACACGAGGGCTAATGAGACCGGGACCTACTGTTCATAGCCGATTCCGAACGGCTACGAACTCTATGCCACAGTGAGATTCGAACCCACGAACTCCGGTACCGACGATCAGCGCCCTAACAAATCGGCCAGAATTCCTTTCAATTGGATTGAAAAAAGGACAATTGAAATAAAGTCATTTTATTATAATATACACTAATGAATAGTATGATTTATGGTGTAAAGAAAACCGTAAGTTATAACACCCTATTTTCATAGTACAATAGATTTATCACATACAGAAAGATTAAGTCCTTATTTCCCCCACACATCGAATTTACAAAGTAAATGATACTGTATGCTTTTGTGATGTTTCTGCCTTAGGTCGTAATTGCGATTATACGCAACAAAGAATTAATAACTGGGAATGTCGAACAAATTAATTTCCCCAATTTACAATTTACGAATCATTTGTTCAAATATTTGCAGTTAATTCGAAATATTCCGACTGCAAGGAAATGGCATTCGTATCTCATGATGTGTGTTCCATTTGTATTGAAATGAAATGAAAATATAGGAGTTTGTAATACCTCATCTTTTGTGAATACTCGGCATAGATGCCAGGAAATACCATTCTATACGTCAAATATGTGTTATTGCTAATTGCCATGTCTTAAAAATTAGGGATAAATATTGCGAGAAGATATTCACATTCTCTTATCTCACATTCTGATTGTTACATTGGGATTTGATAAATTTTAAGGATATAAATGTTCTATCTATACTTGATTGTGTGGATTGGTAATGCTATGTATAATTCAAAATAATTTTTCATGAAGATTCAATTTTTTCTTCTTCAAAATCATTGAATCTTTTGGTAATGCTTTGGATAATTCATGTTATATAACATGGCTTTATTAAAATATAGGAGTTTGTTAAGGCCTCATCCTTTGTGAATACTCGGCATAGGTACCAAGAAATAGCTTTCCATATGTCAAATATGTGTTATTGCAACTTATATATAATCACTTTTTCATAAAGATTCAATATTTTCTTCATTAAAATTATTGTATCGATTGGTAATGCTGTGGATAATTCAAAACACTTATTCATACATTTTCAATTTTTCTTCTTGAAAATCATTGTATCGATTGGTAAATTCTGTGGTAGAATTTTTATTGATGCCTCATTATTAATAATCAGTATACACATTTATTATTATTCGACACCGACATTTGTTTTCTTACATGCTTCTAATTTAAAATACTGGCGAAAATCAAGAAACTTTCAAATTGCCTACATCAAAGTTTTATCTTTAATGAAAGATAAAACGAAATTAAGATAACAGAATGAAATACAAAAGAAATTAATTTTAAAAAGAAAGCCCTAAAAAATAAAATTATATTTTAATTTATTATTAATATTTTTATAAAACATATACATATGATAATATTGCCGTATCCAGAAACAGAAGTTTAACACTAAACATACCATATAACGGGTCAAATGACCCATTATATGTTAAAAATGAAATGGGAAATAAATTTAAAATCCTTATTTTTTGTGTTTATAATACATAAAACTTGACTTTTATGTATTATAAACACAAAGAATAAGAATTTTTAATTTATTACCCATATACCTTATGGGTCATTTGACCCGTTATATGTTATGTTTAGTGTTAAGGGCATTATATTACGTCATCAACACACACACTCACACTCACACACACACACACACTCACACACACACACACACACACACACACACACATACATAACACATATATATTATATATATATATATATATATATATATAATGTAAATAATTGAATTTATTCAAGTTACATTTTAAAGAATTTGATCAACTGGACTGACAAAAAGACAATGGAAATAAAGTTATTTTATTTAAATATATACTAATAAATAGTATGATTTATGGTGTAAAGAAAACCACAAAATATTTCGACATATTTTCATAGTACAATAGATTGTAAACACACACACACACACCGAATTTACAAAGTAAATGATACGGTATGCTTTACTGATGTTTCTGCCTTAAGGCGTAATTGCGATTATACGCAACAAAGAATTAATAACTGGGAATGTCGAACAAATTAATTTCCCCAATTTACAATTTACGAATCATTTGTTCAAATATTTGCAGTTAATTGGAAATATTCCGACTGCAAGTAAATGGCATTCTTATCTCATGATGTGTGTTCCATTTGTATTGAAATGAAATGAAAATACAGGAGTTTGTTAAGCCCTCATCTTTTGTGAATACTCGGCATACGTACCAGGAAATACCATTCCATACGTCAAATATATGTTATTGCTTATAGCCAGGTCTTAAAATCATGAATAAATATTGCGAGAAGTATTCAGATTATCTGGTGATTGTTACATTGGGATTCGAGAAATTTTAAGGATAATAAACTTTCTATCTCTACTTGATTGTGTCGATTGGTGATGCTACGGATAATTCAAAACTCTTTTTCATGAAGGTAAAATTTCTTCTTCTTCAAAATCATTGTATCGATTTGTAATACTGTGTATAATTCAAAACACTTTTTGTTATGAAGATTCAGTGTTTTCTTCATTAAAATCATTGTATCAATTGGTAATGCTGTGGATAATTCAAAACACATTTTAATAAAGATTCAATTTTTTCTTCTTCAAAATCATTGTATCGATTTGCAATACTGTGTATAATTCAAAACACTTTGTTATGAAGATTCATTTTTATCTTCATCAAAATCATTGTATCAATTGGTAATGCTGTGGATAATTCAAAACAAATTTTAATAAAGATTCAATTTTTTCTTCTTCAAAATCATTGAACCGATTGGTAATACTGTGTATAATTCAAAACACTTTGTTATGAAGATTCAGTTTTTTCATCATTAAAATCCTGTATCAATTGGTAATGCTGTGAATAATTCAAAACAAATTTTAATAAAGATTCAATTTTTTCTTCTTCAAAATCATTGTATCGATTTGTAATACTGTGTATAATTCAAAACACTTTGTTATGAAGATTCAGTTTTTCCTTCATTAAAATCATTGTATCAATTGGTAATGCTGTGAATAATTCAAAACACATTTTAATAAAGATTCAATTTTTTCTTCTTCAAAATCATTGAATCGATTAATAATGCTGTGGATAATTCAAAACACTTTTTCATAAAGTTTCAAATTTTTTCTTCTTCAAAATCATTCTATCAGTTGGTAATTCTGTGGATAATTCTAAACACTTTTTCATACAGTTTTAATTTTTTTTCTTCAAAAACATTGTATTGATTGGTAAATTATGTTGTATACTTGTGGCATATTAGAATTGTTAATAGATGCCTCATCATTAATTATCAGTATACACATTTATTATTCTTTTACACTTTTATTATTAGAATGTACTCTACACAGACATTTGTTTTCTTAAATGCTTCTAATTCTAAATACTAGCGAAAATTAATAAACTTTCAAATTGGCTACCGGAAACTTTTATCTTTAGTGAAAAATAAAACAAAATTAATATAACAGAATGGAATACAAAAAAAAATAATTTTAAAGAAATCCCAAAAAAGTAAAATTATATCTTTATCTATGATTACGTTTTTATGAAAACACATGCATATGACAATGTTGCCGTATACAGAGACAGAAATTTAAAGGCATTAAATTACGCCAGCCTCA
Source organism: Pardosa pseudoannulata (assembly GCA_032207245.1). Taxonomy (NCBI): domain Eukaryota; kingdom Metazoa; phylum Arthropoda; class Arachnida; order Araneae; family Lycosidae; genus Pardosa; species Pardosa pseudoannulata. The sequence goes on along the minus strand of CM063511.1, from coordinate 37,646,384 downwards.
AACATATATATATATATTATATATATATATATATAAAATAAATAATATATATAAGACAGACACACACACACAGACAGACACACACACACACACGTATATATATATATATATATATATATATATATATATATATATATATATATATATATATATATATATATATATATATAAATGTAATGAGACTGACTTCTCTATGGGGGGTTGCAGTCATGGCCATAAAAATGATACCGTTTCAGCTAAAGACCTTTATTAAGATAACTTTGAAGGACGGGTTTCCACTTCATCATAGGGACAAACTGAAGGGTCAGCTAGCATGGAGTTTTATGTACAAGACACGTAACACCTGGGTCAACATCTGTGAAAAAATATCTCTAGAAAAAACTGTCTCCACTAGCGTGTATCTCTTTTTTATTTTTAAATTTCCTAAATTGTCCGCTAGGGCCATGTAGGTTTATAATTGGCCAGGCCCCTTCTCTGATTGCGTAACCACAGTAGTCAATTTAGGTTAGGGGTTAAAAAGGGGAATGGAAAATGAAGCGGGAATTTTTACCTTTGATTTAAGTTTTGAAAATCCCTGAAAAATTTCCTTACACTTATATATATATATATATATATATATATATATATATATATATATATATATATATATATATATATATATATATATATATATATACCATTCTCGGTTAAATATACATTTTAACTTGGAAGAACGTTCCCGTTTACCAGTAAAACAGATAAACCATTATACACAAATTTAAAAAAAATGAACAGTAAACAAAATGAACACTAGAAAAAAACCGCACGCAGAGAGCTAACCGAAACAGGTGAAAGAATAATCAGTCGCATCTCACCAATCAGCACTTACAATATATCGAATCAAGCCAAACAAAGATAGTTGAAATATGCTATTTCTGCAAGGTAAATCGAATAAAACATTTTAACTGGTCGATTAAGAAACCTTTTGGGAAATTAGATTCCAAACCAAGATTAATAAGTTTGTAAACATCCACATGAAATTCTGTAACTTAATTATGTATCATTTTACTACGCAAAAAAAAATTGTACACTGAATTTCTTTTTATATAAGTATCAATACATGCATAGCAATTAGAATCTTTTTTTAACAGAAAACTTAAATGTTTTACGTTTAACAAATAATCGATGTGTAATTGAGCCATTTAAACTTTAAATCGAAACATCTAGAAAATCAATACAATCTTCATCGTTAGGTTTAGTTTCAGTTGATTTTAATGTATCTGGAAAGAAGCTAAAATTTATCAAGTCACCATCTATGTTTCTAAAACGTATTATAATATTATCTATATAGCGAAAATAAGTGGAATTCAACAAAGTACCTGTTATTCATTGTGTATGAAGTCTGCTATAGTTTTAACGATTGGTACCAGTGTTCATCATACTGCAACAACAGTTTAAAATGCTGACACAACGGAGCAGTAGTCCGTCAGCTTGTCACCTCAGACAGATCACTGATTATTTTTCTGATCTTGGTGTGTAGGCCACAGACCTGCGATGCAGCACAAAAAAGTGTAAGTTCTTATTCTTTTAGTAATTCTTTTAACTTGTCGGATTTTAAATCTTATTTTATGAAGATGCAAACTTTTAAATTTAATACTTCCTCTCATAAGAATTGCCTGACTTGCCCGAAAGCAAATTTTGTAAATGTCACAAATGTGTTTACTTGATCAAATGCTTAAAATGTAATAAGTATTACATGAGACAAACAAATAATAAGCTATGCATACGTTTAAATTTACATAGAAGTCAAGTTAGCCGAACAATCTAAACATCTTTCCTTTGAAATGCAACATTTCAAAAACTAGAGTTTTCCGAATATTGTTGGTTTTATAATTGATATAGTTCCAGATTTAAAAAGACTTAATTTGTGGGAAATTCATCATTATTTACAGTTTCTTATGTTGTATCCATATGGAATAAATACTATTATATTCAATAAACAGTGCTTAACAGGGGAAAATGTCAACGAATTATTTACATACCTAAAAAATACAAAGGTTCATCTTTAAATAAGCATAGTGGATGTAGAGTTAAATGATAAAAAAAATAAACCTTGACTAATATAAAACATTATTTATTTATATTGCTATTTTATTATGCTAATAATATCCATAACACTAACACTATCTGTCAAAGTAAACTTAAAAATCTAGCTTATTCCTTAAGGCTTAAAGGGATTAAGTGCATGTGGATGTATGTTAATGCAAAGCAATATATACTTTTATTTGATGCAAACAATATTCAAATTTTACAAGTCATTTTGTACTTGTTTCATCTAAATGCTTTATATTTTCATTTGTATTTAATTTCTATTTCTAATCCATCTATTACAAAAGTCGAATGTATTGATTACAAAAACAGTAAGTATAATATATTACATAAAAAAATCTTTAATATATATAATAATTTACTACCTATTAAAGCAAATATAAAATGTAGGTATAGATTTAAAAAACCATTTTGTTGTACTATGTATAACTACAATAAAACAAAAATTATATATATATACATACATACATATATGTGTGTATAATATAACGCCATAATTTCTCGTCAGGTGTCGTGAATGTATTTGATTTCAAAAACGATACAGTATTAGATTTTTAGATGGCTATATTAGTTCAAAAGTTATCTTAATCAAAATTTCTATTTCAAATTATTTGTATGCTATATACAATATACTACCTTGTATGCTATTTGTATTATATTATATTATATTAGTGTAAATTTGTTTGACATTTGTAATAAGATTTGGTAATTATCACGTAGAAATATACTTTAAAATTTCTGCCATTTTGAGTTCACACATGCTCACAATTAAATATAAAGTGATGAATATAACTCCAAACTATAAATGTGTAATGGATGATAACCTTTAAATTATAATGTATATTTTCACACCTCAGTTGTGCAGAAATAAAAAAAAGTCATCTTTACTCTACATATTGATGTTATGAAGTATTTAGTACAGTATGTTCGAAACATACTTCGAGTTACGCTATAATTGTGATTAAATACGTAAAACAATTAACAAATAGAAAATGTTGAACAAATTAAATTCCCCGATTTACAATTTAAGAGTTATTTATTCAAATATTTGCAGTCAATTCGCATTTTAACTTGGAAGAACGTTCCCGTTTACCAGTAAAACAGATAAACCATTATACACAATTAAAAAAAATGAACAGTAAACAAAATGAACACTAGAAAAAAACCGCACGCAGAGAGCTAACCGAAACAGGTGAAAGAATAATCAGTCGCATCTCACCAATCAGCACTTACAATATATCGAATCAAGCCAAACAAAGATAGTTGAAATATGCTATTTCTGCAAGGTAAATCGAATAAAACATTTTAACTGGTCGATTAAGAAACCTTTTGGGAAATTAGATTCCAAACCAAGATTAATAAGTTTGTAAACATCCACATGAAATTCTGTAACTTAATTATGTATCATTTTACTACGCAATATATAATATATATATATATATATATATATATATATATATATATATATATAATATATATATATAATATATATATATAAAACTGAATTTCTTTTTATATAAGTATCAATACATGCATAGCAATTAGAATCTTTTTTTAACAGAAAACTTAAATGTTTTACGTTTAACAAATAATCGATGTGTAATTGAGCCATTTAAACTTTAAATCGAAACATCTAGAAAATCAATACAATCTTCATCGTTAGGTTTAGTTTCAGTTGATTTTAATGTATCTGGAAAGAAGCTAAAATTTATCAAGTCACCATCTATGTTTCTAAAACGTATTATAATATTATCTATATAGCGAAAATAAGTGGAATTCAACAAAGTACCTGTTATTCATTGTGTATGAAGTCTGCTATAGTTTTAACGATTGGTACCAGTGTTCATCATACTGCAACAACAGTCTGGAATGCTGCGACAACGGTATGCAGTAGTTCGTCAGCTAGTTACCCCAGACAGATCACTGATAATTTTTCAGCTCTTGGTGTGTAGGCCACAGACCTGCGATGCAGCACAAAAAAGTGTAAGTTCTTATTCTTTTAGTAATTCTTTTAACTTGTCGGATTTTAAATCTTATTTTATGAAGATGCAAACTTTTAAATTTAATACTTCCTCTCATAAGAATTGCCTGACTTGCCCGAAAGCAAATTTTGTAAATGTCACAAATGTGTTTACTTGATCAAATGCTTAAAATGTAATAAGTATTACATGAGACAAACAAATAATAAGCTATGCATACGTTTAAATTTACATAGAAGTCAAGTTAGCCGAACAATCTAAACATCTTTCCTTTGAAATGCAACATTTCAAAAACTAGAGTTTTCCGAATATTGTTGGTTTTATAATTGATATAGTTCCAGATTTAAAAAGACTTAATTTGTGGGAAATTCAGCATATACTACACTTTCTTATGTTGTATCCTATACGGAATAAATACTATTATATTCAATAAACAGTGCTTAACAGGGGAAAATGTTAACGAATTATTTACATACTTAAAAAATACAAAGGTTCATCTAAATAAGCATCGTGGATGTAGAGTTAAATGATAAAATAAAATTAAACCTTGACAAACATAAAACATTTATTTATTTTGCTAGTAATCTCCATAACACTAACACTGTCTAATTAAACTTAAAAATCTAGTTTATTCCTTAAGGCTTAAATAGATAAGTGCATGTGGATGTATGTTAATGCAAAAACAATATATACTTTTATTTGCTACAAACAATATTCGAATCTTACATAACATTTTGAACTTGTTTCATCAAAATGCTTTATATTTTCATTTGTATTTAATTGCTATTTTTAATCCATCTATTACAAAAGTCGAATAATGTGTACTGATTACAAAAAAGAATACGTATAAAATCCTAATTAAAAAACCTTTAAGATATATATTAATTTACTACCTATTAAAAGCAATATAAAATGCCGCTATAGATTTAATAAACCATTTTGTTGTACATGTATAACTGCAATAAAGCAAAAATTATATATATATATATATATATATATATATATATATATATATATATATATATATATATATATATATATATATATATATGCACACACACACATTGTCGCATAAAGAAACTTTGCCAGTGAGCTCAGCGGCCGAATGGTCAAAGCACAAGATCCAGACCCGAAGATTGTGGGTTTGATGCTCGGCATGGCGGTTAATCCAAAGTATGGATTTTTAATTTAAAAATGTTGTTTATTGTTGCTTTATGTTCTCGAACATTTAGATCTTTCTTTAATATGTAAATTAGTAATTTCTCGAATATTCCGTTTGGGTATAAAAACTGACACTTACTAGTTGTAGGCAACTTCTTGATCTTGTAAAGTTGCGGGTTGCTTCTTAGCTTCAATAAATTCGTTTACTAAGTTAAAAGGTGTGCTCATTCGAATCTTCGTGACAATATACATATATATATATATATATATATAATATATATATATATATATATATATACATATGTGGGTGTATAATATACCGCCGTAATTTCTCGTCAGGTGACGTGAATGTATTTGATTTCAAATACGATACAGTATTAGATTTTTAGATGGCTATATTAGTTCAAAAATTTTCGTAATTAAACTTTCTATTTAAAATTCTTTTTATGCTGTATACAATATACTACCTTATATGTTCTTTGTATTATATTATATTTTATTGATGTCAATTTGTTTGATATTTGTATTAAGATTTGGTAATTATCACGTAGAAACATGCTTTCAAATTTCTGCCATTTTGAGTTCACACATGCTCACAATTAAATATAAAGTGATGAATATAACTCCAAACTATAAATGTGTAATGGATGATAACCTTTAAATTATAGTGTATATTTTCACTTCTCAGTTGTGCAGAAATTCTAAAAAATCACCTTTACTCCAAATATTGATGTTATGAAGTATTTAGTACAGTATGTTCGAAACATACTTCGAGTTACGCTATAATTGTGATTAAATACGTAAAACAATTAACAAATAGAAAATGTTGAACAAATTAAATTCCCCGATTTACAATTTAAGAGTTATTTATTCAAATATTTGCAGTCAATTCGAAATATTCCGGCTGTAAGGAAATGACATTCTTATCTTATGACATGTGTTTCATATGCATTGTAATGAAATTAATTTATGGGAGTCTTTTAAAACCCCATCTTTCTGTGAATATGCAGTAATATTCAGTAAAGGAGTTAAGATACATCATTCCATACATCTACATGTGTTATTGATTATCAATGTGTTATTAAAATCATGCATAAATTTTAAAAAATTATATATAAAATATTTGGTATTCTTATAACATATGCTCTATCCGTACGAAAATTTTGATTAAGAAAAGAATGTTTCAGATTTGATCTTCTGTATTCACAAAAGATTATCCAGACTACTAGATAATTTCGAAGCAACGTTCCATACCTCAAAATTTTATATTTGTTTATTAGTGAGTGTTAAATAAGAATATTTTGAATACGTACTGCTATACGTTCTTCCCATTTGTAATTGTGAGTTTCAGGAAATCCACGAATTCAAGCAGTTCATCGAAGCTTGGATCTGTTTAAGGGTAATATATTAAATTAGTGGTTCTCTACGGTGCGATACCGCCCTTCGGGGAGCGGGGGAACGATGATGGGAGGTAGTGACTTTGTTTAAGAAGATAGGGTGGCTATGTGAACAAGTTTGGTTTTTCAAATTTGATTTTAAAAATAGTAAATAAATTTATTACATTAATTATATAATTTATATTTTACAAGTAATAAAACTAACTCGGTAGATCCAGAACCAGTTATTTTCATTTCCTATAACTTACGTGAGATTGTGCAGGCATTCAGAAAAATATATTTAATCAACAACATTCGTTTGGTTTTGTTTAAAACGCTACGGTCAACTCTTTTGCAACACGAAGGCTATGGATATTAGGATTTATTACTGAAAGTCATTTCCGAACGGCTACGAACATCTAAGCTCCAGTGTGATACGAACTACTGAATCGAATGTCAGTGCCCTAACCATTTAGCAATAGCATTTATTTGAGTATTGCTTCAGCGTGTCTCAGTAACAAAAATTTGATTTGTAATTTTATTGAAGAAAAATATTTAAATATTTTGCTCTTATAATTGAGTACTTTTCCTACTCTATGGGATTTTTACATAGGGGACGTTAAACACATTTTGGTTCCATAGGGGAGCGTTGAACATATTTCGGCTCCGTAAGTAAGCCGGTAGTTTAAAACAGGTTGAGAATCACTGTTCTAAATGATTCAAGATATGTATTACTGAATTTAATTTTTTTAATATAAAGCCCTGTATTTTTGGGAAAATTATGATGGAAATATTTGACATATTACTGTCATTAATAATTTACTATTCATAATTATTTCATACCCTTTACTGCAGTTGAGAATACATAGCTATACGGCATATGATAATACAAAAGAAATCATGTCATAATTATACATTGTATGCGGATTACATAGCAATTGTATCCCGGTTGCAATCAGATTGAAACAGCTTGAAGTTAACTAGTAAGGTTTCAATCACTACACAAATTTCAGGATGTAATTAGTTTATATTATGCCAATCTTGTATAGCATTAAGTTTTAACACATTCCTTATAGGGAAAACTTTTGCTTTTCTAATACTGAAAAACAGTAAAAAGAATGCTGAAATCTGTTATCTCAAATATGTATCTTTTTAAAGCAAGGTTAAATATGCAATGGTAACAATATCAAATATGAAAGCAGTGAAAGATATAAATGCAACATAAATAAAACACTATTGGAATTCTTTAATTTTATTTCACTTTCTTATTCTAACTATTTTTACAGCAAATAAGATTATGTTGCCGCAATTTAAAAACAGAAGTGCAGGATATTCATTCACTTCAGCATAACCAAAAATTGTATTTGAAATGGCGTGAAATGACGTCCTAAATCGTGTACGTGTTAAATATTTCAAATAATTTTTGATTAAAATTCTCTCAGAAGTAACTTCCTCAAATATGCTATGTGCCACTTTCTTTTGTACATAATTATTTGTGAATATTTTTATTCACATTTTTGTGTGTATAATACCATGTATTCCTAATAATTTAAAATGAAAAGTTTAAATTGTGGTGTGTCACTTTAGGTATATTTCTACATTTTTTAATCCGTTTGATTGGGAAAGAATGTATTTCAGCTTTAATCTTCTGTGAATACATATAGATAATCGAAAACAACGCTCCATACCTCAAAATTTTATATTTGTTTCTTAGTGACTGGTTAATAAGAATGATTTGAATTAGAAATGCGATACGTTCTTCTCATTAGTAAATGTTGGATTCAAGAAAACCACGAATTCAAGCAGTCCACCGAAGCCTATATCTGTTTATAGATAATATTCGAAATTAGTTGTTCTCAACGGTGTTATACCGCCCTACGTGGGGCGGTGGAACGATGATAGTAGGGAGTAATATTGTTTAGGGCCTAGGGCGGCAATGTGAGTAAGTTTTGGGTTTCACACTTCACTTTAAAAATTCTAAATAAATGTATTACATTAATTTAAACGATTTTTACTAGTAATAAAACAAACTAACGCAGTAGATCCAGAACCAGTTAATTTCATTTCCTATATACTACGTGACATTGTGCTGGTATTCAGAAAAATATATTTAATCAATAACATTTGTTTAGTTTTTTTTTCCATTTCTACTGTTAACCCTTTTGCAACCCGAAGGCTATTGATATTAGGTCCTACTACACAAAGTCGATTCCGAACGGCTACGAACATCTAAGCCCCAGTGGGATATGACCTCCGGAACCGAATATCAGTGCCCTAAGCATTTAGCCATATCATTTATTTGAGCGTTGCTTCAGCTTGTCTTAGTAACAAAAAATTGATTTGTAATTTGATTGAAGAAAAGTATTTAAACATTTTACAACAGGTTACACTATGAAATTTTTACAAAGGGGGGTGTTAGATACATTTTGGTTTCATAGGGGGCGTTAGACACATTTTGGTTCCTAAGGGGTGAGTCAAACATATTTCGGCCCCTTCTGGGGGGCGGTAGTTTAAAACAGGTTGAGAATCACTGTTCTAAATGATTCAAGAGTTGTATCACTGAAGTTCAGTTTTTTTCTATATAAAGCCCTGTATTTTTTGGAAAATTCTGTGGGAAATAGTTATGACATAGCATTGTCATTAATAGTTTCCTATTCATAATTATTTCACATCCTTTACTACAATTGATAATACGACAGATGAGAATACATAAGAAATCATGTCATAACTGTACAATCTATATGGATTACTTGGAAATTGTATCATGGTTGGAATCAGATTGAAGGAGCTTGGAGTCAACTAGCAAGTTTTCATTCACTGTACACATTTCAGAATTCAATTAGTTTATATTATACCAATCTTGTATAGTATTAAGTTTAGCATATTCATTATAGGAAATCGTTTTATTTTTCTAATACTGAAAAACAGTAAAACAGTATAACGAATGCTGAAATTGATTGACACAAATATGTATCGTTTTAAAGCAAGGTTAAACATGCAGTGGTAACAATATCAAATATGAAAGCAGTGAAATATAAAAATGCATCACAAGTAAAACACTAATGAAATTCTTCAATTTTATTTCACTTTCTTATTCTAACTGTTTTTAACAACACATAAGATTATGTTGCCTCAGTTTAGAAACAGAAGTGCAAAATATGCATTCACTTCAGCATAACCTAAAATTGTATTTGAAATGACGTGAAATAATGTCCTAAATCGTGTATGTGTTAACTATTACAAATACTTTCGATTAAGGTAACTCTCCAAAGTACCTTCCTCAAAAATGCTATGTGTCACTTCATTTTAGACAAATTATTTGTGAATATACTATTCATTTTTGTGTGTATAATACCATGTATTCACAATCACTTAAAATGAAAGGCTTGAATTGTAGTGTGTCACTTTATGTATATTTCTATTCACTTTAATTGAATGTAAAATAATTAAATAAATTATACAATATAAAACCAAATAGTATGTATTATGGAATGCATATACAAAATTACAATACCTGATATATCACGTACTAATCGTGAATCTGTTAACTATTTAAAATCCTTTTCAATTAAGATGCTCTCAAAAGTACTTTGCTCAAAAATTTTATGTGCCACTTCCTTTTATACATAATTATTTGTGAATATTGCTATACACATTTTGTGTGTATCATACCATGTAATCATAATCATTTAAAGTGAAAGGTTTGAAATGTGGGGTATCACTTTATGGATATTACTATTCTCTTTAAGTGAATGTAATATAAATAAAACAATATAAACCAAATAGTATGTACTATGGAATGCATGTATAAAATTACAATTCTTAATATATCATGTCCCAATTGTGTATGTGTTAGCTATTTCGAATATTTTTTGAAGGAGGTATTATCAAATGTACCTTCATCAAAAATGGTATGTGTCACTCTTTTTTGTAAACAGTTATTTGTGAATATTTCTACTGACATTTTTGTGTGTATAGTACCAATTATTCACGATCATTTAAAGTGAAAGGTTTGAATTACTGATATTCACTTTATGCATTTTATACAGTGAATGTAAAATAAATTAAACAATATAAAACAAAACTCTAAGTATTGTGGAATGAATGCACAATATAACAATGCGTAAAATATTTGCCTATTACAGTACAATTATCATTACAAATATCAATCTGATTACTAATATAATTACTATTACTAATATAATTATAAGTACTAATATAATTGCTATTACTATTACAATTACAATAACTATTATAATTACTATTACTATTACAATTACAATAACTGTTATAATCACTATTACTATTACAGTTACAATAACTATCACAATTACTATTACAATAGATGTTACAATTGCTATTACAATTGCTATTACAATTATTTCAATTATTATTACAATTACGATTACAATTGCTATTACTATTTCTATTGCTATTACTATTGCTATTGCTACTACAATTGCTATTACTATTACAATTGCTATTACTATTACAATTGCTATAGTCATTACAATCGCTATATTACAATCGCTATAACTGTTACAATTGCTATTACTATTACAATTATTATTACTATTACAATTGCTATTCCTATTCCTATTACAATTTCCATTACTATTACAATTTTTGTTACTATTATCATTAATATTACTATTACTAATATAATTACTATTAGTACCATATTTTGAAGATTGAAAGTAAATGTTTCAGTGACATTTCTGTCTTGCGCCATAATTGCGATTAACCACAACAAAGAATAACTAGAAAATGTTAAGCAAATTAATTTCCTCAATTTACTATGTACGCGTCATTTATTCAAATATTTGCAGTTAATTCGAAACATCCCGACTGCAAGGAAATAACATTCTTATCTCGGACATATCCCATCTACATCGAAAATGAAATGGAATGAAAAGGTTATTTAAACTGTTATCTTTTGAATACCCAATACAGACGCCAAGAAACGCTAGCATATACATCAGCACTGGAAAGCAGTTTATTACCCAGTTTTAAAAAGCATTGTTTTAAATAATTCCAGATGTTCTTCCTATTCTGAAAAGATTCTTGAATGGAAATGCGGAGAATTCTTGGAATTCAAACATTCCATCTATTCGTGTTTCAGACGATTCTCGATTTTCTTCAAAAATCAAGAGAAAATCTTGTAAAATTCATTAATTTTCAAATTTTTCACCTTCCAAGATCAGACATCTATTGCAAAATTTTTATCTGTTATAGTTTTTTCATTAAAACAAAATAATTGGCTCATTATAATTTTATATTTAATATTATATGGGTTCAGAAAATTGAATTAATTGATTCTCCAATCACTTGTATTTCCTTCAAACACATACACAGACACAGATATAAGCACATTCATGCATGTGTAAGGTTGGATTGTGGATATTCAAATTAAAAGTCACAGCTTTTTCACTATCTTTTAGTAATTAATGTGACAGAAAAAAGACTACCTACACGGACTTTTTCTAAAACAGTATAAAAATAGAAATTATTTTTGTAAGAATTGCTCCATCCAGTTGTACTTATATAACATAGTGAAACAGGAATTGTTAAATAGTACATATTTCTTAAGTTTTAAATGAGACATTTGTTGATAAATTTAAAATACTTATTTTTGTAATAGGAAACTAAATTCTCTTCTATCGCTAGCTCATAACATTTTTTCTGTTACTAGTATAATAAAATGATTATCATTTAAGTGTCTTATTTATTTCTCTTGAAAACGTTTAACAAGCCATTAACTCTCTAACCGGTTTGCACGTACAATTCCGCAAGTTGTCAGGTACAATTATCGACCTCCAAAAACGTTCCAAAAATGGATGTATTGTACATTTCTGCTAGTGCTTTCCCCCATGGAGTTTTGTGGTAGGAGGGTCAGGTCGATTGTTTAGGAACTGCACCCCACTTTGACTGTCATTTATTGAGGGATGCACCCTTACTTTCTGAGGCACAAAGACGCTGATAGCTTCTCATGGCTTTGTCAATCTCTATTTCGAAGTATTTCGCTTCCGGTAACATATGCATCTCTAATTGCACCACTTAAATATCTTCGATGACTTTCGTAAAAACATATAAATAATTATCTTAAAAATATTTTTATTCGTATTTTTAGAACCCATTATTTCTTATGGAATGATCTTCTAGACTTGACGAGCTTTATGTGTATTAAAAATGAACAATCAATAATGTCTATATATCGATTTATAACCTGAAGTAAAGGGACAATAACGAGGGTGGGTTTCCGTATTCCCGTATTCGACAAAGGGTGAAGTAAAAAATCATAGAACACTTTGGTCACTGACACAATAAAACTTTAGCGTATTATTTTGGAGACTTTTTTTTCTCTCGGTGTGTTCCACTCGGGGGGTTAAGACACATAAAAATCAAAATATCAAAATTCTGATGTGAAAATTTTGAAAAAAATAACAAATATAATACAAATTTATAAAGAAATCGGGAACAAACATAGGAATATGCCCAAAAGAAAATATTTCTGCGTTTTATATCTGGGTGGATTTTTTTTCTACTTAAAGGTTTTTGATTTAAATTATTATACAGCGTTTATTTTTTATTATGAAACACCCAAAGTTACATTTATTTTTAAAGTAATAAAATATTTGGTAAAAATATATTGAATACTAAGGAAAAAAATGTAAGGAAAAAATTATTTTAAAAATTTATTGACGTTGCCACGCTTATAGTCATCACAAATGTAATTAGAATAAATTAAAATTCCAGCATTGTCTGTATGAGGATTCGGCACTGGTAGTTCTCGTACTGCACCCCGTTGTGCTGACCACTGCTCCATGGGTACGTTGAGAGTGAATGGTTTCAAGCGGCATTATAATTTAAAAAGTGAGAAATTCTCGATATTTAATAAAAAAACGATTTTCTATCGGATCAAATTGTGAATCTAAACCATTCTCGAATTAATTTAATTACACACACAAATTTTCCTCGCAATCAGACCAGCCGTTTAGAATGAGTTATATTACAAACACAAGAACGGAAGAATTTTATATAGAGAGATATTGTCTCGAAAATAAAGGGCTTTTAATTAAAAATTTTAAATAAATTATAAAAAAAAATCATTTACAAAGGTATAACGAATATTCTAATAAAAATATTAAAAATATAATATATTGAAGAAACCTCACTAAATTATCTGATATCTACATTATATCTATAATATATATCATTTATTTCTACTTATATTTTCTTGAAATCCTATAATGCACCTTTGTAATTGCAATATATATTATATGCAATGCATTACTATTTCATAATTTTATTTTCATATGCACATGTAGAAAAATCGAAATTTAATTACATATTTCTTAGTAATTTAATAAGGATTATCATATCGCCAGTAAATTTTTACAAAATTGTAAAATATAAATATAAAATAGTTTTATTAAATCATTTATAAAAATTAATTTTAAGTTGAAAATTAACTGGTTTACATTTCGCACTGTTTCAGATACGTAAATCTCTAATTAATTCACTACTACTTTAATAATAACTTCCTACACCAGTATTTAACCACACTTTATAGGTATTATCATGCATAATTCATCGTAAATATCGATGAATCAATCAAGACTGTCTGGATTTCAGCTACTCGTTGCTGTCTAGAGAATTAGTCGCTTGAAGGACAAATAAATGACTTTTTAATAGCTTCTAGTTTACAGTGCGTAGTCAAACTATATATTCTCTTAACTTCCTGAAACTGGTGTGGATTTGATTTGTGTATATAAAGCTAATCAGTGTTCTAGATGTATAGATTTTTGCTTATTATTCATCATATATATTTATGTGTAAAAATATTTTAATATATAACCAAAATGTTGTATGTCTGTATCTCGTGAATGATTATATAAGTAAATTTATGCTAAAATACAAATACACTTATCTTATTAAGTGTCGTAGTTTTTAAATATTTTTTTTTTACTTTTACATACACGATCATAGACTATAAACATTTATTATACATAATATAATTATATACATTTATCTATTTAAACACTTCAAGGCATTATCGTGTATTCCATTTACATGATCAAATGTGTAGGCGACGACTCGTTGGTATTGATATTTCAAAGATTAAATCACACTGACGGTATGGTTGCTCTTAACCATTCAGATTGCCTTACGATGGCAAAATGTGTAGACGGATGCTCGTTGGTACATATATTTCAGATATTAAATCACAATGAAGGTAAGGTTGCTCGTAACCATTCATATTGCATTACGATGCTCAAGTGTGTGGGCAACTGCTCGTTAGTACAGATATTTCAGAGATTATATGACACTGTCGGTATGGTTGCTCGTAAACTTATTGACTTACTATGGCCTAGTGTGTAGGCGACTGCTAGTTGGTACAGATGTTTCAGAGTTTAAATCACACTGACGGTATGGTTGCTTGTAAATATTCGGATTGCCTCACGATGGCCAAATGTGTAGGCAACTACTCGTTGGTACAGAAGTTTCAGAGAAGAAATCACACTGACTGTATGGTTGTTCGTAACCATTCAGATTGCTTACGATGGCCAAATGTGTAGGCAAATGCTCGTTGGTACAGATGTTCCAGACATTAAGTCGCAATGACGGTATGGTTGATCGTAATCATTCAGATTTTTGGCGTTAAGCAGTAAATACCAATCTCATTATCTCTCGTGTAGAAACATTGCAGACAGTAGCGCTCTTTAGCAAACCAAACGGTTGAACGAGGGCATTATCATGCATAATTCATCGTAAATATCGATGAATCAATCAAGACTGTCTGGATTTCAGCTACTCGTTGCTGTCTAGAGAATTAGTCGCTTGAAGGACAAATAAATGACTTTTTAATAGCTTCTAGTTTACAGTGCGTAGTCAAACTATATAATCTCTTAACTTCCTGAAACTGGTGCGGATTTGATTTGTGTATATAAAGCTAATCAGTGTTCTAGATGTATAGATTTTTGTTTATTATCCATCATATATATTTATCTGTAAAAATATTTTAATATATAACCAAAATGTTGCATATCTGTATCTCGTGAATGATTATGTAAGTAAAAGTGAATTTATGCTAAACTACAAATACACTTATCTTATTAACTGTCATAGTTTTTAAATATTTTTTTTACTTTTCTATACACGATCATAAACTATAAAAATTTACTATACATAATATAATTATATACATTTTTCAATTTAAACACTTCAAGGCATTGCCGGTTATTTCATTTACATGACCATATGTGTAGGCGACGACTCGTTGGTATTGATATTTCAAAGATTAAGTCACACTGACGGTATGGTTGCTCGTAACAATTCAGATTGCCTTACGATGGCCAAATATGTAGGCAGATGATCGTTGGTACATATATTTGAGAGATTAAATCACAATGACGGTAAGGTTGCTAGTAATCATTCATATTGCATTACGATGGTCAAGTGTGTGGGCAACTGCTCGTTGGTACAGATGTTTCAGAGATTAAATCACACTGACGGTATGGTTGCTTGTAAATATTCGGATTGCCTCACGATGGCCAAATGTGTAGGCAACTACTCGTTGGTACAGAAGTTTCAGAGAAGAAATCACACTGACTGTATGGTTGTTCGTAACCATTCAGATTGCTTACGATGGCCAAATGTGTAGGCAAATGCTCGTTAAAACAGATGTTTCAGAGATTAAATCCCAATGACGGTATGGTGGCTCGTAATCATACAGATTTTTGGTGTTAAGCAGTAAATACCAGTCTCATTATCTCTCTTGTAGAAATGTTGTAGACAGTAGCTCTCCTTAGCTACCTGAACGGTCGAACGCGATCTTAATGGGGATTGAAGGTTCCAGTTCAACTTTTGAGATATATGTTCGTATTTGCTTCGAAACGACTGTAAACATTTTAATCAGTCCTGATGTAAAAAACTTATACCATAGCGCTTTAAACCAAACTTAATTAAACTGAACTATCTAAGTATTAACATCAATAACAGACTAACGCTATCAATATCTTATATTTTACATAATGTTTATGGACTTTTTTCTACAACTTATCAATTTTCAGAAAGTATATTTTTAAAGTACTTTTCGGTACAGTTATATTGTTCGTATCTTTTAGATTTATTGGATATTTTTATAAAAAATTATAATATATATAGACATTTTATATTTTATAGTTTCTAATATATAACATACGATTCAAATCAACAAACATGTCTGTACTGGTCATAAACTTCAGCTTATACAAAATATTTATTACACTGCGTATGTTTGCCTGTAGATGATAAATAATTTTATATTAACGTGAAAATGTATCGTTATTTTATTTTGTAAAACTAAATGTATTTTCCATAAAAATGTTCATTTAGAAAATATATAAATTAAACTCGTAAGAAAAACCATCAATATAAGTTATTGCACTGTCAATTACCAACTAGACGATGACAATATGTCGTAAGATATATTGAAAGTTAAATATCAATTTGAATAATATACAATACATTTAAAGATTATTATATGGTTATAGAAATTAAATAGAAAATGTCATTATGAAGCAAAGTAGAGAAAAAGTAATTTAATAATTCCATATGCGAACATATCTCAAAATGTTGTAATTATTCATATAAAAATATTAATATATATCATGCATTATTTAGAAAGGCAATATTACAATTTATTTTATAATTTACGATGATGGTATTAAATATAATAAAATAACATAAATTCATACACTTATATATATATAATATATATATATTATATATATATATATATATATATATATATATATATATATATATATATTATATTTATATATATATATGTGTGTATTGTTGTGTATATATATACATATATTATATATATATATTTTTAATATATATATTAATATATATATTATATATATATATTTATATACATATATTATACTCACAGATATAGATATATATA
Organism: Pardosa pseudoannulata; assembly: GCA_032207245.1. Classification (NCBI taxonomy): domain Eukaryota; kingdom Metazoa; phylum Arthropoda; class Arachnida; order Araneae; family Lycosidae; genus Pardosa; species Pardosa pseudoannulata. Next base: position 37,628,823 of record CM063511.1, on the reverse strand, counting down.
TATATATATATATATATATATTAATCATATAGATCGGTAAAAATATAATATTTACATATATACGAACAAATATCATATAATCATATATATATATACATCAATTCAAAAATAATATATTATATACAGGGTGTCTATAAAAAGAACTCCGGGGTTTTAAAAATTCATATCTCACTAACTATGAAAGATAGCAAAATTTAGTCGATTTCTCTGAAAAGAGTAGCTCAAAAAGTTTTACTCATGTCATTTGGGAATGTTTGTATGAACTATTGGCTGCGCTGCAGGGCGTTGACCTTGAAATGACGTCGCGAAATTTGAAATGATGTCGATTCCGCAACAAAAGGCTCAATGTGTTATTTGGCTCATAGAAACGAAGTCTGTAGTTACCGTACAAAGAAACTTTCGACGTAACTATGGTGTTAACCCGCCTTCTGACAAAACCATTCGTCAATGGTTCAGTGCATTTAAGGAAACAGGGAATGTTTTGAAGCAAAAGTCGCCGGGTAGGCCGAGTGTGTCTCAAGAGAAAGTGGACAGAACTCCGTTGGATTTTTTCTTCTGGGGGCATATCCAGAATCTTGTGTATGCAGAGAAAATTCGTGATGTTCAACATCTCAGGGAACGAATAGTCAATTGTGTGGCAACCGTCGCACCAGACATGCTCGCCAGGACATGGGAAGAGGTAGAATACCGTTTAGACTTCTGCCGTGCCACTAACGGGGCTCATATAGAACTTTACTAAGTGTTAAAAAAAACTTGAAAATGTAAGCTTGCCAGTCATGTATAAAACATGTATGTATGTCTTTTATTTCATTAAAATATTTTGCCTCAAAACCCCGGAGTTCTTTTATAGACACCCTGTATATATATATATATAAGGTATTTATATATATAATATATATATATATATATATATATATATATATATATATATATATATATATATATATATATATATATATATATATATATATATATATATAAACTCATTTATTTTGTAATCCTATTTAAATAACCAAGTGTTATCAAGTATAATTAATCTATAAAATATGAACACATTGCTACCCGTAAAAAATATCCTTATTTATCTCCTTTTCATGTTCTTACAGCTTCTTTTATACCACCTATTAATTATACTTAATCCCATTCTCTTAAATTATTGCTTTAGCAAAGAAAATATTGATCTATCAATCATGGTTAAAAGAGAACGTCGGTATCACACATAGTCCCAAGACTATGAGATTCTCTGAGGGGACCGGATAAATTGACATAAGTATTTCGGGGATCGTCTCCTAATTGCTGCTGTCAGCATGACAAGAAATGGTTTTGGAATAGGTTACAATTATTGTTACATTAAAGAAAAGATCTAAATTCAATTCTTTTCTGATCGATAAATTTTAAGGACCTATTGATGAAATGTATAATAACAATCTATATATATATTTCTATTTCTACAAGTAGATAATCTGATACATATTTCCATCTGTTATATCAGTATATATAATTTCTCATATTTATGCATATATTATGTATGTATGTATATATATATATATATATATATATATATATATATATATATATATATATATATATAATATATCTATATATCTATATGTCTATACATAGATCTATATGGTATATATCTGATATATATATCTTTACATAGATAATCATTAATTATTTTATCTGCTATGCATCTACTTAGTTTTTATATAGATATTATATTCTAACTCAAACACACACACATCACTCTATATATATATATATATATATTTATATATATATATATATAAATATATATATTTATATATATATGGGGAGAAAGTTATTGTATTTATTTTAATAGTTACATTATAGTCTTTTATTAATTCCGTAGTTATACCTTAAGAATTATATTTTTTTCTAATTCTACAACATCCTTATTTCATCATCTCACTAGTTTAATTTATTTTTAAAGCATGTTTCAAAATACAGGTTTGTATATGTTAGCTAATTTTCCACATTATCTTTGTTATTCAAATTTAGAACGTGTTACGTTTTTCAGTTTTCGATTTTTTATATTTAGTTTTTATTTCTTAATATCGATTTAAGAAACAGTTTTTTTTAATTACCTGATTTTTTAACTTCAGGTTATGGATAAATTAGTTTGTATTACAACACCTAATAACAAACTGTTTGTTACGTGTTTTCTATTTCTTGTGTAAGACCATTCAAATATGAATTAGAGTAAAAACTAATTTGCATGGTTTTAGTTTCGTTCCACAGGATGTACTAACGATTTGCTACAACAAGTGTTATCTTTACTAGTACATCTCTAAATAGCCCTGTATGTGTTCTAGCTTATTTCTGTTCTTTTTCTTATAAGGAATGCCTAGTACAAAAATTTGTGTATTGTTTAGTTTCCGTCTTATAGGAATGATCCTTTTTTTGCTGTGTGGCACATCACTGATGCTTAGACACGACTTTTCATAATTTACATATATGCCGAACGATGGCCGAGTGGTTAGGGTGCTGGCCTTCGAAACCGGAGTTCGTGGGTTCGAATCCCACTGTAGCATGGATATTTGTAGCCGTTCGGAATCGGCTTTAAGCAGTAGGTCCCTGTCTCATTAGCCCTCGTGTTGCAAAAAGTAGACCGTAGCGCTCCAAAAGCAAAACCAATATATGTATTATGTTTTATATATGTATGGTCCCTTATATATTTTATACTGTATATGTTTTTCACTCACTCACTTTTACTCTCTTTCTCTCTCTTTATCTTTCTTTCACACATTACACACGTGTGTTTGTAATATATATCAAAATCATTTCCCTAAATAATATAATATAATATATATATATATTATATATATATATATATATATATACATATTTATATATATATGTAATATATATATATATATATTATATATATATATATATAATATATATATATATATATATATATATATATATATATATATATATATATATATATATATATATGTATATAATATATATATATATATATATATATAATATATATATATATATATATATATATATATTAATTATACTCTTCTCCCAGTCTTTATTTTTAATACCTAGTTTCCTAGACGTAAAATGTTAGATAAATTAGTGATCTCAGACTTAAATTCTTTTATCGTATATATCTCTTATTTTATATTGTATCTTGTAGTATATATGTCTTGTAAATTATATAGTAAACATTATCAACTTGCATTCCATATGGTAATGCAAATATAAGTCCGTACTTGGATATAAAGAATAAGTACTCTACATTTTCAGTTATTTTTATCATAAATATTGTGATTGTTGCTACCTTATCCTTTTTAATCTTTATTTGTTTTCGAATTATTCATATTCAAACAATTTTCTGTCATTTGGATTTTTACGTAAAATATTTAGTACTAAATCTCTGATCGTAAGTAGTCTCAGAAGTGCATGCTCTAAAATACAGGTTCAAAACTGAGAGCTGGAAATATTTATATTTTTTATACACACACACCGGTAGAAGCAGAATATTTTCTAAATTATTTAGTATAACACCATGAAAATTAATTTAAACACGTTCTGTAATATTGAAGCTATTAAAGAGTCATTTATCTGTTCTTCTAGAGACTCAGTCTCTAGACAGTTCAGAGTAGCGTCATTCCCAGACAGTCTTGATTGATTCATCGATATTTATGATATATTATGCATAATAGTTATAAAATATAGTTTAAAGGTGATCTCTGTAGATACTGATAAAAGGCAAGTAAATAAATGGAACTTCGATGACTTTGATATCTTTATAAAACAAAGACAAACGACGATCGTATTCTAACATAATTTTTTTTTATTTTACTTCAAGTATTTATCGATTTTCTGTTTACACTTTTTTTATGCCTCTAGGAGGTTTATATTGAAAAAGAAGTGTATTAAGTATTCTATAGAATAGATAAATGTGGCATAGTTAGTAATAAATTCCTATATATTTTGTTTTTATTTCACATGCACAAACTTTTTTCCTTCTCTCTTACTCTCTCGCTCCATGCTTTTATTTTTCTGTCTCACTGTCGATCTCTCCTGCCAATGGTACCTAAAATGGGAACAAATCTTTAACCTCTGAAAGCTGACCGAATGGTTAGGGTGCTGGCCTTCAGTAGTGTTCGTGGGATCGAATCCCGCTGTGGCATGGATGTTCGTAGCCGTTCGTAATTAGATCTAAACAGTAGGTCTTAGTCTCATTAGCCCTAATGTCGTAAAAATGTAAACCGTAGTACACTAACCAAACCAAACCAAATCCTTTGCCATTGTCAAGATTGATTTTCTAACCTCTCTGCAGAAAGTTTTTTTTTTTATCAATTATATCATTTTAAACAACGTTAAATAAAAAACACATAGTATACAAATGTCTTATTTGAAATCACTTTCTTTAAATTATGTAACTCAAAATTGGTTACTTAGCAACATTATTTGTATCTATTACAGTTCACAAACAAACGTTTCTTGTTGCACGGTTTTCGCAGGTCGGAGTAAAAATGATAGTCAATAATACATGTAACGTAATTTTGGGAACATCCACGGTCTGTAAGATTTTAACCCCTTCGCGACCAACGTCTCGTTTACGCGACACAACGATTTCACTCTTATCGGTCCAGCGTCACCTCCACGCTATGATTTTCGGTTGAAATTGAACGACGTATGCGTAATTGGAGATCTGGACTTTTTATTTTAATTTTTAAATGCTAGATTTAATTACTAGATTTCGTTAGATGGCAACGGTTTTCACAACGGTCGATTCTTATAGCATTTACATGTGGTCCTCAAGGAGTTAAAAGTTTAAATGTAAATCCTGGAGCATACTGCCATGCAGCATCTCTGAAAGGAAATTAGTTTTCCTTTTATCAGTACAAATCTCTTTCTAACTAAACTTTTTCCACATACCTTTTTTAACACGATTTATTCATATAGCATTAACCTAAGTCATTATCAGCTAGTGTTATTTCTATATAAATATTCTACAGTCAACTTAGATATCTAGGGTGGGCGGAGACTGAATATCACAGTATTTTGCTAGGATATTTTATAATAGTAAATATATCTCTGCAGTGGGCCAAATCCTTGTATAAACGGTGAGCTTGGTTTGGTTAAGAATCGAAAAGTCAAATTTTATTTGATACCGGCAACTCTTGCTTAAAGCTGATTATATGTAGAATTTATACTAGGACGGCCTAAATGATGAAATTAAATTTTATTCAATTTAATTATAAAGTGCACAGTGTCTACACCTAGATATATATGTTCAAATAATATGTATGGAAAGAAATATTTTGGTATGTTTAAGTCTACGTATTTGATAACCTTTAAGTAAGGAAGGGAGAGAAGTGTTAAGATTTTAAGTAGTACCTGAACGACAATGCAATAAAGTGTACAGCGAATATTGAAAGAAAGTTTGCAGCTAATGGAAACAGTTCCAGAATGCTGGATCAAGAGAAAGGCTGTGCAGGGTTATCCAATAGCCACGATGGACAGTAAAGATCGTAATCTGACTTTTATAGCGAGGCGTAATAGGAGTGCTACAGATTCTCAGATCTTTCGTGACTTATACCCAAGTACACAAGTTTCAAAGATGACTTTTCCGAAAAGACTTACTGAGAGCAAGATAACCTGCTATTTATGTCACTGCTACAAAAAGGAGAGTCCGTTTAGTATGGTGTAGAAAGAGGATAGACGTAGAAGTAGAGATAAATGGGCGACCGTCCTCTTCATTAATGTGACCCTGTTGAGCCTAGACACCACTTCTAGCCGCTCAATCATATAAACAAGTCCAGGTATCACTACCTGTCCTCAAATGTACATGAAACTGGCTAAAAAGTCATGGAATGTTTAATGGTTTGAGCAGGCATCATAAGGATTGCTCTACAACCCTCCATGTCTTTGAAAGAGCTTCTTTGGTTGCTCTGAGGTATAGGGCTGAAATCTTGGAGCCATAAATTCGCTTTTTAAGGGGAATGTCTATTCTGAGTACATTCTAATGGACTATAACGCAAAATAAGGGAGCTGTTCTAGTCGACGAATTTTTACAAAGTGAGGATATTGGGATAAAAGATTGTTCAAGAAAATTTCCGAATATCTAACCAAAAATCATATCTGGAACACAATGGGGAGAGGAAATTTAACTCTCTTACGAGAAACATCCGGGCTATAAAATAGCGTTGTTGGACGATTGAGATGAATTTCCACAGGAATTAATAAAATGCATATTTCAAGTGTGTAACTATGGTGCGAGGTTTGTATATCAATAAGGAGGGAACATACCCACTATTAATCCATGTTTTCTTCTATTATATAACCGCTGACCCATACCCTCCGATTCAAACTAACTTTATTCCTTATCATTCATGTGTTTTATTACTGTTGGTTTGTTATTTATCGTATCAATGTATGCACATATCAAATTTCATTAAAATCGTAGCAACAGATCTGGAGACTATTGACCAACGTTGATTTTGTTTAATTATGAACTTCAGTGTATATGTGTATATACTTACAAGATAGTATTAAAAGAACGTGACGTAGGCAATAATCTGTTCCGATTAAAGTATTGCACTTAAAGTAACAAAATATATTTGGTATACATTGCAAACCATGGGTTTAAGATTTAAAGTATTAGTAGCACCAAAATAACCACCAGGTAAATTTTAGAGCTATCTACTGAATAACATTTATTAAATTTCATAAACAGTTTTTCTTTAGCGATCAGACGTATAAAACGAAATGTATGGAAAATTATCACCATCTTATGTCTGAAAAATATTTTCTATAAAATTAAATAAAATTAACATATGATCTAAAACATTTAATAAAAATTATAAATAGTAAGTATTAGACTTATATTCTACAATATACTGTTCAAGTTATTTTCTAACTGTTTTACTAATTCTACTTTGTTATAAATTATAAAGAATTTTAATGCTGAAAACTTAACCTGTTACACAGTCATACAGAGAACTCATCTGCTAAGTCGAAGCTTTTAGTATTCCACAATAGTAGTTGCTGAGAGAATTTAGGTAGATTTAAAAGTTATCAGCCTCCAAGGGGTTTTGCTTCCGAAATACATTTGCATATATTTATGTTTTGCCTTTCTAAAACTCCCCCAAAGCTTTTCAAAAATTGTTCATGCTATTTAAGTATGTTGGATAATTCCTTATAAATATTTATTCACTGGACCTTTTGTTGTTAATTAGAACATAAGAAATGGATTTCAGTTAGTAAAGTAGTATGTGTGAACGTAAGTATCAATGTACATACATATAGCATCAATATTAAACAGGTGGTTCCTATAAAGTTTTATTAAAAATATATATCTGTCATAGCTTAGTTTTGTATTTATTTCAATATTTTCTAACTCCTGAGGAATTCCAGATACGATACTCCTAATTTTACAAGCTTATAAAATAATACATATATATATATATATATATATATATATATATATATATATATATAATATAAACAAAACACACACACACATATATATATATATGTGCACGTTCAAGAAATACTTTCCTTGTATACGTATATATATATATATATATATATATATATATATATATATATATATATAAATTCTCATTTCAGAATTTGACTGGAACGTGCATATATGTTTTACTCTATCCCGCTTCTGCGCAAGTGTGTGTATTGTATATGTGTATATATATATATATATATATATATATATATATATATATATATATATATATATATATATATATATATATATATATATATATATATATATATATATATAGAATTAAACACATATGATTACAGCACCAGTTCGTTAACTTAAGCACACATAGAAATATAATCTTTGGTACAATTAGTAAGCTTTATCTACATATTATGCAGATGATATATGAAATATAAAACATAGAATAGAACCGTAGTATAATTTAAACTCTATTTTTTCCAGTTATAAATTGAAAACATCCCATATCAAATTAATAACAAAGATAAATTATTATGAATAGTATAAAAGGCAATATAAGTGATATATTCATTCAATGAATTTTCTTTAGTAATGGTAGATGGATTAGTTATTGAGAATATTTAGGTGAATCTACATGATAGTTATAAACCTCAATAGCTTTCGCATTTGGAAAGAGAGATAGATAAAGATAGATAATTGGGTAGATAGATAAATATATAGATATAGATAGATATAGATAGATATAGGTAGATTGATAGATATAGATATAGATAGATATAGATAGATATAGATAGATATAGATATAGATAGATATAGATAGATATAGATAGATATAGATACATATAGATACATATAGATAGATATAGATATAGATAGATATAGATATAGATAGATATAGATAGATATAGATAGATATAGATATAGATATAGATATAGATATAGATATAGATAGATATAGATATAGATATAGATAGATAGAGATATAGATAGATATAGATAGATGATTGGATAGATATAGAGTGAGAGTGAGAGATAGAGAGACCGATAGAGAGATAGAAATTTTGAGAGATACAAAGATAGAGAGAGACTGAATGAGAGAGAAAGACAGAGATAAAAAGACAGAAAGAGATAGATAGATAGATAGATAGAGATTTAGAGATAGAGAGAGATATGGAGATATAGAGAGAGGCAGAGAGCTATTGAGAAAGTAAAATTAAAATTATTTCAGCAATTAAATATTTTATCAGTTAACCTTAATTGTTTATCTGTTGTTTATAATCGTGTTTAATAAGACAGTGATTCAACACGATTAGGTAACAAACTGATTATGACTATATCATGACTTGCATTTTACTTCTTATAAAATATCTATTTGAATTATTTAAATACATTACTGAAAGTTTTTAAGAGAGAAGTCTTATACGTAACGCAAGTCATTTTTTAACAACAAACTATGAGTAAGAACTCTAGTAAAGGCACAGAATACATTTCGATGTATGCACGTTTCAGTTAGATATGGAATAATACATATGTATGCAGTATCAATTTACAACTTAATAGATAAGATAAGACATTTTAGATATCTTAGATAAGATTATCAAACTATCAATATACACATTGCATATATTTGATATAATGTTATTATGACGTAATTTCCAATATTTCAGATTATAATTGGGAAAAAGCAACAAAACGATAATAAAATACTTTTCTATGAATTGCAAAGAGGATAAATGCAGCAACCTTCTCCGTTATATATTCATTCAGAATTCTTGTCCGCTATGTTAGCTCTTAATATTCCGCGATAGTAGCTGCTGAGAGTGTTTAGGCGGATCTATATAAAACTTATCAGCCTCTGGAGCTTTTGCCTCCGAAGTATATCTGCATATTTTTATGCTCCACCTTCCTTAAACTATCCCAAGAGCATTTTTCTAAACTCTCTATGCCGTTCAAGTAATATTTCTGGATACTTTCCGAAAAATATTTATTCATTGGGAGTATTTTGTCGTGCATTAGAGTAGAAAGAATGGATTGAAGTTCCGAAACTTCGATACGCGAAGAAATAACAATAAACAATAGATTCTGAATAGATTTCGTATGTGGTTTCTATATTACTTTTTTATCGAAATGTTTTGCTATTTTGCTAGAGCTTCTAGCTATTTGTTGGATAAACTAGGAATGTTATAGAGTTTAATACAGCTTCAGATGCATATAAATATATATTTTTAATTTAGAGCTATATCGCTTTATAACAGTAGTATAAATGTTCCATTTGTTTGACATTGAGAGATTAAAACCAAATTAAACGTTGGATTTAACACATGAAATTTGAAATTTAAACGTTTCGTTATTTAGGTATTTATTTCTAATAATTCTTTTTTCTGAATTTGTTTTGCAATTAAAATAAAACTTTTGGTACAAGACAGAAATAAAGAGTAAAATACAAAGATGTTTTCCGAAAAGAGTATATTTTGGTTATCCTTTCCTAAAAATGGTATTTAAAAGCATTGCTCCAGCTTTTTAAAAATGCTAAAATGCATATAAATACACCGATCTTTGATTTCCATTGTTTCCAAATCTTTGGCATTAATAAGTGTTATACTGAATTTTTTGTTATAAAGAGTGCAAAACTAGGTATTACAATACTCCTTAATACATAAGTGCAACATTTTCTTCTAATTGAAATATTTTGCTATTTTTCTAGAGCTTTTAGCTATTTGTTGGATAAACTAGAGATGTTATAGAGCTTAATACAGCTTCGGATGCATATACATGTATATTTTTAATTTAGAACTGCATCACTTTTTAACAGTAGTATAAATGTCCCATTTGTTTGACATTGGGAAATTATAAACCAATCTAAACGGTTGATTTAACATATGGAATTTGAAATTTAGACATTTCATTATATATATATATATATATATATATATAATGAAATGTCTAAATACATATATATATATATATATATATATATATATATATATATATATATATATATATATATATATATATATTTATTTAACTGAATTTGTTTTGAAAATACAATAAAACGTTTGGCACAAGAAAGAAAAAAAGAGTAAAAATACAAAGACATTTTTCGAAAAGAGTAAATTTTTGTTATCGTTTCCTAAAACTGATATTTAAAATCATTATTCCTACTGTTAAAAATGCTAAAATGCATATCAATAAACTGATATCTTTGACTTATATTGTTTCCAAATATTTAGCATTAATAAGTGTTATATTGAATTTTTTCGTTATAAAGAGTGCCTATTGCAATCAAAAAGGGAAATCCAAAACTAGATATTACAATACTCCTTAATACATAATTGCAACATTTTGCTTCTAATTGAAATGTTTTGATATTTTATTAGAGCTTTGAGTTATTTGTTGGATAAACTAGAGATGTTATAGAGCTTAATACAGCTTCGGATGCATATACATGTATATTTTAATTTAGATCTATACAAACTTTTAACAGTAGTATAAATATTCCATTTAATTGACATTGGGAGATTAAAAACCAATCTAAACAATTGATTTAACACATGAAATTTGAAATTTAGACATTTTTTTATTAATCTGTTCCAAACTTAATTTGTTTTTCGATTACAATAAAGTTTTTGGTATCTGACAGAAATAAAGAGTAAAAATACAAAGTTATTTTCGGATAGGAGTGGAATTTATTTTATTGTTTCCAAAAAATGATATTTTTAAAGAATTGTTCCAGCTGTTTAAAAATGCTAAAATCCATATGAATAAGGCATTGATTTCCATTTGATTTCCATTGTTTCCAAATATTTATCATTAATAAGTGTTACACTGAATTTTTTCGTTATAAAGCGTGCCTATTACAATCATAGAGGAAGATGCAAAACTAGATGTTACAATACTCCTTTACACATAATTCCAACATTTTGCTTCTAATTGAAATGATTTGTTCTTTTGGTAGAGCTTTTAGCTATTTATTGGATAAACTAGAGATGTTATAGAGCTTAACACAATTACGGATGCATATGAATGTATATTGAATACAGAATCTGAATAAGCGCCCATTTCTGGATTTTAATAAAAAAACAAATTTTCTATCGGATTAAATTACTAATGTAAACCATTCTCGAATCAACTTAATTACGAATACAAAATTTCATCAAAATCAGCCCTGGCGTTTAACAGGAGTTCTATTACAAACACACAGACCAAAGAATTTTATATATAAAGATACACACACATATAGACATATACGCGTGTGTGTTTGTGTATATATATATATATATATATATATATATATATATATATATATATATATATATATAATAGGGCAATATTGAAGTCTAAAGCTAATTTATATTTAGTCTAAATCTCTTTTAAAATATAAAACACTAACTAAAACATATGTTACAAAAATTTAAAACGTACATGTATGTAACGAATTTTCTAAAAACCCATTGAAGCATTTTAAAAAAGCTATATAATGTTTTTCGCTGTTTACAACTCGCATTTCTAGCTATAAGAACTCCGAAATATAACTCACCAGAAAATGCGTAGCGACTCAAATTTCAATGGCTGTGTCCCAGAGAAAAAAGTTTTCAAAGCATTCATATATACATATATACATATTTACAAAATATATTGGAGATTTTTCTCAAAGTTGTGGGATTTTTTTAGTGTTTTTTCGTTTTCGAAAAGCGCCTGTTGGAAAGCTTATTTGGGACAATATTTTTTCGTTGCTTGTTTATATCGATTTTGAAAAAAAAAATCTATAGTTGAAATGTCCAAAGGCATATTTTCATTTTTTTTAAGAAACATGGAATTTAAAATAATCACGACATACATTTAATGGGATTTAAGTATCGTTTTAGCTTTTTAAAAATTAAAATATCATTCTTCCATTTATTTTGTGAATAATTCTAAGGATATGTACATTTTTTTAGATATATTTTCATTCCAGCTTAAATTTTTTTTGTTCTTTTCTATTTGTTAAGGTACTAGAAGATGCACAAGACGTTGTGAAGTCTATTTATGGCATTCATATAGTTATAGGGTATGTACTTTGCCGTAGTCTTCAAACACAACGTAAAGGTTTACCTTATTAAAAGGATAATGGAGCTAGAATTTAGAATTATCATAAAAATTTATAACAATCTAATGTTTTAAATTTTTAGACACATTTCAAGTTTCATTTTATTAAATAAAACCTTATAAGTTTAAAAACTTATTAGTTTAAAAATTGATATAACTGTTTATTTTTTAATTTAATTTTCTCTAAAATTTCCTGTACTGATAATAATTAATATTCTTATACAGAATATGAAAAATCTGGGAGTTTTCATTGGTGTCGTCTTAATTGCTCGAGAGGTGTGGTTTGCTTTGGTTTGGAGCTCTACGGTCTACAATATTGCACACGAAAGATAATGAGACCGGGACCTTCAGCTTAAAGCCAATTCTGTGCCGCTACGGACATTCATACCCGCAGTGGTATTCGAACCCACGAACTCCGGTTCCGAAAAGCAGCGCTCTACCATTCGATCATCGTTCGGCGTGTGTGTATATATATATATATATATATATATATATATATATATATATATATATATATATATATATATATATATATAGTATATATATATATATATATATACATATATATTATATTTATAATATATATATATATTTTATATAATATAAAAGGAATGTCAAGATTTAAGCAAGTTATAATTAAAAATAGAACTCTTTAACATTAACGTAATAGGAGAACGATACACATTCGAGCGGCACTAAATAGTAAAGGAGCTGACGCTGAAGTTGACCAGAGGAATTTGTTTAGGTAGCGACACCAAATAAGACAGTTCTAGGCAAGAAATTGGGCACTTAACATTCTTCATTCTAATAGCTCCAAAATGCGAACAAAGGATTTATAAATGTCATAGCCATAGACATAAGGATTTATGCCTTATTCAATCGGTACGTGACATATATATATATATATATATATATATATATGGTTGTGTGTACATATACATATATTAATATATATATATATATATATATATATATATATATATATATATATATATATATATATATATATTCGACAACGTATTTCCTTTTTGAGCAAAATTGAATTAAAAACGGTGTCGATTATACTCATATCTCTTACCTCACATCAGTTAAAACAGATATTCACTTTGACTGATGGATCTGTTTGTCAGCAGTTTCAGATTTATTCCTCTTGATTTTTATTTTTTCCGAAAAGCCTTCTTCAATCACATTTATCTCATAAGCTAAAGAAAAATAAAAACCCCTTTCTAGATCGTGATTTATTACTTCGTGTACATTCGCCAGCAAACCAGCTTACCGCAAACTATTGTTTTAATAACAAAATTTAGGGAATAACGAAAAATAACGAAAATGGCAGTTATATTAAAATTTTGACGGTGATGTATCATTCTAAACGTCATCCATGATTTTTTTCATTGCAAGTTACGATATTGTTTTTTTTCGAAAATGACACTTTATTTCATTACAATTGGGACATTTTCTTTGTTACAGCATGTTATATTTCAAAGGTTTTCATCCTTCTTTTATGATAAGATAGATGAATTAAGGTTTATAGTAAAATATTTCTTTTTTGGTATTTGAGTATTATAAACTAAGGTAACATATGAATACATTTAATTCGGACTAATATAAATAAATATGTAACTTACTGCTTAATTTATTTATGAGTTTTTAAGTTAGAATTTAAAATTTACTTTTATTAAATATTTGTACCTACGAATTTTGCTTTGTAACAAATGCTAATAAAATTTAAAGATCTCAACTATTAATTTAAGTTTTTCACAGCATAAACTATGTCTAACTGTGCACCTTGAAGCTCTAATTATGGAGAGTAAATTTGAATCGTTTATTGTTTTTTTACTTCACTCTACAGATAAAATAAACAAAAAAGGACCGATTGATTCATCACTAACCCCTTAATGCACAGTTCATTGGAAAAAAGCAAGATAAAAAAAATCAATATTTTTAATCTCAAAAACACAAGGAAGAGATATGTAGTAAGTGACAAATAGAATAAAAAAATATTTTATACTTAAATAAGTAAGTGTTATAGATTACAATCAAATGTAAATGATAAATATCAATAAAAGAATTGTTTTTTTTTTCTCTCACATTGTTATTTTACATTCTCGATTGTAACCTAGAGTGAAAAATTATAGCAACATAAAGTACAAGGCTGCTTGAATTAACTCGAGTGTGCTCACTTTGGCTAGTTTAGCGCGCTCGAGTTAACTTGAGCGTGCAAGTTAAGGAGTTAAAAAGGCACAGAATACAGGTGTTTTTACACTATTTCTATAAAAGTTGTTAATTCTCCAAGCAGGTATTTTGTATCATCATAAATATGTAATATAAATAAGTAAACTAGTTACATAATTATAGTAAGTAATAAACTATTGGAAAGCTAATATATTTACTGTTGTCATTTATCAATTAGAAGTATAACTACATTTTAATTTTAATTGTTCTTTCAGAATAAACTCTACCAAAAAAAGGTTTTTCCAATTTTTTTCGTTCATTTAGTTAATTTGTATACAAGAATTATTTAATTATACATTTTGTGTTTACAAATGATTTTTTTTCTAGTATTTAAGTATTATAAACTAAGGAAACACGATGAATACATTTAATTCGGACTAATATAAATAAATATTTAAGTTACTGCTATATTTATGAGTATTAAAGTAAGAATTTAAAGTTTAATTTTATGTAATATAAGTACCTACGAATTCGTTTCCTAAGTTTTAACAGGTGCTAATAAAATTTACATATGTAAACTATATATTTAATTTTTTCACTGCATTGACTCTGTTTCGCTGCAATTGGGACACTTTCTTTGTTACAGCATGATATATATTTCAGAGGTTTTCATCTTTCTTTTATGATAAGATAGATGAATTAAAGTTTACAGTAAAATGTTTCTTTTCTAGTATTTGAGTATGATAAAGTAAGGAAACATGATGAATACATTTAATTCGGACTAATATAAATAAATGTCATGGGTAAATTTGTTTTTGAGTATTGAAGATAGAATTTTAAAGTTTACTTTTATTTATAATTTTCACCTAAGAATTTGTTTCCTGTGTTTTAACAGATGGTAATAAAACTTACATATGTAAATTATAAAGTTACTTTTTTCACAGCATAGACTCTGTTTCATTATATGTGGGACACTTTCTTTGTTATATCATATATTTTAAAGCTTCTCATCTTTCTTTTAGGTTGAGATAGATGAATTAAAGCTTATAGTAAAATATTTCTTTTTTGGTATTTGAGTATGAAAAACTAAGATAACATGATGAATATATTAAATACGGACTAATATAAATAAATATGTAACTTACTGGTAAATTTGTTTATGAGTATTAATGTTAGAATTTAAATTTTACTTTTATTTAATATTCGTACCTACGAATTTGTTTCCTAAATTTTAAAAGATGCTAATAAAGATTACATATGTAAACTATAAATTTAATTTTTTTAGAGCATTGACTCTGTTTCATTGCGATTGGGATTCTTTTTTAACACAGCATGTTATATTTCAAAGGTTTTCATCTTTCTTTTATGATAAAATAGATCAATTAAAGTTTATAGTAAAATGTTTCTTTTTTTTAGTATTTGAGTATAATAAACTAAGGAAACATGATGAATACATTTAATTCGGAATAATATAAATAAATATGTAAGTTACTCCTAAATTAATTTATGAGTATTGAAGATACTCATAATCGTAATTGAAGATACAATTTATAGTTTACTTTAATATATTTATCTACCAATTTGTTTGCTAAGTTTTAACACATGCTAATAAAATTTATATGTTTAAACTATAAATTTAATTTTTTCATAGCGTAGTCTCTGTTTTATTACAAGTGGGACATTTTCTTTGTTAAAGCATGTTATATTTAAAAGGTTTTCATCTTTCATTTATGATAAGATAGATGAATTGAAGTTTATAGTAAAATGTTTATTTTCTAGTATTTGAGTGTGGTAAACTAAGGAAATATTATGAATGCATTTAATTCGGACTAGTATAAATAATTATGTAACTGACGGCTAAGTTTATTTATGAGTATTAAAGTTAGAATTTAAAGTTTACTTTTATTTAATATATGTGCCTGCGAATTTGTTTGCTAAGTTTTAACACATGCTAAAAAAATTTAGATATTTAAACTATAAATTTAATTTTTTCATAGCATAGATTCTGTTTCACTGCTATTGGGAAATATTCTTCGTTACAGCATGCTATATTTTAAAGGTTTTCATCTTTTTTTTATAAGATGGATGAATTAAAGTTTATACTAAAATGTTTATATATATATATACGAATTTGTTTTCTAAGTTTTAACAGATGCTAATAAAATTTACGTACATAAACTATAAATTTAATTTTTTCACAGCATTCACTCTGTTTTAATGCAATTGAGACACTCTCCATTACAACATGTATTTCACAGGTTTTCATCTTTCTTTTATGATAAAATAGATGAATTAAAGTTTATAGTAAAATGTTTCTATATTGTTTTCTAGTATTTGTGAATGATAAGCTAAGAAAACATGATAAATACATTTAATTCAGAATAATATAAATAAATATGTAACTTACTGGTAAATTTGTTTATCAGTATTAAAGTTAGAATTGAAAGTTAGCTTTTATTTAATATTTGTACCTACGAATTTTTTTCCTGAGTTTTAACAGATGCTAATAAAATTTAAATATATAAACTATAAATTTAACTAGCATATAGCCCATAATATGACGGGATCAGTAAATTTTTAATTTTCCAGAATTGTAAATTAAATTATGAGGCTGGTAAGAAAATTGTTTTATTTTTTTTTTTCCTGAGAATTGTTTGGTAGACCCTCAATAATTTGTTTATTTCTGAACTCCTTTAAAATCTCCCGATACTGTGAATGCAGTTTAGAATGACGTTGAATTCATTTAGAAAGATAATTTAAATTTTTCTTAGCTACGTCAAAATTATCGTTAAGTTCTTCCCAAATTTTTTCCACAGTAATTAATGGAAGTAAAGGAATGAAACTGGCATAGGGATGTAGCCGTGTTATGGGGGCAGGTCTAATCA
>CM063511.1:37578704-37596204 GCA_032207245.1 Pardosa pseudoannulata | reverse complement strand
GAAACATCTAATGGAGGATACTAAAATCGACTTTTTCTTTCTTTTGCCTTTACATAGTAAAATATCTTTACCGATTAGATTAATAGACTTAATTCTGCGATTTTGTTTTGAAAGTGTATGTTTGGACGTAAATATAAAATGAAATGCATATATAAATTGACTTTTTTAACATAATATTTCAGGACTTTACAGTTACTGGCATACACATGAATAATGTATTTAACATGTTTTTGTTTATATACATACATACATCTTTATACAGGCACATACATATACGAGGGTTGAAAATGTAATAATGTCAACTATTTATTTACAGGGAATACAAAAATAATTCATGATACCATGCTTTACAGTCCTTGAATATAGTCGCCAGCATTGTGTACAATCCTTTTAAAACGAGTTGGAAGTAGCCTAATACCTGTAACAGCGACTGTTCTGATGATAGTTCAAATGAACCGGTCTATTTCCTCAATCTCTAGAACAGTTCTGAAGCGAATGCCACAAAGTAGTTTCGTCATCACAAGGAATTAAGACAAAGTAAAAGTGCTTAGATGAGGATTATGGAGATGGTAAAGCACTTCCCAGTGTCCATCGATCGAACAAATCAGTCAGCTTCCGCTGTATGGCAAGCATTGTCATGCAGAATGATAGAATTCTTCTACCACAGTCGTATGCTCAAATCCTGTCTTTCGGGCCAGCTCACAAATCTTTTAGCTTCTACCACTGTCCATTAGAGCAGCAACAACATTCACTTCTGCATGGCTGACACTATTACAACCTTACCGATGCATGTCTGCCACATTTTGGCGTAATTCATTAAAGGTATCTACCCATCTTGCTACAGTTCTGTAAGTCACTGCAGATTCAATGCAAGCATCTTGAATCCCCAGATGTCATTGTCGTGATGTACTACATCTGACAAATTGAATTTTTATCAATTTTCGGTGTTCTTGTTTTAAAAAAGTCCTGACAACACTTACTTTAGACTGAAAGCTAATACAAGGATCAGTTCTTTGTGTCACACAACATTCGTATGACGTATATATGTATCTCACACGTGGTGTACGCGACATTCTTTGGTTTTGTTGCGCAGCGTTCTTACAGCAGTGTTGCCTCTATTAAAGTTCCAACTCTCGTTGGAACTTTAATAACAAGGGAAAGATTAACATATGTCACATCGAACTAACTTGTTTGAGACCAACGTTTCACGGACGCAACGCAGTGATTCCACCCTTATCACCCCAGCGTCGCCTCCAGGCGAAGCCAGGTTGAGAGACCAGCATCTCGTATGCATAATTGGAGAACAGAACATTTTAGATGAATTTTTAAATGCTAGATTTGATTAATAGATGGCGTTAAACGGCAACGGTTTTCACAACGGTCGACTCGTATAGCATTTATGTGTCGATTCTCAATAGGTTAAGCCCCCATAGTATTTACTTGCTGGACAAGTAGAATCCTGATTACTCTAGTAATCGTGGTACCATGGAATAGAACGACACAATTCTGAGTTGAACTTACATTTTATTAAAGAACTGCTAAAATGACATAATTAACAGTCAACGTCAGACGAGATAAAGGTCATCGACACACGTGCTGGAACAGGGTTCTACCCCACAGCAACATATTTTACAGAGAAAGTAGAAATGTCATCGATTTTAACGAGAAAATGAAGTTAGATCATTGAAAAGCGAGGCAGTAAAAGCTAGAAAATATGGAGAGTAGGCAGAAAATTTGCATGTATTGTAAATGAATTTTAAAGGGGAAAATTTAAAACGACTCTTTTTATGTGTGTGCGAAAATATATTTTAATGAATAAGAATGGAAAAGAGAATTTTTTAGAGATATTAAAGTGTAACAATTTTGATATATTACACATATATGATTATATATATATATATATATATATATATATATATATATAATTATGTTTATATATGTATATATAATACCTATTATAGTAGCTTAAAATTAATATGGCACCTATAGTGATTAAAATAAATGCTAAATATTAATCTGAATTCATATAAGTAATTGTTTATTAATATGTGTATTGTGTGTGTAGAAATAGTGTCTATATATATATATATATATATATATATATATATTACAGAAAAATATATAATTTTACAGAGTAGCAATTTTTGATATATCTACAAAGAAAAAAGAAAGAAATATGTTTAAATAAGAAATAAATTTTATTTTTAAAATATTTTAATATAATGTATTTATACATCATTAAATAAATTTAAATATATCATAATACAGAGACAAGAAAAAATTTGCATTATATATAACATATAATAAAAATATATATATATATATATATATATATTTATATATAATATATATATAAATATGTATATACATATGTATATATATGTATATATATATATATAATATATATAATATATATATTATATATATATATATATGTATAAATATGTAATGATGTATATTTATTATAAATATAATATATAAAATTATATATATTATATATATAGTATATATATATATATATATATATATTAAAGTATAAATATGTATATACTATATATTATGATAAATATGTTTATACATATATATTATGAATGTATGTATATATATATATAAAATATATATTGTATATAAAAAATAGTAAAAATATTGTTTATATATAAAAAAATATATTTTAAAAATATATATTTATTTATATATATATATTATATATATGATATATATATATATATATAGATATATATATATATATATATATATATATATATATATATATATATTTATATATATATAGTATATATATATATAAATATATGTTCATTTATTATTTATATATATTATGTATATATATAGCATATATATATATATATATATATTATATATGTATATATATGTATATATATATATGATATGTATATATGTTTTATATATGTATTTATATATGTATATATATATGTATTATATATTTAGATTATAATAGTATATATAATAATATATGTATATATTATTTTAAAAATATATTTATATTTATTATATATATATATATTTATAAAGCAGTCAGTAGAGTTATGTGTTTTAATTTGCATTCATATAATTGCCTAAATATATGAATAGAGAAGCATTTATAATTTTTATTATAATGCACTCTAATAATATAAACTCTAAAGAAATAAACTAGAAAGTTTTTTCTAATAAAATATACTCTAAATTAAACAATAAATACTTTTACTGTAAACTATATTGTTTTCAAAATCACTAATAATTTCGATATACAGGAACAAAACTTGAGTAAAGAGGAAAAATACTCTCTTAAAATATAGTTTTATTTCAACCTTATTTTCTAATCGATAGGTTGATATCCACCAATCTGATCAGCAATTGCGATTTCAAGCTAAGTGCTTGATAAGAGCAAACTAACAGTTAGCATCGATTTCCTGAGACTGAAATTAGCAACAATTTGTATAATGGACTGCGAGTACAGCAAACGGATCTATTGACTTTAAAATATATAGTTTTATGAATTTAATATTCAGTACGTTTTTCTTGCTTTTTATGTTTAACTCAGTTTCGAAATATTTTTAGTTACATGTATATTAAACTAGCCACTTTTCATCAATAATTTAGACTGGTTAAATAACTCACCCAAATAAAAGTCTAGGTTTATTTAAAAAATATTTCTTTTATTTTGATTTTCATTTTATGTACGTAAATATGCAGCATTTTAACTAATCATAACGGCCTGAACCTTTGTCAAATTTGATATTTTGTTTAAGGGTTTCTTTAAAAATTATAAAATCATTTGCATTTAATAACTTTTTACTTAAGTATAAAGAAGTAATAAGTCATGTTTAGCAATTTTAAATAACTTATAGATTACTAAATCTCGTCTCTTTTTTCAAATATTCTGCAAAGTAATAAATATAGTGCATATAGGACTGTTGTATTCCCAATTCTCAATTTCAGAACTCTTTTTAAAATTTCTACACGCTCATTTGTCAAAATTTTACAACAAATATCATTTCTAGGTTGTTTGAATGTCATTTATCTTGTTCATAAATTTACGACAATTTGTGAGTCGTAGGTGAAAATTCGAAAAATATTATTTTCTTAAAGATTTTGTAATTTTGTGTTATTTAATGACGTGTATTATTTTTATGCGTAAAATGTTGAGACTGTTGAGATTTTTATAACATTCATGGGAATGTAATATATAATAAATAAAATAAAGGAAATATTTTGATTTTAAAAGTGTAGCGATTTCACTGAGGATAATTTTTATTCTATTATTCATTCTTATATTTATTTTTTCAGATACAAATAAAACGTTAAAATTTAATGTTAATTTAAAATTAGTTTTTTAACCATTAATTTTTTTTCTTGGCTTGTTTAATAAAAGTAAAATTCCTTACAAAATTAAGCATTCTAAAAACATTTTTGTTTTATTTTTACAAAAGGAAATTATTTTCCCCGTTAACGTTTCTATACTTGGCTCAAATTTATTTTCTCTACACTATTGGAATTTAAGATATAGTTGTTAATTAATAAAATTTAAAATTTCTTTAATGAAATACATATTTAATTACATAAACAATCTATAATTAGCTACTTTGAGACAATTTTTATGTTTAAGAATTACGGCTATTTTTTAATCCCTACTATTTTTATAATTAACACTTACACATTTCTATCCTTTTTTTGTGCCTAAAAAGTAAAATAACGGTTGTCGTAAAAAATACGCTCTCGTGTAATATTGCTGAACACAGGTGCTGAAGAGTGAAAAGCACTAAACAAGTATCAATGCCTTTAAAACATTTAAACATTATTAAATATTATTAAAACCGTATTGAATTAATGATTACAATAAAAACCTAACTCGCATAAAATTTTCACTTTAAAGGATATTTAAAAAAATACGGAAACTTAAGACATAATTTCAAGCATAAATTTAAGTTCCCCGATCGTTAAGTATTAAATATAATTAAATTGAAAAGTTATACTAGAATATTACATCTTAATAAAAATAAATTAATGATAAACGAATTAATATTATTATTCAATTAAATTTAAATTTGATTATATATTATATATTGATTATATATTTGATTAAATTTGATTATAAGTTTAATTTTTAACAAAAATGTCTCTAATATATAAACAAAATAATTTCTCCAAAGCGTTGGTAAAAAATTATATTCATCATTAAAATTAAAAAAAAAATTGAAAATATACGTGAACAATTTTATTTTTAATTTAATTTTTGGCAGCAAGAGCTGTTTATTTTCATGAATGCATTTAATTGCTCTAGTTATAACTTTATACATGAACGGTTATGGGAAGTTATATTTTATTCCAAATCTCAAGTGGTATATAGTAATGACAAAATAAAATTTTATATTTTAAATTCCGTAATTCAGCCTGTGCTAAGAGTGTTCAGCACATTATTCCTTCATACATATGTGTTTTTTAAATACATTATATTACACATTAAATAAATTCCTTCACTAGACTACGATATGATATTCGATGTAGCCTCAATTTATTTACTCATAAGGAAATTGGATTGTACCGAATTTCACTTCTTTTGAAAAAGAGGTGACGAAAAAATTTAGGCAGATTAATTAAGTTTTTGTAAGGAAGTACGGAAAAATAAAACTGTCAGCCTGATTTCGACATTAGATGTCTGTACAAGGAAAGATAAAAATAGTTCTCTTGCGATGTCTGCGCAAATATTTTTACTAAAAATAATCTATACAGCTTAATCTGTGTAAAACTAGAGCAAAATATTGTATGTTGTAGTTTCAGTTTCTTTAATGTTAAAAAAATTGGAATTTGTAAGTCTGTGTATGTGTTAAGCACTGTTAAATTATAACTAGTTTTTTAAAGCTTAATATTTGTTAATAAACTTTTGAAAATTGTCATTAAAATTAACTAAACCGGCATATACAGGTACGATAAGTTAGGTATTAAAGGTAATTTCAGATAAGTAAACACACACACAACAAGTAAAAAGACAAGAGAGAGAGAGAGAGAGAGAGAGAGAGAGAGAGAGATATATAGAGAGATTGAGAGAGAGATGTGAGAGAGAGAGAGAGAGAGAGAGAGAGAAAGCAAAGAGAGAAAGAGAAATTGCAGAGAGAGAGAGAGATAGAGAGAGAGAGAGAGGGAGAGAGAGAGAGTTTTAGCAAGACTTAATTTTGGTGTTTTCAGGCCCACCAATTTAATAGAAAGAACGAAAGACAGTCGCCAATTTTATCAGGGTGGTATAAATTATTTAAGACATATTTTAATATATGACGGGCTACATGTTAGGAATAGGCTGTAATTCAAAGTACATAACAGAAATACATGTACTTATTAGGCACATATATGACAGTCATTGGTAAAAGACAATTATATCACGCCAAGAAAATTTAATAATACCAGGAATAGGCTGTAATTGAAATTACATAGCGGAAAATGCATGGGCTCATTATACACATATATGACAGTGATTGGGAAAATACTATCATATCACACCAAGAAAATTTAAGAATATCAGGTGTCGGATGTAATTGAAATTACATAACAGAAACAGCATGAACTCATTATACACATATATGACAGTCATTCGGAAAAGACAATTATATCACATGAAGAAGATTAAGGATACCAGGAATAGAATGTAATTGGAAATACATAACGGAAAATGCATGGACTCATTATACAGATATATGACAGTCATTGGGAAAAGACAATTATATCACACCAAGAAAATTTGAGAATACCAGGAATATGTTGTAATTGAAATTACATAACGGAAAATGGACTCATTATACACATATAAGGCAGTCGTTGGTAAAAGACAATTATGTCACACCAACAAAATTTAAGAATAACATTAATAGGGGTAATTGAAATTACATAACAGAGAATGCATAGATTCATTATACAAATATATGAGAGTCATTGACAATTATATCACATAATAAAAATTTAAGAATACCAGGAATAAGCTCTAATTGAAATTACATAACAGAAAATGCATGAACTCATTATACACATATATTACAGTCATTGGGAAAACACAATTATATCACACAAAAAAATTTAAGAATACCAGGAATAGGCTGTAATTGAAATTACATAACGGAAAATGCATGGACTCATTATATATATATAAGACAGTCATTGGTAAAAGACAATTATATCACACCAAGAAAATTTAAGAATAACATTAATAGGGGTAATTGAAATTACATAACGGAAAATGCATTAACTCATTAGACACATATATGACAGTCATTGGAAAAGACGATTATATCACACCAAGAAAATTTAAGAATACCAGGAATAGGCTGTAATTGAAATTACATAACGGAAATTGCATTCACTCATTATACAAATATATGATAGTCATTAAGAAAAGACAATTATTTCACACCGAGAAGATTTAAGAATACCAGGAATAGGCTGTAATTGAAATTACATAAAGGAAAATGCATGACTTCATTATACACATATGACAGTCATTGATAAAAGTCAATTATATCACAACAACAAAATTTAAGAATACCAGGAATAGGCTGTAATTGAAATTACATACCGGAAAATGCATGGACTCATTATATACATAAGACAGTAATTGGTAAAAGACAATTATATCACACCAAGAAAATATAAAAATACCAGGAATAGGCTGTAATTAAAATTTTATAACGGAAAATGCATGAAGTCATTATACACATACATGACAGTCATTGGAAAAAGACAATTATTTCGCACCAAGAAGATTTAAGAATACCAGGAATAGGCTGTAATTGAAATTACATAACAGAAAATGCATGGACTCATTATACACATTACAGTCCCAGATTCCGTTGGTAGTAATGTCGATTCATCAATAATGCTTCCCACCAATGTATGGATTCTTAAATACGCGAGCATCGGTGTTAGTAGAAGGAAAAATAAAAAAAAAAGATATTTCCGCCTAATGAAGTAAGACTTAATTATGAATGTCATTATGAAACGGTAACATTTCAAAGGCGTGTTTTGAAAAGGGCGGATTGACTTAATGTGTTCTCTTAAAACTTAGTCGTTAAGTAAGTTACCTACTTGTTGATATTTTCTTGATGCCCCGTCATTTGGGTCCGGAGGAAATGAAGACGGGAGAGACCGAATTGATTTTTCGCTCAGCGTCAAAGTAATTAATGGAGGAATCGAACCATTTACAAACTCTATAATTACGTCGAAATCTTGTGACTCAAGAATTTGGACCGAAGAATGTTAATTTGTTTTCTCAACTGACCTGCTTCATGAAATACCTCATATGCATATGTATCTGTATATGTATATTTATATATGTATATGTGTATATATATATATATATATATATATATATATATATATATATATGTATATGTATGTATGTGTGTATATATATATATATATATATATATATATGTATACACACATACAGAGAAGATTAATGTATCTATATACATATTTTTAAATATATATGAAATCATGCAATAGCTAAATAAATATACCATAAAATATTGTATCTAGAAAGTTTAGAGAAAACTATTAAAAAAAATTTAAGAACGGTATATAATTACCAAAAATTTATCTTTAAGTTTATTTGTATTCATTGTATACCTCTAGTAATGTGAAAAACTGAAATCAGTTATTACTGAATCTTGTCTTGTCATAAGTTTAAATATTGAACTCTATAATATTTGTCTTTAATTTTAAATTTCTGTCTCAATTAACTTTAAAATTTATCTAGTAAGATATAGTTAAACATCTGTATTTACTATGCTTTTAATATTAAGGATTGTAATTATGGGTATAGTTTAAAATAAAATCATTGTTTGTTAGTTAGTATTCCTCTAAAATTTATAGATATTTTTATTTTTATTTTTAAAATGTTTTGTTTATTTATTTCCTTTTGCTAACATATCCCTTCTACATTGATCAGCAAATTACCTCAGTGCATTTGAAAAATGTTTTTAATGCTAACATTTTGTAGTTCAGTGTCTGAAATAAGCAAAATGAGTATTTAAGTACTTCTAGATTTTCTACTCCAGGAATTTTTTTAACAAATAAAATGATTTGTTCGTCTGAATGGTACCTTATGAATTATTGTTACACCAAACCACGACATCTATCATTTTGAACCCAAAACTATTTTGTACGTTATCGAAAAGTTACTAACGAACTTGAAAAAAATTTCTTTACTTTTCCTAATTTTATACATACAAAAATCTATGAAAACACAATATTGAAAAATATGAGCATATGAGAAAAATAGTTTATTACTAAGATTTTAAGTCTGGAAACGAAACTAGATATTTGATCTAACTACAAAAAAACCTATATGTAGAACATAAATATCGATATGTAGAATGAAAAGTTTTCTCAAACTACGCCTAAACAGTGTAAGAAGACTTTACTCATAAGAAATTAATGTGACTTCGCTACACCCCATTGTCTTCACAAAGAGGTTTTGTTAAAGTCCAGGCAAAGGCGACTTTTTTTCTGGGTTTTTGACACTATACTACAAACGGTTTTCGTTACGATCGCACCTGGAGATTGGAAAGTTGGACGCAACGCCGACACGTCAGACTGTGAGGTGCCAATTAAAGAACCAATTAGAGGCTACCAGGACGGCGATGCGGGAAGGAAAAGCCAATGGGAAGAGGCGAAAGATGACGCCAGGAGGCTCGAGTGTTTCGCCATAGAAAGTCCCAAGGATTGAATCAACGGACGCTGCGACTTGCGGAGTTTGGTTTCTGGTGAGCTTTTCTCCAATTTTGTGTGGGACTCAAGGAGACCCAGTTCTACCCCTGTACAACGGAATCTTCGGCACCTGACCACAGATTGTTTAGTTTAGATTCGCCTCAAAACTGGGACTTTTAGGTCCATACTAGCTCACCTGAGCCCTGTGATTTCCATTTGGAAAAATTGTACATCTATTTATTCAAAGAATAAACGTTATTTTTCTAAGCTGTACGCCATGTTATAACCACTTTGACACCCCCCGCTACCCCAGAATAATGTGACGGTACATCATATAACTAAAGTTATATATTATTCTTACTATTTATACTTTTTGATATTGTATATATTATTAATATCAGTTATAACAAATTTTTAATGTCTGAGAAGGAATAAATGTTATTGCGTATAAACAAAGTGGATTTTTGAATAAGAAATTATATCAATGTGGGTTAGTTATTCCCTGCTTTTAAGAGTACTACCCCTTCAACTTCTTTAATTTAACTGGGAAACATTATTAATTTGTACACACATACACTGCCAAAGACTATTTAAAATTTCAAAAATTTAATTAAAAGTAAAACAAACATGCTTCAATATTATATTTCTACTTTAAATATTGATAAGCCAATATTGCTAAACAAATTCTATCATATGAAATAAAATTCGGAACAAGTATTGATATCAGCACTAGAGAAAATTGAAAATTTCTCTTTATTTTTTAGAAAACGTATATGTACATAAAATTACAGTCATTATAAGTCTGTAGTGGCAGAGAGTTTCGTGTTAGTCAGTGCTCATCTGAATATTCCATTAAACCTACGTTTCACAGGTGCTTCACTTTTGTTTGTTATTTTCACAAGCTTTTGTTTACACTACCGACTGTATAATATATTTTTAAGAGAATAAAAAAAATCTTGTCAGCGACTCGTTAAATTCTCATAATGTTTACAATGTCAGATACGCTTCAAGCTCTTTTTTTAACTTCTGCCTGTTGTCGTTCTGAAAGCAAATGCGAATATCTAAAATTTCGCAGCCCGAAACAAATGCTATACATCAGTGTCACGTTATCTGATGTCACACGCGAACACATAATTCGTGTTTGTGACGTTGGTGGAAAACTTCTATATGCTGCTTTTCTATTATATTTGTTTAATAACTAGATTTTTCCATAAAATATTGCCTAAAATATTATTTTTCAAACTCCTCTGTCCATTATATTGCAAAAAAAATGAACCTAACACTTTGAATTTTAGACTTTTGTTTTCAAATGCCTTATATGCTTTGAATTATATTGAATTTCATGAACTTTTTGACGTTACATATGTATATGGAGGTTCAAAACTTAAAATAAATATGAAACCAAAAACATTTTCTTAAAATGAAGTTTTTAGTTAATTAAATAAAATACAGTCGAAATTGGAATAGTATAAATTTTGAGTGGAAAGATAAATATTTTAAATTTTACAAAATTGGATCTGTTAAATTTTGTTTAAAGGACAAAACACATTATTTATCCTGTCCAATTGTTCCACTAAAGCAATATGAAGTTTAGTCCGTAAATGCAGTGGTCTATTTACTGGACTGGTCCAGGTTCGGGACTGCCAAACGACGGCCGATTGGTTAGGGTGATGGCCATCGGAACCGGAGTTCGTGGGTTCGAATCCCACTGTGGCATGGATGATCGTAGCCGTTCGAAATCGGCTTTAAGATGTAGGTCCCGTTCTCATTAGCCTTCGTGTTGCAAAATAGTAGACCGTAGCGCTCCAAACCAAACCAGGTTCGGGACTGGAGCTGGTCTAAGAACCTCCATATATGTTAATGGTGACTGAGGTACGTAAAGTAGCTATCAAGTACACAATATCCTCCAAATTATCAAATGTTACCTTCTGGCGTGGTATTCCAAGCCTGAGAGTTTCCTGCTTAGACACAGAGTCTAAATTACGATGAACCATTTGGGTAAAGACATTATTTAACCGTAGCAGTGTTCGTTAAACAAAAGACGCTCCATGCTCTTGTCTACATGTTCCGATCATCGAAATTGCAGAATTTGTTGCACTACAACTGGATTTAATTAAAAAGGTAAATTTATTCTCTGTTAACTTTACAAAACTCATTGTTACGTGTCCTCTGGGTAGTGCTAAATCAGAGACAAACTCAGGGGTATACCTCTTTTTGAATAGTGTAATATGTATAAGTTTGCATACAATTAAATAAAATAGCTGCTATTCCCTCTAACAAACTTTGTTTTTTGAACTTCATAAATCATTTTCTCAGTTTGTATTGCGTGCGTACGTACCTGTGTGTGTTTGCAGTGTGTACATATGTATATGCATATAGTATGTGTAAATGTGTATAATATGTGTATATGTATATAGTATATATATATATGTATATAGTATGTATATATGTATATAGTATGTATATATTTATATAGTATGTATATATGTATATAGTATGTATATATGTATATATGTGTATAGTATGTATATATGTATATAGTATTATATATGTGTATAGTATGTGTATATGTGTATGTATATAGTGTAAGAGTGCAGCTATGTTTGACATAAGGTTTGCAAAACTTATTTGCTCGCCGTACTCACACGTTATGGGTTGAATGCCCAAGTATTTTTCATGACTTCAGGAAGCGTGTGGTGTGGCCAGTGAAAACGATTGCACTTAAACTTCAAGTTTTGGAGAGTTGTGATTAGTCTCCAGGAAGCGATTCAGGACCATCCTTGGAGTTCTGGTCCTTCTGTTCAGAGCCAGGAAAGGACGCATTGTGCAAAGAACAATGGAACAACGAACGCATCAGCACAGGATAATGAAAAAAGTATAGGGTTGTCTGAGTAGTTCAGAAGGAAGGAAAAGAATGCAGCATTCTCTTGGACTTTGGCAATTTTTCTTTCAGGCGTAGCACGTGGAGTGCTTGTTTTAATTTTTAATTAAAAAAATTAACACATTTCCTTGTCTTTTGTTCTATATTTGAATGTTGTAATATAGATCAGTGGCATTTTACTAAAATTAAAGATGATATAAGGTAAACTTGGGTTATTAATGGCTTTGAAATAATAACAGCAATATGCTACACCACAGCATATAGTAAATATGTGTATGTATATATAAGTATGTATGTATCGATTTTTATTATACATTCATTTCAAAAGATTTAAATCAAAAGTATTTTTCTAATTATTTGTGAAATGCCTACTATTCTATTTTCTCAGAAATTTACAATATGTCTTGACCTTTGGATTTAATGCTTAAAACATATTTTCTTTGAATATAAAGTACTACTACTCAAATATTGCCCATCATAAGCTGTGATGCAAGGCGAACAAAGCATTATAAATCATGTCAAGCCTGAGTCTATTAATCTCTCTTCATTAATAAAATTTGGACGACTAAACATAATTAAAGGGTGGAACTTTGGCATAAATTGAATTATTCCTCATTTCCGCTAATTTTGTGTAGATTTCTCGAAGATCGTGATCTTCTTTTCTTCTAGAATCAAATAGTTTGCGTTTTCAAAAGTTATTTTTTATAAATAAGCAAATTAGATATCCAAAATCTTTACTAACATCAGACCATTTTTGGCACCATATATATTTTATATACTAATATATATATACTTGTGAAAGGACATATATTTTATAAATTAATAATTAATCGAATAGTTTTAATATATGAAACGTCCCATTTTAATAGATTTTGCTTAAATTCACTTATTCCATTTAACTGGAAAATGGAATGCAGTTATTTTCTTTGATAGACAATCTCCAGAAAATACCTATTTTGCAACCATATATATATATATATATATATATATATATATATATATATATATATATATATATATATATATATATCATAGATAAAT
The DNA here is from genome assembly GCA_032207245.1 of Pardosa pseudoannulata. Classification (NCBI taxonomy): domain Eukaryota; kingdom Metazoa; phylum Arthropoda; class Arachnida; order Araneae; family Lycosidae; genus Pardosa; species Pardosa pseudoannulata. Next base: position 37,582,568 of record CM063511.1, on the reverse strand, counting down.
ATAGAGAGATAGATATGGATAGATAGATATAGATAGATATAGATATGGATAGATATAGATAGATATAGATAGATAGATATAGATAGATAGATATATATAGATATAGATAGATAGATAGATATAGATAGATATAGATAGATAGATATAGATAGATAGATAGATAGATATAGATATAGATAGATATAGATAGATATAGATATAGATAGATATAGATAGATAGATAGATAGATAGATAGATATAGATAGATATAGATAGATATAGATAGATATAGATAGATATAGATAGATATAGATAGATATAGATAGATATAGATAGATATAGATAGATATAGATAGATAGATATAGATAGATAGATATAGATAGATATAGATAGATAGATAGATAGATATAGATAGATAGATAGATTTAGATAGATAGATATAGATAGATAGATAGATTTAGATAGATAGATAGATTTAGATAGATAGATAGATAGATAGATGATAGATAGATATAGATAGATAGATAGATATAGATAGATATAGATAGATAGATATAGATAGATAGATAGATATTGATAGATATATAGTGTTTGAAACATTTATTAATGTTTTGTATTTTGTTTTGTTGTTTATCCTCGAACTCAATGTGTTACATTTTGTACTGTTATGTTTTATGCTCCGTGTACTATGTTTTATTTTTGTAGTATAATTTAGTTGCATTTTTGTGGCAACACATTTTGTAGTTTAGTTTAAGAAGGAGAACTATTTGCGAGTGATGGCCGCACGTTGCTGCTGGGATTATGGTTATTAAAATAAGTTTATAGACAAATGTTTTTGTCTACGTTTTTTGTTTGTGTTATTGGTCCCCGTCGACAGATAGATAGATAGATAGATAGATATAGATATAATATTGGTATCATTTTTTATACGTAGTTTTTATTTTTAAACACAGAAGTAGTTAGAAGAAAAGTCATTGTCATTAATAAATTAGTCAGCAGAATTTTATGGGTATAGCAGGTCATTTCAGAGTTTCTTTCATTGAGCATGAATAGCAACGAGGGAGAAAATGTGAAACTTAATAGAATAAAATGAAAGATAATGGTTAATCATGATTTTAAGACCCCAAAACTGGACAGAGGAGAGATTATGGATAGAAAACAATAATTTTTATATAGGTCAGGTACATCCATTCACGTGGAAGAATCGTGCGAGAATGGGTAGGTTGGATACAGTCGATCAAAAACTAGAATGTCGACCAATGGGAAGACGGAAATGTAAACAATGTAATGGGCATTTTACAAGTTTTAAAACTCTTCTTGCATTTATAACATTTTACAAAAGTTTTGGTCATTTTATTGTGTTTAACCCATATTGTACCACACCAACTAAATATTTCTGTAAGTTATTAAAACTTAGTCCATATCGTTAATATGGTGTAACTAAGTATATAAAACCAAAATTTTGAAAAAATATTTATAATTTCTTATGTAATTGGCTTTCCTATAAATAGGTCCAATACCCTACTAAAGCTTAACAAATATCACTTGCATTGCATTATATATCACTTATATTGCTGATTCATAGATCAAATTTGGGGAAACAGTCAAAACAATGTCCAACATTACATTTTAAGCATACTGTTGTTGGTTTTCCCTTGCAGTTATTGAACTGGCAGTAAGAGAGTAAGTTTATCTTGCAATCTCCACTTTTTCTGAATAGAATAGACATCTAACCTTGTTGTGTCTAGGTGTGCGAACAGGGGTTTGAACTGGTTTTCATTGAAAGATAAGAAGAGAATGTTTACTATCAATGCAATATTGAATTCATGGAAAAATAATCGGGATTGGACCGTTGTCTTAATTTCAGGACACGTTTTTTATACTTACAAAATACACGTGTAAAATATATTTTTCAACAAAAACTTTCAGCTACATTATTAGCTCTGTTTTTAAACTAAAAGTAACCTCCACAATGTTTGAAAAAATAATAATAAATATAAAATTAAAGATTAAAAAATGACAATTTTGAAGAGGTTGCTGACAATAAATTTTACAATAAAATATAATTTGATTTCTCAGTTTTCTTGTTACTATGCTAAATTGTGTCTATTTTAAAGGTGTTAAAATAAAATCCACTCAGAAAATATTTATAACTTTGATATTAAATGGAATTTTACTTGCTGTCCTGTTTATAGGACAGCGGTCCAATATGGGTTAAATGGATTTTTTAAATCATTTTACTTTTTTTATTTTTTTATATATTTTCTAGTATTTTGAAAGATTTATTAAGAAAAGAAACAAACAGTAGCTAAATTTATTTATCAAGGATGATCATTGGCGTCTTCGGATTAGCAGTATTGGTGTGATCGTAATTCATGACATTAATAAAATAACACAAAAATGAAATTTGTGGGACACTGTAAAAAGTGACTAGAAGTCGTTATTTTAAGTAAATACTGTAATAGTGAAATGAAAGAATAGAAATTTAAGTCTTATTTGTAAGATTTTGTAAACACGAAACTGTATGAAAGTTATAAAAGAGAAAGAGCAAATAAAATATATTTAAAATTGATTTCCAGTCAATATGAAATCAACCGTTTTTTAAATTTCAACTTAAGTATTCAAATTTCATACTATACCGAAATTGAGTTAAAAAATACAGAAAGTTTAGGCCACATAGAAAATTTTGTTTTAGCTATATTACATTAATAAACCAAAAGTCAATTTAGTAATAAATCACTCTTTGAATTTTGCGCAGGAGTGAATGATGAATTCTCACCACTAAAAACAAGGGAATTTCTCATTTTATTACCATTTTCAATATTCTACTTTTGTGAAACTGGATTTTCTGCGGTGGCTTCATTAAAGATAAAATATAGATCGCAGCTAAATATAGAAAAAGAACTAAGAGTGTCTATTTCTAATATTAAACTTCCTTCGAAAAACTTTGCTCTGCAATGCAGTCTCTAAGAATTATTTTTTTTAAATTTAATAAGTTTTAATTTAGTCATCTTGTACAATTTAATAAATTAATTTTTAAATATTTTGACAAAATATATTTTGTCTCGTATGTGTTTGTGCTTTCCTTTCAGTCAGTTAATGCTTTAAAAAATATTTTATATTGTATATGCTCACGCCCCCACTAGGGAAGCAAGCCCTACAGGTTCAGAATCGCTGCATTGATTAAAATACTTAATATAAGGAAGAAAGAAAAATAAGCCGTCAACAAGGAAATATGTGATATATAATCTTATACATTACCAGATTTCCAAATTATTAGTTATTGTTTTTTAAATGTATTAAATTGTATCCTAAAATTAAATAATGCAGAAACTTAATGTGAAATTAAATAGATTTATATTAAATAATAGCGACATTTAACAATTTAGTAAACTAAAATTAAATAATGCAGAAACTTTAATAAGTTAATTATTAAATATTATAACAAAATATATTTTGTTTTGTATGTATGTGTGCTTTCCTTGCAGTCAGATAATATTTTTTAAAAATATTTTATATTGTATATCACACCCCCTAGGGGGGTTTTCCTACAGGTTGAGAATCGCTGCATTGATTAAAATATTTAATATAAGGAAGAAGATAAATAAGCCATCCACTTTGAAATATGTTATATATAATCTTATACTTTCCCAGATTTCCAAATTATTTTTTACTGATTTTTTAAAGGTATTGATTTGTATCCTAAAATTAAATAATGCAGAAACTTTAGAAAGTGAAATTTAATAGATTTATATTAAATAATAGTGAAATTAAATAATTTAGTAGACTAAAATTAAATAATGCAGAAACTTTAATAAGTTAATTATTAAATATTATGGCAAAATATATTTTGTTTTGTATGTATGTGTGCTCTCCTTTCGAT
>CM063511.1:37486204-37573704 GCA_032207245.1 Pardosa pseudoannulata | reverse complement strand
AGCCAAAACATTTGTTTTCAAGTTATAACAATATAAAAATGTTAGGAAATACGGAATCTGTTAAATTACGTAAAACATATATACAGGAATTCAATTCTAAATGCAGTTTTAAATAATACTATACAAAAAGTGCAGTACAAAGAGTTCTTCTTTTCTAAAAGGAATTTACTTGTTCGTTAAATATATCATTTTAAATACATAAATATTTTACTTAATTTTTAAGTAAATGTAAATTATTGGCGTTCACCAGTTTGTTAACATATAATTGTAATTAATAAGAAATAGTTAAATGCTTAAAAATAATTTAAATAATTAATATCATATTCTTATTTAAACTATTTTAAACCAAAACATAATTTGTTTTCAAGCTATAACTATATAAGAATGGTTAGTAAATACACATAATGTTAAATTGCGTAAAACATATATACAGGAATTGAATTCTAAATGCAGTTTTCCTTTATTCTCTCAGTATATATGAAGTACAGCATAATTATATTTTTTTCTAATATGACTTTACTTGTTCGTTAAACATTAATCATATTTAAATACATAAATAGTGTACTTAATTTTGAAATAAATGTAACTTATCGACATTCACCAGTTTGTTAGCACATAATTGCAATTAATAAGAATAATTTAAATGTTTAAATATAACTAAACACTCAATATAATATTCTTATTTAAACTGTTTCAAGCCAAAACATATTTTGTTTTCAAGATATAACTATATAAGAATGTTATAAAATACACAATCTGTTAAATTGCGTGAAACATATATACAGGAATTCAATTCTAAATGCAGCTTTTTGTACTGTACAAAGAGTACAGTACAAAGTGTTTTTCTTTTCTAAAATGAATTTATTTGTTAGTTATATAAAACATTTTAAATACATAAATATTTTACTTACTTTTTAAGTAAATGTAAATTATTGGCATTCCCTGTTTGTTAACATATAATTGCAATTAATAAGATATATTTAAATGTTTAAAAATAATTTTAAAAATTAATATCATTCGTATTTAAACTATTTCAAGCCAAAACATATTTTGTTTTCAAGTTATAACTATATAAGAATGTTAGAAAATACACAATCTGTTAAATTGCGTAAAATATATATACAGGAATTCAATTCTAAATGCATTTTTTATAATACTGTACAAAGAGTTTTTCTTTTCTAAAATTAATTTACTTGTTCGTTAAATATAATATTTTAAATACATAAATATTTTACTTAATTTTTCAGCAAATGTAAATTATCGTCCTTCACCCGTTTAACATATAATTGCAATTACTAAGATATATTTAAATGTTTAAAAGTAATTTAAATAATTAATATCATTTTCTTATTTAAACTATTTTAAGCCAAAATATAATTTGTTTTCAAGTTATAACTATATAAGAATGGTTAGTAAACACATGATATGTTAAGTTGCGTAACACATATATACATGAATTTAATTCTAAGTGCAATTTTCCTTTATACTCTCAGTATATATGAAGTACAGCATAATATTGTTTTCTAAAATGACTTTACTTGTTCGTTAAATATTAATGAAATTTAAATACATAAATATTTTACTTAATTTTGAAGTGAATGTAAATTATTGGCATTCACCCGTTTATTAACATATAATTGCAATTAATATGAATAATTTAAGTGTTTAAAAGGAATTAAAAATCCATATCATATTCTTATTTAAACTATTTCAGGCCAAAGCGTATTTTGTTTTCAAGTTATAACTATATAAGAATTTTAGAAAATACAGAATATGTTAAATAGCATAAAACATATATCCAGGAATACAATTCTAAATGCAGTTTTATATAATATTGTACATAGAAGGAAAACGATATAGAGATGGATTAAATGTTATTGTTACACTAATAAAGGATTGTGTTTTGTAAGAATAGCCATCATATATGACTGATTATTCTTTCTTTGAAACAAAGTAAAAGAGGCCACCTACTTACGTCCCGGTGGAATTTTTTCACTAGATATATGGAACAATCTGTAAAGAATAATTAGGAATGCAACCATACAGATATTCTTATTTTTCTTCCAAGGAGATACATAGATTATCTCGGCTGCAATAGAAATTCCGAAGGTGATTTATGAAGGTCAAACAACAATACAGTTTGTTAGAGGGAATAGAAGGTGTTTTATATAGTTATATGATTACTTATTCATATCACATGTTTCAGATTTCAGGTAATATAAATGGTTAAAAAATGAATTATTACCAGTGATATTTTATATTTTTAAGCAAGTAAAATTGTAGCCTAATTTTTAACACATGACAAGTATTTTATACACGATAAGCCTTATCGCTCTTAAATATGATCGAGTACTACTTCTATAAACAACACTGTGCTAGTAAGGAAAATAAATTACTAGAAACTATGATTTGAATAAAATTAAATGATATATTACTCAAGCTTTTAATGGAGTAGTGTTTTCAGTGCGAATAGTTCTACTGCTGTGGTGTAGTACATTGCTGTTGTTAATTCAATGCCATTAATAACCCAAGTTTATTTTATATCGTCTTTAATTACAATAAAATGCCACTGATCTATATTACAACATTCAAATATAGAACAAAAGACAAGGAAATATGCTAAAATATTTTTAAAAAAAATTAAAATTAAAAGAAGCACTCCACGTGCTACGCCTGAAAAAAATTGCCAATGTCCAAGAGAACGCTGCATTCTTTTCCTTCTTTCTACTCAGGCAAACCTATACTTCTTCCATTATCCTGTGCTGATGCGTTCGTTGTTCAATCGTCCTTTGGACAATGCGTCCTTTCTCGGCTCTGTCCAGAAAGACCGGGATTCCAAGGATGGTCCTGAATCGCCTCCTGGAGACCAATCAAAAATCACCAAAACTTGGTGAAGTTTCAGTGCAATCATTTTCACTGGCCACACCACAGGCTTCCTGGAATCGCGAAAAAAACTTGGGCATTCAACCCACAACGTGTGAGTGAGGCAAACAAATGAGTTTCGCAATCCTTATGTCAAACATAACTACACTCTCACATCTACCATTAAAGTTTATGGTAATGAAAATAAGAATTACGTGATAACAACACCCATAAAGTCCTTGTAGAGGAATTATCTACTTATAACTGTTTTCAATAAATATTTAAAATTTATTTTTTAATAATATATATCGTGGAAAAAATAACAAAATGGAAAAATAAAAAATAAAAATGAATGAATAAATGGAATTTTTTAATTTTTCTTAAGTAACAATTATAAATTTCATATTTTCAGTATTTTTTTTTTTTTGAAAAATTAGATATTTTTTTTAATTTTATTATTCTATGTAAATTAATGCAATCTTAAGTGTTTTCGATCACACAAACTCAATGTTTATAAAAGTCATTTTAAGATACAGTATATTGGAAACCTAATATGCATATATTCTTTAAAGAGATTGATAAGGGACTTAACGTTAATAAATCATTTATTTCCCTTATTTTAAATATGTTTTCTTTATTATTTTTTACACAGGAATTTGATATCATTCCAAAATGTGGACTATAAAATAATAATAAAAATCTTATTGTAGTTAAAATATACGTCCTAGCATTGAAATCTAAAACATATTGGGGCCGAACGACGTCCGAATGGTTAGAGTGCTGCCCTTCGGAACCGGAGTTCGTGGGTTCGAATCCCACTATGGCATGGATATTCGTAGCCGTTCGGAATCGGCTTTAAGCAGTAGGTACCGGTCTCATTAGCCCTAGTATTGCAAAAAGTAGACCTTAGCGCTCTCAAACCAAACCAAACTAAAGCATATTGAACAATTCAATATAAATGTTCTTACCATAGTATTTGGAAAAAAGCTACAGTAATTTTTACTTGTATGTTATGAAATAATAACTTTAAAATAGGACACAATAAAATACTTCTACTACCTAAAACACTTTCTTTTTTAATGAAATTTAATAGACAAACTTTTTAATTCACTACTTTATAACCGATATAATTATCAGTACGGGATTATGTGTTGCAATGGATAAGGTCCAGAGGTTCAAAGGTGGTGTTTCAACTGGACCATATGGGCCGAGACCGTCAGTCCAGAGGCTTCTGTCTGTAAGCACAAAAATGACAACGAGCGCAAAATAAACACATAAAAGAGCAAAGAAATAGAAGGATGTATTCGTGAGTTCATAGCACAAAAACTAGAGAGTAGAGTTTAGGGATAGAACGCATAAAATATTTTGTGGCCAGGGAGATACGTAAAATATACTGCAGAATAATAAATTAATATGGTCAAAATCATTAAAACTTGAAAAATTTGAAAAAATAATAAATAAATAACTTAAAAATATTTAAACTGCAAATGTTGCAATGGATAAGGTTCAAAGGTGGTGTTTCAACTGGATCATATGGTTAGCCCGTCAATCCAGAGGCTTCTGTCAGTAAGCAGAAAATGAAACGAGTGAAAAAAACACATAAATAAGCAAAACAGAAGGTGCATTCGTGAGTTCAATCACAAAAACTAGAGAGTAGAGTTTAGGGATAGAACGCATAAAATATTTTGTGGCCAGGGAGATACGTAAAATATACTGCAGAATAATAAATTAATATGGTCAAAATCATTAAAACTTGAAAAATTTCAAAAAATAATAAATAAATAACTTAAAAATATTTAAACTGCAAATGTTGCAATGGATAAATTTTACATTGTAAATTATCAAAATTATATTTTTAAAAAAAATTTTGAAACGTATCTAATTAGAAACATAAATGTAAAAATCACAATAGTCCCAGATAAATGTGTTTTATTCGAAACAAATGAAGTTTTTCTAACATTCGCTTGAAATTTATAGACATTTACGTAGACTAAAGGCTGTACGTGATGACTGTAGATTATATATAAGGGAGAGGGGTGAAGTAAGTGGGATCAATAATCTATCTCCCCATATGTCTTTTATGTGGTACTTAATATGAACAGTGATTGATTGCGAAATATGTTCCGACATGTCATATGTTTCATTCTCGAAGGAGTAGAGAACTAACCCATATCTTAAATTTTATAAATAAATAATTTATAGGATAGAAATTATTCCAATTGTTTAAAATATTTCTTCAGATTATTTTTTTAAAATTTATTATGAGCTTAGAAAGGATCGGTGCAATTCTGGGATATTTTAAATATAAACATTTTGAATAAATATTTCTGGTAATGCTATATTTTAACCCATTTTTATGTTTATAGGTTAGAATATTTTATCAAAGTAAAAAAAATGCATGTTAAGCTTTCATAATGTAATACAATGTCATTTAGTAATGCTTCAAGAGATGTTAAACTACATTATTTTAATGACATAAAAAAATAATTTTAAAATTTAAAGCAGAAAAAAGAAATTTCAGTGCTGTATTTTCTATAAACAAAAAATAGATATGTCTTATAAATGTTTTAAAATAATTTGCTCAAAACTATTTCTGGTATTGCTCTATTTTTAACTCATTATTATGTTTATATGTTAGAATCTTTCACCAAAACAAACAAAAATCTTATTAAGCTTTTGTAATGTAGTAAAAACACATTTAATGCTTCAATAAATTTTATAGTACACTATTTTAATCACAGAAAATATAATTTCAAAATTTAAAGCGGAACAGAGAAATTTTACTGCTGTATTTTATATAAACAAAAAAAAGATGTCAATTTCTTATAAAAATTTTAAAATAATATGCTCATATTTCTGGTATTACTCTTTTTGTAACCCATTATTATGTTTATAGGTTAGAGCATTTTATCAAAGTAAAATAAATGCATATTAAGCTTTTATAATGTAATAAAACCACATTTAATAATGCTTCAATAAATATTAGACTACATTATTTTAATCACATAAAAAATAATTTCAAATGTTAAAGCAGAAAAAAATAAATTTTAGCGCTGTAATTTTTACACACAAAAAAACATAGATATATATGTCATAAATATTTTAAAAATATTTGCTGAAACATATTTCTGGTAATACTCTATTTTAACCCATTATTATATTGATAGGTCAGATCATTTTACCAAAGTAAAAAAAAAATGCATATTAAGCTTTTATAATGTAACAAAACCGCATTTAATAATGCTTCAATAAATATTAGACTACACTTTTTATATCACATAAGAAATAATTTTAGAATTTAAAGAAAGAACATAATTTAGGGCTGTATTTTATATAAACAAAAAAACATACATCTCTCTTATAAATGTTTTAAAATAATTTTAAAAATACTTCTGGTATTACTCTAACCCATTATTATATTATAACATTATAATGGGAAGAACATTTTATAAAAGTAAAAAAAAATGCCTGTTAATCTTTTATAATGTAATAAAACCACATTTAATAATGCTTCAATAAATATTAGCCTACAAAAAAAAATCACACAAAAAAAATATTTTCTAAAGTTAAAGCAGAAAAAAGAAACGTTAGTGTTGTATTTTATATAATATTTAAACATGTCTAATTCTTATAAATATTTTAAAATAATTTGCTCAAAAATATTTCTGGTATTACTCTTTTTGTAGCCTATCATTATGTTTATAGGTTAGAACATTTTATCAAAGTAAAAAAAAAAATGCATGTTAAGCTTTTATTATGTAATAACACCACATTTAATAATACTTCAATAAATATTAAACTACACTTTTTTAATCACATAAAAATAATTTTAAAATTTAAAGAATTAAAAACATGTTTTAGGGTTGTATTTTATATAAACAAAAAATCATAGTTATCTCTTATGAATGTTTAAAAATAATTTGCTTAAAAATAATTTTATTACTCTATTTTTAACACATTATTATGTTTATAAGTTAGAGCATTTTATCAAAGTGAAAAACATGCATGCTAATTTTTAATAATGTAATAAAACCACATTTAATAATACTTCAATAAATAATAGACTACACTATTTTAATCACATAAAAAAATAATTTCAAAAGTTAAAGCCGAAAACAGAAATTTTTGTGTTGTATTTTATATAAACAAAAAAAAACAGATCTCTTATAAATGTTTTAAAATAATTCACTCAAGAAAATGTTTATATAAATAATTTAAAATGTCATTGGGAGAGAACTCTGTATTGGGTTTTCAATATAACTTTGGAAAAATAAATCTACAGTTTTTTTTGTGATACTTATGCAGAGTTAGCCAAACGATATATAAAAGTTTTATACGCAAACTAAATTTAATATTGCTATTTGATAGAAATTCTTAAAACTAATTGTCTTTATTACAGTGTTATTGGTTCGAAACAGTCAACTAAACCATTTTTTAAACTTCATAGTATAAATTACATGCAATTGGGGTTATGTAACAGACATGGTGATAAAATTAACTTATTACACAATACCTATCTTCTTTTAACTGTAAGAATACTAGTTTAATAATGCATTAATAGTAAAAAAAATAATTTTAAATTATTTAAGAGTTTAAAAATTTTGTACCATAAGTATAAAACTACCATTCATATTAGTTTTAGGTATTTTCAACTGAACAGAAAATGCATTACTCATAACCAAATGGTTTAGAGTGTGGTGCAATAAACCGAAACTAGAGATTAATAATACAGAAATGTAAGCATACAGTTTAATAATGCATTAATAGTAAAAATTTTTAATTTTACATTATCTACAAGTTTAAAATATATTTTGCGTCATAAGTATAAAACCACAATTGATATGCATTTTCGATTATTTTCAACTGAACAGTAGATATATTGCACTTAACCAAATAGTTTACAGTGTGTTGCAATAAACCGAAACAAGAGATTAATAATGTAGAAGTGTAAGAAAACTAGTTTAATAATGCATTAATAAAAAAAAATCATTTTACATTATCTACAAGTCTAAAACATTTTGTGTCATAAGTATAAAACTACAATTGATATGCATTTTTGGTTATTTTCAAGTAAATGGAAGATAAATTACACATAACCAAATGGTTTACAGTGTGGTGCAGTAAACCGAAACTAGAGATTAATAATATAAAAATGTAAGAATACTAGAAAAATAATGCATTATTGGCAAATAATTTTAATTTTACATTATATAAAAGTCTAGAATATTTTGCGTCATAAGTATAAAATTAGAACTGATATGACTTTTTGGGTTATTTTCTACTGAACAGAAGAAAAATTACACTTAACCAAATAGTTTACAGTGTGTTGCAATAAAACGAAGCAAGAGAATGATAATGCAGAAATGTAAGAATACTGGTTTAATAATGCATTAATATCAAATATTTTTAATTTTACATTATATACAAGTCTAAAATATTTTGCGTCATAAGTATAAAACCACAATTCATATGCATTTTCGGTTATTTTCAAGTGAATAGAAGATAAATTACACATAACCAAGTAGTTTACTGTGTGTTGCAGTAAACCGAAACTAGAGATTAATACTATAGAAATGTAAGAATACTGGTTTAATAATGCATTAATATAAATATTTTTAATTTTACATTTATACAAGTATAAAATATTTTGCGTCATAAGTATAAATTCCCAATTGATATATATTTTCAGTTATTTTCAAGTGAATAGAATATAAATTACACATAACCAAATAGTGTACAGTGTGGTGCAATAAATCAAAACTAGAGATATAACTATTTTATTTCAATGAATATTTAGCTTAAACATGTATTATGTATATTTGCAAAAAAAAAATTAATTTGCAAAAACATAATTGAAACTGATTATTATGCGAAATATAATTTCACCATAACTAAAGTCTTAATATTCTACTAAAGTTCTTTTTTACGATAAAAGGTGATTATATTTTTATAAGACATATTTAAAAAAAATAAAAAATTAAACTAGAATTATTGCCTTACCTATAAAAATGTGTTAATTTTCATATTTTTTTTCGTCCAGTTCAACGTTGAATTGGGATATAAACCCATAAGTTCTGTTTAAGTGCAACTAAATGAATAACTCATAAAATATATTTTACTTTTCTAAATTAAATATATATAATAAATAATATATATATATAAATATATATATAAATAATTATATATATATATATATATATAATTATTATATGTATATATATATTATATGTATGTATATGTATATATATATATATATATTATATATATGTATATAGTATACTAATGTATGTATATTATAATTTATATATTAAATGTATATATATATATGTAATATATATGTATAAAAAATATATGTATATGTAATATATTTATATTTATATATATGTAAATATGTATAATTTATATGTTTTTATATGTAAATAGTAAATAAATGTATAATAGTATATTATGTTATATGTATATGTAAATATATGTAATATATATATATTATATTATATGTATGTATGTATATGTATGTATATGTATGTATGTATATGTATGTATATGTATGTATATGTATATGTATGTATATTTATATGTATGTATATGTATATATATGTATATGTATGTATGTATATGTATGTATATGTATATGTATGTATATATTTATTAATATTATATGTATGTATATGTATATTATGTATATGTATATGTATGTATATTAATATAATATATTATATTATTGTATATTTATAATGTATATTATGTATATTATATATATATGTAATATATATATATGTATATTATATATATGTATATGTATAATAGATTATATTATATATATGTAATATATTATATGTATATGTATATATATATTATAAATTATATATATAATTATATTTATATATATATTATATATATATATATATATTTTGTATGTATATATTAATATGTATATAACATGATGTTTTATATAATATTATGAAATAATATTATGTATATGTATATTTATGTATATGTATATTAATTATATGAAAAGTATGTATTTATACATAATAAAAGAAAATATATGTATTTTTTATAATATATTTATTATATATTATATTTTATTAATAAATTATATATAATTATAATATTATAGTATATTTAATAATAAGATATTATATATAATATTATTGTAATATATGTGGTACAATTATAGATTATATATTCAAAATATTTATAACAATGAAATTTATAAATATACAAAATAAATTTACATAATATAAAATATGATAAATGTATATATACATACATATATACATTTAATATAATAATATACATAAAAATAAAAATACAAATAATAAATACATAAAAAATACAAATAAAAATAAAAAAAATAAATAAAGAAAAAAAAATATTTGTTTATATTTAAAATAGTTAAATACAAACAATATAAAACAAAGAGATTGTTAATATTATCTAAGGATATTGATTTTATAAATAAGGTGATCGAAAATGTGATCAAAAATTAAAACATACGTAAAGGTACCAAAATATCAGTTAATTGATGGGGATTTTTTTGCCGACATGCTCAATCTTTCATATCCGAAGAAGGAAAGCTCTAACCCTTTCCTTGAATTTTTCTAAATAAGAAAAATTCCAGAAATAGTGGTCATATTAAAAATCTTATATGATGTATTTTGATATTTGTTACCTAATTTATTAAGATTATTGAAATGATATATTGTTATATGGGATAATTTAAAACAATCCTAATATTTGTTTCAAAAATATATTTGCCGTTATTATATTCTTAATTTATAATCATTTTTATTCAATATTAATTTTTATTTCTGTTGTCGTCATAATTATTTGAAATGAGAGGGCCGAGCTATAAACAAGCATTAGATAATTGATGGCTAATTTTTATGGGAGTAGAATATAGGTGAAATTATTACTTCCTACAAATACAAACAGAAAAATATGTCCTCATTAATGAGAAACAGGGAAAAAGCAGAATATCCCATTTGATAGTGTGGGATAATTTAAAACACTCGTAATATTTGTTTCACAAATATATTTGCCATTTTTATATATTTTGATATTTTTAATTTATTATCATGGTTATTCAATATTAATTTTTATTTATCTTGTCGTATATTCATAATTATTGAAATGAAAGGTCATTCCCTATAACCAAGCATTAGATAATTGCTGGCTCTTTTTTATAGGAGAAGCATATAGGCCCCATTATTACTCTCATTATTATTAAAAATACAAACAGAAAAATAGGTCCTCATTATTGAGAAACAGAGAAAAAGCATAATATCCGATTTGATAGTCTTGGATAATTTAAAACATTTTTAATATTTGTTTCACAAGTATATTTGCCGTTATTATATTTTTACTTTATTATCATGGTTATTCAATATTAATTTATATTTATGTTGTAGTAAATTCATAATTATTCGAAATGCAAAGTCATTCCTATAATCAAGCTTTAGATATATGCTGGCTATGTTTTTATGGGAGAAGCATATAAGCCCTATTATTATTCCCTAAAAATACAAATAGAAAAATAGGTCCTCATTATTGAGAAACAGAGAAAAAGCAGAATATCCAATTTGATAGTCTGGGATAATTTAAAACACAGTTAATATTTGTTTCACAAATATATTTGCCGTTATTATATTTTTATTTTATTATCATGGTTTTTTAATATTAATTTTTATTTATGCTGTTGAAAAGCGATAAATATTTGAAATGCTTGGGCATTTGTTTCTTATAGCATTCCTTATTACCAAGTTGTAGGGAAATGTTGGCTTTTTTATTATTAGAGTAGCATGTAGGTTCTATTATTACTTCGTAAAAGTACAAACAGAAAATAGGTCTTTATTATTTAGAAACAGAGAAAAAGCAGAAAATCCCGTTTCATATTATGTTATAATTTAAAACAATCTTAATATTTGTTTCAAAAATATATTTGCAGTTATTATATTTTTATTTTATTATGTGTATTCAATATTAATTGTTATTCCCGTTGTCGTTAGATCAAAATAATTCGCTATTTTATTATAAGAGTAGCATAAAGGTGTCATTATTACTCGCTAAAAATACAAATAGAAAAATGGGTTATCATTATTTAGAAACAGAGAAAAAGCAGAAGATTCTGTTTGATATTCTGGGATAGTTAAAAAAACCTTAATAATTGTTTCAAAAGCATATTTAATCTTGATAAAAATCCTGTTTCATAGTCTGTGATAATTTAAAACAAGTCTTCAAAAATATATTTGCTGCTTCTATATTTGTACTTTATTATCATGTTTATTCAATATTAATTTTTATTTCTGTTGTCGTAAGGTCATAATAATTATTTGAAATGCTAGGGCATTTGCTTCTTATAGCATTCGTTATAACCAAGCTGTAGGTAATTGTTGGCTAATTTTTATGGGAGTATCATATAGATGCCATTATTACTCCGTAAAAATACAATGAGAAAAATAGGTTATTATTGAGAAACAGAGAAAAAGCAGAATATCCCATTTGATACTGGATAATTTAAAACACTCTTAATATTTTTTTCACAAATATATTTGCCGTTATTATATTTTTACTATATTATCATGTTTATTCAATATTGATTTTTATTTATGTTGTCGTAAATTCGTAATTATTTGAAATTCAAGAGCATTCATTCCCTATAACAAAGCTTTAGATAATTGCTGGCTATTTATTTTAAATCTGAGAAGCATATAGGTGCCATTATTACTTCCTAAAAATACAAACAGAAAAATAAGTCCTCATTATTGAGGAACATAGAAAAAGCAGAATATCCGATTTGATAGTCTGGGATAATTTAAAACACTCTTAATAGTTATTTCACGAATATATTTGCTGTTATTATATTTTTACTTTATTATCATGGTTTTTCAATATTAATTTTTATTTATGTTGTCGTAAATTCATAATTATTTGAAATGCAAGGTCATTCTCTATAACCAAACTTTAGATAACTGCTTACTATTTTTTATGTGAGAGGCCTATAGGTGCTATTATTACTCTCTAAAAATACAAACAGAAAAGTAGGTCCTTATTATTGAGAAATAGAGAAAAAGCAGAATATCAAATTTGAAAGTCTGTGTTAATTTAAAAGACTCTTAATATTTGTTGCACAAATATGTTTGCCGTTATTATATTTTTACTTTATTATCATGGTTTTTCAATATTAATTTTTATTTATGTTGTCGTAATTTGTAATTATTTGAAATTCAAGGGCATTCCCTATAACCAAGCTTTAGATAATTGCTGGCTATTTTTTGTGGGAGAAGGATATAGGCTCCATTATTACTCCCTATAAATACAAACAGAAAAATAGGTCCTCATTATTGAGAAACAGAGAAAAAGCAGAAGGTCTTGTTTGATAGTCTGTGAAAATTTAAAACAATCTTAATATTTGTTTCAAAAATATATTTGCCGTTATTATATTTTTATTTTATTACCATGTCTCGTCAATATTAATTTTCATATCTGTTGTCGTAAAGCCATAATTGTTTGAAATGCTAGTTCATTCGTTTCTTATAGCATTCCTTATAACCAAGCTGTAGGTAATTGTTGGCTATTTCATTATTAGAGTAGTATATAGGTTCTATTATTACTTTCTAAAAATACAAACAGAAAAATAGGTCCATATTATTTAGAAACAGAGAAAAAGCAGAAGTTCCTGTTTGATATTATGTTGTAATTTAAATCAACCTTAATATTGGTTTCAAAAATGTAATTGACGTTATTATACATTTATTTTATTATCATATTTATTAACTATATATTAATTTAATAATATGTTAATTTTTATTTCTGTTGTCGTAAAGTCATAATTATTGGCTATTTTATTATGGGATTAGCATATAGGCGCCAGTATTACTCCCTAAAAATACAAACAGAAAAATGTGTCTTCATTATTTAGAAACAGAGAAAAAGAATGAGATTATATTTGATATTCTTTGATAGTGAAAAACAACCTTAATATTTGTTTTAAATATATATTTGCTGTTTTTACATTTTTAATTTGTTATCTTGTTTATTCAATATTAATTTTTATTTCTATTGTCTTAAAGTCATAATAATCATTTGAAATGCTAGGGCATTTGCTTCTTATAGAATTCGCTATAACTATGCTGTAGATAAATGTTGGCTATTTTATTATGAGAGTAGCATATAGGCTCCGTAATGACTCCCTAAAAATGCAAACAGAAAAATAGTTCCTCATTATATATAAATAGAAAAAGCAGAAAATCATGTTTGATAGTCTATGATCATATAAAAAATATTAATACTTGTTTAAAAAATATATTTGTTGTTATATTTTTATTTTAATACTGTTTATTAAATACTAATATTTGTTCCTGTTATTGTAAAGTCATAATTATTGGCTATTTTATTAAGGGAGTAGCATATAAACGCCATTATTACTCCTTTAAAATGCATAACAGATATATTGTTCCTCATTATGTAGAAATAGAAGCAGAAGATATTGTTAGATAGTCTGTGTAATTTAAAACTTTTTTTCAAAAATAGATTTGCAGTTAATATATTTTTATTTTACTATCATGTTTATACAATAATATTTGTTATTCTTGTTGTCGTAAAGTCATAATTATTGGCTATTTTATTAAGGAAGTAGCATACAGGGGCCATTTTAACTCCCTAAAAATACAGAGAAATGGGTCCTCATTATTTAGAAAGAGAGAAAAAGCAGGAGATTATGTTTGATATTTTGGGATATTAAAAACAACCTTAATATTTGTTTCAAAAATATATTTGCCGTAATTATATTTTTACTTTATTATAATTTTATTTATTAATCAATAACTTTTATTCCTGTTGGCGTAAAATCTTAATTATTTCAATTGCGGGGCATTTGCTTCTTATAGCATTAGCTATAACTATGCTGTAGATAATTGTTGGCTATTTTATTATGAGAGTAGCATATAGACGCCGTTATGACGCCCCAAAAATGCAAACAGAAAAATAGTTCCTCATTAAATAGAAAGAAAAAAAGCAGAAAATCATGTTCGATAGTCTATGATAATTTTAAAAATCTTAATATTTGATTCAAAAATATATTTGCTGTTATATTTTAAATTAAAAATTAATATTTATTCATGTTGTCATAAAGTCATAATTATTGGCTATTTTATTAAGGAAGTAGCGTACAGGGGCCATTTTTACTCCCTAAAAATACAGAGAAATGGGTCCTCATTATAGAGAAAAAGCAGGAGATTAAGGGATATTAAAAAAAAGCAAAAATATATTTGCCGTAATTATATTTTTACTTTATTATAATTTTATTTATTAATCAATAACTTTTATTCCTGTTGGCGTAAAATCTTAATTATTTCAATTGCGGGGCATTTGCTTCTTATAGCATTAGCTATAACTATGCTGTAGATAATTGTTGGCTATTTTATTATGAGAGTAGCATATAGACGCCGTTATGATGCCCCAAAAATGCAAACAGAAAAATAGTTCCTCATTAAATAGAAAGACAAAAAGCAGAAAATCATGTTCGATAGTCTATGATAATTTTAAAAATCTTAATATTTGATTCAAAAATATATTTGCTGTTATATTTTTATTTTATTAGTGTTAATTAAAAATTAATATTTATTCATGTTGTCATAAAGTCATAATTATTGGCTATTTTATTAAGGGCATAGCATATAGGCTCCGTTATGACTCCCTAAAAATGAAAATAGAAAAATAGTTCCTCATTATATAGAAAGAGAAAAGGCAGAAAATCAAAGCAGAAAATAAGTGAGAATAAAAAAAAATATTTTTGTTGGTAAAAATCACTTGTTACATAATAATTACTGTTAATTGTAACTATTTCTAGTGTTCTCTAAAAAATTACTACGCATTTTATATCGCACTATTATCGTGTGTGTGTGTGTGTGTGTGTGTGTGTGTGTGTGTGTGTGTGTGTGTGTGTGTGTGTGTGTGTGTGTGTGTGTGTGTGTGTGTGTGTGTGTGTGTGTGTGTGTGTGTGTGTGTGTGTGTGTGTGTGTGTGTGTGTGTGTGTGTGTGTGTGTGTGTGTGTGTGTGTGTGTGTGTGTGTGTGTGTGTGTGTGTGTGTGTGTGTGTGTGTGTGTGTGTGTGTGTGTGTGTGTGTGTGTGTGTGTGTGTGTGTGTGTGTGTGTGTGTGTGTGTGTGTGTGTGTGTGTGTGTGTGTGTGTGTGTGTGTGTGTGTGTGTGTGTGTGTGTGTGTGTGTGTGTGTGTGTGTGTGTGTGTGTGTGTGTGTGTGTGTGTGTGTGTGTGTGTGTGTGTGTGTGTGTGTGTGTGTGTGTGTGTGTGTGTGTGTGTGTGTGCGCGTGTGTGTGCGTGTGTGTGCGTGTGTGTGTGCGCGTGCGTGTGTGTGTGTGTATATATATATATATAACACAATTCTTCAGCACTTAAACGGTTAAACATACAAAAAAATTTATATTAGACAGGTTGCAAATAAATTCCTAAATAAATAAATACTTCTGTTATTAATTCTTCAAAATGCAATAAATTAATAAATGAAAGCAAACATTAATCTATACAAATACCCGTTATGTGCCTGCATCAATTTATTAGTCCTCCTATAATTTCAATAATTTAGATTAGGATTCCAGTGGTTAAAATACCTTACATATGTGATATGATGGATGGGTAAAATGAATTTCAATTGCACGGCAAATATTCGGACGCATTCTGGTGCTGAAAAGCATTTAGTGTTCTATTAGTGATTTCCTGGAGATAAATGCTTAGAAGAATTAAGAAATTGCAGTGGTTTTTGATACACGAAATCTATATAACACACTTATTTCAATTAATTATTTAAGAAAAGTTCTGTGAATTTCAGAACGTTTATTTAAAGATCTTTAACACCTTTATGCAGAGTTTTTTTTAAAAAAAAGGCTGGCAAGAAAATCATTTTTTTTTAATGTAAGAAAATACAATTTAGAACGTAGAATATATTTTGTACTTGAATAAGTAAGTGTTATAGATTACAATCCCATGTAATTGATACATATCAATAAATCGATTGTTTTTTTTTTCTTTCACATTGTTATTTTCAATTCTCGATTGCATTCCAGTGTGAAAAATTATAGCAACGCCAAAATCCAAAAGTACAACGCTGCTCGAATTTTCTCGAGTGTGCTCCGTTTGGCCAGTTTATCGGGCTCGAGTTAACTCGAGAGTACACGTTTAGGGTTATTAACTCTACAGTTTTCGAAAAATAGTTTACTTTTGTCTTTTCTAGTTGCGGATTTATAAAATAACATAATACTTCAAATAAATGAAATTCTGAAATTTCTTACCTGTAGCAGTTGAAATAAATATACTACAAACTAAATTTTTATATCAAATTAAAAAAAATTAACTCTACAGGATTAATAACTCTACAACTTTTGAAAAAATAGTGTAGTTTTGTCTTGTCTAGTTGCGTATTTTAAAATAACATGATACTTCAAATAAATGAAATTCACTTACCTGTAACAGCTGAAATGAGTATATTACAAACTAAATTTTTATATCAAATTTAAAAAATAACTCTACAGGGTTAATAACTCTACAGCTTTTGAAAAATAGTCTAGTTTTATTATTTCTAGTTGCGGATTTTTAAAATAACATAATACTTCAAATAAATGAAATTCACTTACCTGTAAAAACTGAAATAAATATATTACAAATTATATTTTTATATCAAATTAAAAAAAATAAGTATTTTATTTCGTAGAACTCTGTGAAATCCTTCAGGTTTAGTATACCCCCTCCATATGTATAGTGTGCGAACTTGGTGTACAGAACAAACATGGACCTATTTTATTTTCCCAGCAGCCATTAACCCCTTCCGGTAAAATGACGAGTCTAGCTCGTCATTGGTTTTTCATTCCATACCACACAATGACGAGCTACACTCATCATGCGACTAAAGTTAATGTTAAATATGATAATTTAGTTTATAATTTCTAGTATACTAAATTTAGCAAGACTTTTGTTACTTGTGGAAATACCAGGTCACTATTATATATTGTTTATTTAGAATTTCTTGGTACAAATCACTGCTAAATTGATGAGTCAGAATAAAAGAAAACCTACTAAGAAATGCCGTGTGTGTTACAAGAATCAAGAGACTCCCTAGCGGTGTAAACAATTCAGTATTTCTTTGCACTTTGTTTTGAAAAGTACCACTATCTTGAAGACTATTATCTGTATACCTTATTAAAGTTTTGCTTTGATATTTTCTTAATTATACCTTTTCTGATGATATTTAACACTATGTAAAAAGTGGATTTTAATTAGGAATATGTAAGAATTGTGAAATGAAACAAGTTTTTTAAATAAAAAATAAATGGTTAATTCACGCAGTTTTTCATTATTAAATCGTACCGGAAGGGGTTAATGAATACTCAAGATATTTGATCGGCATGAGCCTCAAACGCATAACCCTCTGGTTTTGAGGTAATTGCCACTGACAACAGAGGTGTAGTTGCTTTTGTTGTAAAGTAATATATCCTAAACTTTGATATCATATATTTCGATTTATATATAATTCTTTTTAAATATTTTGTTTCTTAATTAAAATCTCAGCTATGATGTTTCTAATATTGAACGAAACAAAGCAACATTACTTATATATTACTTACATATTATTCAATAGTTTTCCTTAAAGACGCAATAATTTGTCACCACAGGATTAATTATACTTTATTCGGTTGGTATAGATGGTTAACATGAACATTTATTACAAAATCTGTTGGTCATAAAATATAAGACAATAGATTTATGAGTTGTTCAATGCTTATAGAAAAATTATTGTGCCAAACGAGGCGAGAAACTTTTAAAATGGCCCCAACTGACCAAACATTTCTAATATTGAACCAAATAAAGCCATATTACTCATGTTACATTCCTATTATGCAATAGTTGTGCTGAAATATACAATAAGCTGTCACCAAACGATTACCAATACTTTATTTGGTTAGTACAGATGGTTAAATTTAACATTTAAACATTAACGTTAAATTTAACATTACAAAATCTGTTGATTATAAAATATAATACGATAGACATTTATAGGATGCTAAATGCTTATAGAAAAAATAGTGCTAGTAAATGGAATTATTTTTTCTTAAAATTTAATTAGTACATTAACTTGAGTTCCCTCATGTATAATACATTATTATATGTGATAGTAAATATTTTAATAATGCTGTTTAATATAAGATTTTTATTTTTCCTTTAAAAGTATAAATATTCATCCTATAAAATTGTTTTGTATGTGATCTGAAAAGGAGAAAAAATATTTTTGTCATTAATATTAACGTAATATTAGATTTTTAATTATCAAAATTTAAATCAGTTTACAACATTTGATATCAGTTTAAAATATTTGAGAATCTTAAACAGCATATATGCTTTTCTAAGCTTCTATTTCCAAAACATTCACTTTTTGTGTATACGACATTCATCGTGGATTTAACATTTGAAATATAACTAGTATGTATTGCATTCTTAAACTCCATATTACTCGATGAACAATTTTCTTCCAATGTAATAGTTTTATTTAATAGATAACATGATACAATAGCACGATTTGTATCCTGAAAATAAAATTTTAATACTTCAAACTTGGAGTACTTAATCACAAAATATTGTTTTTCATACTTCAAAATATAAACCATTATAATGTTTCTCAATTGAAAGTCTGTTTTCAAAATATTGCTGTACTTGCGTATGAATAACACGATACAAAAACATGATTTGTATCCTGAAAATAACGTTTTAATACATGAAACATGGAGTACTTAATCACAAAAAAATTGTTTTTTATATTTCAAAAAGTGAACCATTATAATGTTTCACAATTAAAAGTCTGTTTTGAAAATATTGCTGTGCTTGCGTATGAATAACACGATACAATAACATGATTTGTATCCTGAAAATAACGTTTTAATACATGAAACATGGAGTACTTAATCACAAAAAAATTGTTTTTTATACTTCAAAAAATATACCATTATATTTCAATTTAAAGTTTGTTTCGAAAATATTGTTGTACTTGAGTAAGAATTTGCTTATGTTTCTGGCAATGGCTATAAAATTACTCAAATAAATTAAAATATTCCCTACACGTAGAATTTTAGATATATATAGCAATTTTAAAGACTTGTTTTCTGCAATAATTTACTTACTTGTCGCTCTTTATCTTCTACATTAAACTATATTTTAAAAAAATAGATATAAAACAGACTAAAATATTTTTTAAATCTAAACTAAATTTCTTATAATAAACGAAATCGCCAGGCCTAATGCACTAACTTGATTTAATAAATTCACTCTATTTCACCAAGAGTTTAATAAACTTTTGAATTATTAATGTTGAACAATTAGAGAATTTAATAATTTCTTGGTATAGTTGTAAATGAATAAGTAAATGCTGTGTTCTGTAAGGAATTTTTACAAAATTTCCTCAACTCTTATTACTTAGATAAAAATGTTTGTGTAACTTTTGTTTATTCTAATATAAATTACACAAGTTTTATCTACAGTAATTTTAATCATTTTATTTCCTGTATTTCTCTATAGTAAAACATTATTTTATATGTCATTTACTAATTTAATACAGTGGGCTTGACTTAATGTGATCAGTTTAGGACACCGTGATTTTGATAACAATAACCGATTGATAACAATAATCGATATACAAAATTAGATAAATTTACCCTCACCCACTTTAATTCACACGTACTACATTTCAAAATAAAATGAAAAAAACTCACCTTATATTTATGTACTGTATATTATCCTTTAAGACATAAGAATTGTTTACATTATAAAAATAATTGATCAATTGTTGACTGTCTACACTTCTTTCTGAGAAACTCATTGATAAATCGTTCGTAATCATATTGTTTTTTAAAGTCATCGGAGCAGTGTTGTACTCCACGTTTCAACTCTTTCAATGCAATTCAGAAGCTGAGAAATGTTTAACTGCGCTGCAGCATTGCGCTGACTCATATTTGGTAACCTGTCATAAAGATTTAAAATTCCGATATTTAGTTTGAATATTAAATCATTGTGCTTTCTAGCTTCCATATCGACAGAGTGCATGTAAGCTAGCAAGGCATAACATGTGAATACCTTCCGTCTCAATTCCGAATAGAATTTGTTGCCTTCTACTTATCTGACAACTATGGACCACCAGCAGGGTGTGCGTATTTCTGAAAAATTCCAGGAACGTGTAAAACCCTACTCCTTTGTTGTTTCTATTTTTCCCTAGGTGGAAGAGGGAGAATTCTCGGAAATTAAAACAAGAACGAAGGGAAAGAAAAGAATGGGTTCCTTTTCAGTACATTGTGAATATTACTTTGCCAGTTAAAATGAGGTTCGATAATTGATAACATTAACTGATGTAACGATCACATAAAGCGATAATTTTAACATATTAACCCCGTCCGGTACGATTTAATAATGAAAAACTGTGCGTGAAATAACCATTTATTTTTTACTTAAAAAACTTGTTTTATTTTACAATTCTTACATATTCTTAAGTAAAATCCACTTTTTCCATAGTGTTAAGTATCAGAAACGGTAAAATTAAGATAATAGTTTTCAAGCTAGTGGTACTTTTTAAAACAAAGTGCAAAGAAATTATCAATTGTTTACATCGCCAGGGAGTCTCACTTCTAATTTGATTCTTGTAACACACACGGCATTTCTTAGTAGCTTTTCTTTTATTCTGACTCATCAATTTAGTAGTGACTTGTACCAAGAAACTTTAAATAAACAATACGTAATAGTGACCTGGGATTTTCACAAGTAACAAAAGTGTTGCTAAATTCAGTACACTAGAAATTTTAAACTAAATTAATTATCATATTTATCAGTAACTTTAGTCGCATGACGAGTGTAGCTCGTCATTGTGCGGTATGGAATGAAAAACCAATGACGAGCTAGACTCGTCATTTTACCGGAAGGAGTTAAAGAATAGAGAAAATCAGGAAGAAGTGGTTTCGATAACAATAAGCGATTGATAACATTAACCGTGATCACATTAAGCGGAGTCCACTGTATTTATTTATGCCAAAGACATTAACCCATCCACCGACCACCCTCCCCACCTTTTTCCCGTTCAAAACAGTCACCCTTTTCGTAAATTCCAGACGGAACTTATCGTATCATACTAGAGTTGCCGGTTTAAAAGTTGCCAGGCTACTTTTAAGTTATTTTCCCTGCAAGGTAAAGGAGTTACGTTACGCAAGATTAGTTTCTTTCATGTATTATCCCTTTGCAATATTTTTTTTCTCAAAAGTGTGTTATACGAGTGCGAACAAGAAGGGGTCGACAGGTCCGTTTTTGAACAGGAATTCGCTGTTGAACCCCCGTCAACGCGTCCGTTCAGTGGGTTAACATTTGTCAGTAATTTTAAAAAGTAAATTTCCTTTTTTGTTGTTGACTTATGCGACTTTGTCAAACCAAGCATGATTGAGCCAGAGGCTACTCGTATTAAGACGAAGGGGTGTGCTTTTAGTTTTTAACGAGCTCAACAAAGACGAAAGTACGACTTATGCCCAAGTGGGTTCTCGAAATTCTTAAGCAGGGACCAATCAGAAGACCTATATACTTCGCCTGTCACTCCCAGAAATAGTTATTGAGAACTTGGAGGACATTGTGACCACTGACCTATTTTATGTTCCCCAGTCACCTTTAACTAACATGGCGGATCTTAGACCGGCTTGGTCTCCAAACCCAAAGTCTCCAGCTACGAGATCGTTGCCATTGCCGACTGAGCTACCGCGGCTCATTTTTCCTTTTTTAAACAATGTGGGACTTAACTTGGATGTTTAAATATTTGTAAAGTTATTAATTTAACCCTCTAAGCGGTTCGCACGTATAATTCCGCCAAACCGATGATGACTTCAAAATATACAATTTTCGACCTCCAAAAACACTCCGAAAATGGATGTAATGTACATTTTTGCCAGTGCTTTCCCCCATGGAGTTTTGAGGTAGGAGGGTCAGGTCTATTGTTTAGGAATTGCACCCCTCTTTCACTGGCATTTCTTGAGGGATGCAACCCTACCCCCTGAGGCACAAAGACGCTGACAGCTTTTCATGGCTTTGTAAATTTCTATTTCGAAGTATTTCGTTTGCGGTAACAGATGTATCTCTAATTGCACCCCTGAAATATCTTGGATGACTTTCGTAAAAAAATATAAATAAGTCTCTCCAAGAATATTTTTATTTGTACTTTTAGAATCCATTATTTCTTATGTTATAATATTCGAGACTTGACGAGCTTTATGTGTATTAAAAATTAACAATCTATAATATCTATTTATATATCTATATATAACCGGAAGTAAAGGGACAATAACGAGGGTGGGTTTTCCATATTCCATTCTAGGCGACAAAGGGTGAAGGAAAAAATCATAGAATGCTTTGGCCACTGACACAGTAAACCTTTAGCGTATTTTTTGGAGAATATTTTCCTAGATGTTCCACTCGGAGGGTTAACAAAAAGACTCTGATAAATATTAAATGTCCACTAAAATATAAGCTAAAATAAAAGCCTAAATCCCCTAAAATAAAAGCTTAAAAAAGCGTAAAAGTTATGCTATTTCAGTAAATCAATTAAATCCATTACAATTCTAACTTATCTTAAATGGTCTAATTTGCAATTTATTTTTCTGTGAGACATATACAATTAGAATTCCACAAGAAACTAAATTGAATAAGGTATACTAATATTTTACAATGTATTAAATATACAAGGATTAATTTTTTAACCTATACATTTGATAATTTAAATAATTGTCGAAAATAATGCAAAATAATATGTCGTGTAAAAATGAAACTAAAAAAAAAACTACGAAACAAAATCAGTAATGACTCTAATATTTTTTCTTTTACATACGATTTTGTTTTTACCTCTTGTTCCATTTAAATTATTAAAATTAATTACTTATTTTCAGTTTCTACTTATCTCTAAGGAGAATTATATCTTATTTATTTTTATTCATTTTCTAGAGTAGAAAAAAAGAGAAAATAAATCTATCATGGTAGTAGATACACTAAGTGTTTCATTTTACATTTGTTTTTAGTAACTTAACATGTTTTAATTTTTAACCTTTTAGTTGTTTTAAGAATGCACGGAAGAAATTATTATAATTGGTATGAAGTTTGAATTTCTGATTTTTAAAAATAAGTTTAACACCAGATGGAAGATGACAATTTTACTATGATAAATGCTTGGAAATAAATTATTATAATTCAATTTTTTTTGTATTAATATTCATTAATATTCTACGAATTATTTTCTCATAAAATATTTGTAATATATTAACATTTACTGAATATGTGTGTAATATTTTAAATTTATTAGACTTTAATATCTTAAAAATTCTCATCTTTCCCATTCTTATTCTTTCATATATATTTAGCCAGCCATGAAGTATCTTAATTAAAAGGGTGTTCTCGACTTCAAATTCTTCCAACCCATTTCCCAACGCTTTCTCTGCAATAAACGCAAATTTTCCGCCCATTCACAGCATTTTCCAGTTGTCGGCAGTAAATGGCTAAGTTTTTCCTCTGATCTAAGTTACTTTTTATGTTACAATCTCAGTTGTCTAATCCTGTTTCAACATGTGTTCCGATAATCATTTCCTTGACTGCCCTTGATTGCTAAACATGCCTTTTTTTTAGCAGCTCTAGAATAATTTTCTTTATAGTTCTCGGAATTGCCGTTCTCTTTCGTGGTTATTCACAGCTAGATTTATTCGACTTTTTCTTGCACAGAAACCCTGGGAAAGTAAATAGACTAAGGGCTTAATACAGATGTGACAAGTAGATTAATTTTAGCAGTGTAACACACATCAATATGTATATATACAAAATAATAATTCAAAGCTTTACATATTTATTCAAAAAATTTAAAAATGAACCTACTAATAAAGGTTAAAAAAGAGCTATATTCGTATCTACCACTACATTTAGTTGGAGTAAATATTCATACCGATAATTATGATAAAACTGCAAACATTTAAATCTAATTTGTTTTCTGTAGATACATGAAGTTTTTTCTTTTCTTATATAGGAAAACTTTTCTTAGGAATCCTTTAATTTATTGTTTATGATTGAACCCAGTTTTATGTTACTGTGGTGTAGTACAATGCTGTTGTTACTTCAAATCCTTTTGTCTACGTTACAATAATAACCCAAGTTTGCTTTATATCATCTTTAATATTAATTATAGCAAAATGCCACTGATCTATATTACAAAATACAAGTATATTAGTGGGAAGAAAAAATAAGAAAAAAATGCTGAAAATATTAAAAAATATAAAAAAATAAAAAAGTAAAAGAAGCACTCTACTTGCTACACGTAAAAGAAATATTGCCAAAAGTCTAAGAGCACGTTACATTTTTTTCCCTTTCTTCGAAACTACTACAGCAGCCCTACATTTTTTCACCAAATACTCTTGCAACTTGTTGTCGTTCTATTATCCTGTGCTGATGCATTAGTCGTTAAATTGTTCTGTGCACGATGCGTCCTTTCCCGGCTCTGTCTACATTGACCGGGAGTACAGACATGGTCCTGAATCACCTCCTGGAGACCAGTTACAACTCTCCAAACTTGGTGAAGTTTAAGTGCAGTCGTTTCCACTCGCCACACCACACGCCTCCTGGAGTAGCGAAAAAAATACTTGCTCATGCAACTCACAATGTGTGAGTGTGGGGAGCAGATCAGTTTCGCAAACCTTATGTAAAACATAGCTGCAGTTTCACATATGTAATCGCTGATAACTTGATAAATGTCCCAAAATTTAAATGATACAAACAAATACTTCGCCAATAATTTTAAACCATTTTTTTAGTTAACAGCATGAAACCCAATTATTGTTTGTCACTTATATTGGAAGAGTATTCTACAAAAGCGTAAAGGAATTCTTTAATTTATTACTTATTATTTTTCTGAATTATATTTAATTTATTGTTTATGATTTACCCCAGTTTTATGTAATCGCTGATGACTTGCCGTAATAAATATGTCACAAATTAAATGATACAAATAAATACTTCACTAATGTGTTTAAACCATTTTTTAGTTAACAGCATAAAACTAAATTTTTATTTATCACTTATTTTGATAGACTATTCTACAAAAGCGTAAAAGAATTCTTTAATTTATTGCTTATTATTTTTCTGAATTATATTTAATTTATTGTTTATGATTTATCCCAATTTTATGTATTTGCTGCTGACTTACAGTAATAAATTTGTCACAAAATTTATATGATATAAAGAGGTACTTCACCAATATGTTTAAACCATTTTTTAGTTAACAGCATAAAACCCAATTGTTATTTGTCACTTATTTTGGAAGAGTATTCTACAAAAGCGTAAAGGAATTCTTTAATTTATTGCTTATTATTTTTCTGAATTATATTTAATTTATTGTTTATCATTTACCCCCGTTTTATGTAATCGAGGCTGACTTGCCGTAATAATTATGTCACGAAATTTAAATGATACAAATACTTCACTAATATGTTTAAACCATTTTTTTACTTAACAGCATAAAATACAATTGTTATTTATTACTTAATTTGGGAGAATATTCTACAAAAGCTTAAAGGAATTCTTTAATTTATTGCTTATTATTTTTCTGAATTATATTTGTTTATGATTTACCTCAGTTTTATGTAATGGCTGATGACTTGCCGAAATAAATGTCCTAATTTAAATGATACAAACAAATACTTCACCAATATGTTAAAACTATTTATTTACTTAACAGCATAAAACCCAGTTGTTATTTGTCATTTATTTCGGAAGAGCCTTCTACAAAAGCCTAAAGGATTTCTTTAATTTATTGCTTATTATCTTTCTGAATTATATTTATTTTATTGCATATGATTTACCCCAGTTTTATGTAATCGCTGATGACTTGACGTAATAAATGTCACAATTTCAATGATACAAATAAATACTTCACCAATATGCTTAAACCCTTTTTTAGTTAACAACATAAAACCCAATCACTTATTTTGATGAAATATTCTACAAAAGCGTAAAAGAATTCTTTAATTTATTGCTTATTATTTTTCTGAATTATATTTAATTTATTGTTTATGATTTACCCCAGTTTTATGTAATCGCTGATGACTTTCCGTAATAAATATGTCACAATTTAAATGATACAAACAAATACTTCACCAATATGTTTAATCTATTTTTTAGTTAACAGCATAAAACCCAATTGTTATTTGTCACTTATTTTGTAAGAGTGTTCTACAAAAGCAACAAAGAATTCTTTAATTTATTGTTTATTTATCTAAGTTATATTTAACTGTCTGATAACCCATCACAAAATATGAAACATAAGTTAAAAGTTTCGAAGAAATGCTTCGTGGTTATGTTTGAACCCACATTTACTTAACAGCATTAAGCCGAATTTTTATTTTATTTATTGTATGCAATATTAAAGATTATTCAAGTGCTCGCATTTTGTTTAGAACAGAAGTTGTAATTTACAAAAATAATTGTAGCCTACCGAAGGGAACTCGACTGGAAATATACTTGATTTCATAAATAACTTTCCGAAAGTATTTCCAATAGTTTAATTTTCGAGGCAAGTAACATTCTCTCTGATACATCCGTTTAGTAATTAGGGCTGCATGTAATCAGGTGGGAAAGTTTTATCTGGCTCCGATGGTAATTTTGGATATGCAATAGAAATTTTATCATCAATATTTCTGCTGAGGTATTACGGATTCTTACACATCAAGCGTGAAGATACATATTAAGAAAATCAGATGTTCTTTTTCTCGCAACGTTTTCTTAAGTGTGAAACATTTATAAACTGTAATATTTATTTGCATTACAGTGATAACCCTTTTAATGATATTAAAATTCGGCATAAATCTTATGATATAGTGAAAACAAATATTTCAGAGCCATGCATCTGTACAGAGTTATTTATCTGTTGGGTACTAAGAACTTAGTTTTTCTAGTATTGTTTCAGTGTTAGAAAATTGTGTTCAGGTAGGTTTATGTGTGAATAAAATCCTCAGAACTAAATATTCATAAATTATTACACTGGTATAAAAGAAATTACATTTCTACCAATGAAATAATTTAGGAAATATTAACCAAGAATTGCATTTCCGAAAAATAAGAACGGGATTAGAGTCATACCGACAGTTGATCGTCCTTTATTTCTAGCTTAATACCAATCACTACAAATGAAAAATTGAAATAAATAGCAAAATGCGTTTTAAAACATGTTTGAAACTAATACTGATATTTATCTGCTCATTTTGTATTAATAGATATAAATACTTGCCTCAGTTTTATACATACCTAAGTGTTTGTGCGAGAGAGAGAGAGAGAGAGAGAGAGAAATAGGAGTGAGTGAGTGAGAGAGAGAAATTAGAAGAAGTTGAAGTGAGAAAAAAAGATACGAGAGATAAGGTGAGTGGGAGAGAGAGAGATTAAATGGCGTGAGTGTGAAGGGAATGAGAGTGAGAGAGTGATATTGAGAAGGTGTGAGAAAGAAAGAGGGAGTATAGCGAGGGAGAGTGAGAAGTGAGAAAGGGAGGGAGTGAGGGTGACAGAGAAAAGAGAAGTGAGGGAGTGAGGGTGACAGAGAAAAGAGAAGTGAGGGAGTGAGTGTGAGGGAACGTGATAAATGAGAAAATGAGAGAGTGAGGGGGAGGGAGAATGAGAAAGGGAGAGAGAGTGAGGGCGACGGAGTGAGGGTAGGTGTGTGAGGGAGAGAGAGCATTCTACTAAATTTTTTATAACTTTAAGATATATTAGAAGATTTATATCTTCCCATAAGGAACTAGCTCTTTTAGAAGCCTTAAATATGACAGTTTCATAAGAATATTTTTCAAGAAAATCCACCTTGGTAGAGCGCTTCTCTTAGGTGCCGATATCTGTGATTTCCATTTCCGCTCTTGTGATAGATGTTCGTAGCCGTTCGAAATCGGATTTAAACAGAAGTTTTCACATTAGACATCGTACAGCTAAAGTACACTGTATTGTATATGTGTTATATTCTAATCAAACCAAACCACCATCATTTAGACACATAAGGCTTCACGTCTCCCTCTCAACTGTGTCCATCACAGCACTTACTCTTGCTTATTTCCAACTGAACCATCCAGCTTCTTCTCTTTCCTTTTCAGATTGCCTGCGCCAGGTCATCCGTCTCAAAGGATCTCTTCAACATTTCCCTGGCGACATCATCGACCAGATAGTCCCTATCAAGAATCTTTTCAAGTAGGTACAGCTTAGGAGCAAAATAATTTCAAGATTTTCTTTCTATAATCTGGATTTTTTATGCGGGATGGGTGATTAACTCAACGCACAACGTTTTCGGCTGATAAGTTCCTTCACCAAGCAGACTACCATAAGGTAATAATCTTCTTGTAATTTTTCGTTTCCATTTCTGTTCATGAAACATGTTGATTGCTGTTATATTCCTCAGAATCTTATTCTTTAATATTTTTGTCTAAAATTAGTCATTCTAAGAATCATTATCTAATAATTTTCTGAAATATTTCATTTTCTCATCGTAACTGCGATAGCGGGACCTGAAAATAAAATAATAGAATAAAATGCATTCCTACCCGGACTATAACACACATTATAACACAATACACTATAACACAATAACAGTCAGGAATACTCCACGATTTTTCTAAATATCTATACAAATAATTTTCAAACTAACTCTTCTCTAACAAGATTGACTTAACCCGCGAGGACGTGGGTTACCCACAGTTACCAGGGCAACATAAATCAGCGAAATTAATCCACCAACTACAATTTCATTTTAGATTTACTATTATTTTTTAGACTTACTATTATTGTTAAATGCCCGAGACTGGACAATGAATGAACCCAAGAAACTTGTAGTTGTGTCATTTAATAATACCGGAGATAATGATGGAAGTTTACTTTATTTAAAAAATAAGGAAATAAATCTCTGACAAGAATAGAGCAATTAATGATACATGCAAGCACTCTTCAATTACAAAGTTGGCCACACAGTGAGAGATGTGACGAATTCTTTCCCAAGAGAGAGCTTAGTCGGCATTTTTAACAATCAGAGAGGGAACTTAGATCATTGGAAATGTGAATCATTTTATTAACCCCTTGAGGACCAGCTCGTAAATGCCATACGAGCTGACCATTGTGAAAATATTTTCCGTTTACTCCATCTAGTAATTAAATCTAGCATTATAAAAATCAAATAAAATTTTCAGATCTTCTATTACGCATATTGACGATGTTCTCTCAAAATCAACATGAAATCATCGCATGGATGCGACGCTGAGCTGATACAGTGAAATTGTTGTGTTGCATATATGGGACGTTGGTTGCGAAGGGTTAAGACAGCAGGAATGTGGTGAATGGACAGAAAATTAACATTTATTACAGAGTTAGCTTTGGGGGACTAGTTGAAAGGATTTTGAACAGCGAACAGTTTTTCCTAATTCTGAGGTTTTGCGGATACATATATATATATATATATATATATATATATATATATATATATATATATATATATATATATATATATATATATATATATGACATGAACGAGTGGTTAAGGCATGGATGACACATTTGATTTCATATATTAAAATTTTCTTTATTGTAATCCTTCTGTACATAGATATGCCATTTAGAAATCCTTTGTTCTAAAACTTTGCCTCGAGAAGCGTGGAGGATGTTATCAGCCCGAGTTCTCGCTCAGAACTTAACTGTTTGGCGTTGCTACCTAAACAAAATTCCTATGTCTACTTCCTCTTCAGTTCGTACTCAGTATCTTTCCTCTCGAGGATGTGTGTCTTTCCTCGACACACACACATATTTATATATATAATATATATATGTATATATATATACTTATATATATATATAATATATATATATAGATAGATAGATAGATAGATAGATATATATATAGATATATATATAATGTATTCATAGTTGTGCGTATTATACATAGAAGTAAATATATTTTTGAAAATATGTACATGTGATAAAATATTATAAAAATGTGATATTTTATTAGAATCATGTGTAAGGAATTGTGCATATACTATAAAATGTATGATTTAAGGAATATACTTTTAAAAGAAAATGTTATATATCTCCAAGAAAATATTACATGGATTTATTTTGCTTTAAAATTTCGCGCAGGTCTTCACCCGAAGTGTCATAGATATTCGGAATTTAAATATTTTTCAAGAACATTGGCAGTTTTCACACAGCTCCGATGGTGAATTTTATTTGATATCTTTCAATGTCAAAAAAGTGAAAGAAAAACAGGCTTTTTATATTCTTACATACTAGTTCTTATATAACAAGAATATATATTATTTTATAATTTATTAAACAACCCTCGAAAAGTTTCCATATGTTTTAAAGTTTAAAAGAATTGAAGATTTTGTCCTTTGTTAACTACAATAGGTACTAAAGCGTGTAATATGAATTAAAATATAAAAATTTACTTTTAAATTTTTTCTTTTAAATTATTTAAATGACGTCTGCATTAATTTCATACGTTTTATAACTGAACTTATATATTTCTTAAATAATTTTCTTTTATATTTGGCTTAAATAATAGATTTCGTACATACACAATTTTAACCATCGAATATTTTTGTTGCAACGAAAGTTTTATCACCGGTATTAACAACAAATTCATTCTATAAAAGTCTACGAGTTTATTTCGCAGAATAATAAATATCCAGTATTTAAGTTATATACCTTTGAAAATTAATAAATTTGTTTAGTGGTGTGGTTGTTTTTTATACATAACCACACTGTTTGACTAAATGAAGTCAATGTGATTTTAAACTGCACTCACATTATCGGGAAACTTTAGAGAAGTATGAAGATAAATTATTGAGCATGTACCAGATAATTATCATCCAAAATAAAATCCATTTTTTTACCTGCATCATAGGGTACTTTACAATTCTGGAAAATTAAAAATTTTACTAATCCCGTCATATGACGGTCTATATGCTAGTGATAAAATAATGGTGAATTAGTCAATTAGTAAAGCATGAAAATATAAATAAAAGTACACATATTAGATATTGATGAATATGAGAATAATCTAAGGGTATCATGCTTTAAATAAGTAATTGTAAGTGTTTAAGTATTTTCTAAAACATATTAGAAATTCCTGATATAGAATAAAATATTAATATCTAATAATAAATTACAGTGAGTTAGAAATTTAACTTATAAACATGTGTTGATGAAACCAGAAGATATTTCGTAACTCATTTAAATATTTTTTAGCTATTAAAATTGCGTTTTAAAAAATTTAAATGTATAACTTTCTTTCAAACTACTAAATTTTTCATTATATCTGGTAAAATATTCATATATCATATTAAAAGAAAAAACACATTGTGCGTTTCTAAAATTAACTTTAGTGGATTTCATAAATTAGTCTAGAAATAAATTAGTACAGACATTGATTCATCATATGATTTTTTTTTATTATAAATAATGTACAAACTTTTCAAAGCTCGATTAGAATCCTAAAGTAATTAGATTTGAGAGTTTTGTACAATATTACGCTTTTGTATTCCAGTGAAGATAATAGCAAGTAATCTTTCACTACGCATCTTGCACTGTGATATACAATGAAAATATTCAAAAAGAAGCAGTGCAATAATTGGAACTTTGTTAATAAAATGCTTTGCAACACTGACGATAGTTATAATTGTAAAAATATCGGTATTAAGTATGACGTAAACATCCTTTTCTAATGGACAAATTCTAATTAAGGGCTTTAATCTGATATACACATTATTCGAATGAATTTTATTTTCAAACAATGGGGAACTTTCATTTGTAGATGAAAGTAAAATTAATTCATCATATAATTTTTTTTATTATTAATAAACCTTGTTCAACTACTTTAGCGATACACGTATTGGCATACACTTACGGTAGATAAATAAGCATATAAATATATCATAGGTAACTCCTAGTAAAACCTTGTTCAACTACCTAAAATGTATAAACTTAAAGTTTAGTGTATTAACAATTACAATAATCTACTTTCCTAGCAACTTATTATTAAACGTTAAAATGTAAATTCACTAAATATTTTTAATGAATAAGATCGAGAAAGTATTATTTATGAGGAAAGAAAACTTAACAAGACACTTAAGAAAACTTAAACAAGGTGTTCCATTTTCTTTACAAAAACTATTTTTAAGTGTACACATGTTAACTTTTATATTTAGCTTCATGTTAATTTTTAAATAAAGACATTTAATTATAAACATACGGGTTTTTTTTGTGTGCACATATTATGTATACAAATCCATACAATTTTTATTGAAATGGTGTATGACAGTACTGTTAGAACTATATATTATATATAAGATATAAATAGAAGGATATAGTATCCCATGTTATTTATTTTTCTTATTATATAACCACACGTATATATTGTATGCATATATGGGTTTATGTATAGGCTTTTGCGTTTTATATATATATATATATATATATATATATATATATATATATATATATATATATATATATATATATATATATATATATATATAATGTAGATGTAGATATACGTGTATATAAAAAGTTCGCAAGAAATAATTTCCCTAACTCCGAAAACTCTAAAATAAGTTCTATTGGTACAAATGATATAATTGGAAATACAGATAAGCCAAATGATGCGCTTGACATCTATTGCATAAAAATGAATATAAAAATCTTCCTATAGGTGGTGCTGTGATACACATAAACACATTTAATGTGCTTTATAAATGCTGAAATTATTAAAAAGTAAGATTAAAATGTTGTTGTTGTAATGTACATACAACCTATACACCAGTGTTCGTTACAAGGGGGAAACACAGAATGAATATAATACCTTATATAGATTCAGACATTTATTCTATACATTTATTTACAAAAATATCCTTGGTTGTCATAATGATCAATCATTTATATCTTCTATTTACAGAATAACTATCCCACATCACTTTATAAGGAATTATTATTATTAACAGAGGCCTAAGTCAAAGGACTGTAAATATTATTTATAAATTACCTCCATTAAAGTCACAGGGGAGCAGGCAGGGGCTTTCCTCACGGGCATACGGGACGAGTTGGTGATGGTGAGCGGGGCGGTGTCGGTCCGGGCGCACGGGATGAGCTGGTGCTAGTGGATCCTTGTTCCACTTCTCTCGACTGCCCACTTCTTCCAACTTCTGGCTCTCACTCCGTTTCCAAAAACCTCATCTCGGTCCCAACGCCCCTTTTTTCTTCTTATCCAATCCCTTGTCTTCGGGAAATTTTCCCACATTAAATGCCCTTCGGGAGTGCAGGTGTGCTCATTAAAGTAGTCCCTTTTTGTTCAAGCTGACATTACTTTTTAGCCCCTGCTCCCATAATTCAGCTTACAGTTCTGTGCGAGCTTGACCATTATGCTGCCATTCCGTGAAGTATCCTCTCTGCAGGGGTCCCTAAACTTGACGTAAATAATTGGGGTTCTAAATTCCTCAAGGAAAATCCTCCCACGGCTATGCGTGCACGTGCAAATCACCGTGAGAAAATACTTCGGTACAGTTGTGAATACGCTCTCCTTCATATTTAACAATATGTTTGTAATCGCGGAAACATATTTTCTACAATTGACAGGAATGAATCTGCCGGAATTTCAAGAATGTGACGCCGAAGGTTGTTCTTTAGATGTAGCAGACATGTTGGCATTCGACGACAGATCTTATAATTCTGTAAACCCCACAAGCAAAAGTGGCAAAGGATGATATCTGGTGAATGATCATCTTGCGTAAGGCACGTGTAGAAATTGGGAAATCTTTGTACCCGCTTCATATGACTGAATTATTTTAA
This sequence comes from Pardosa pseudoannulata, assembly GCA_032207245.1. Taxonomy (NCBI): domain Eukaryota; kingdom Metazoa; phylum Arthropoda; class Arachnida; order Araneae; family Lycosidae; genus Pardosa; species Pardosa pseudoannulata. Next base: position 37,538,921 of record CM063511.1, on the reverse strand, counting down.
AACTGCAATGATTTTGGTAAACGAGTTTTACCAGACAAGAAACTAATGATCGACTTAACTTTTTGAAACTAGATATATACCAAACGTGTACCATAAATATCACAGCGCGACCTATATATCTGGGTTTTTGTTCTAATTATTTTATATATTACATATATAGCCTATTTTTTAATTATCTACAGTTTCAGTCGTATCTCATTTGGACCAATAAAATTGTACAGTACCAATAAATTGTTGTAGAGACCTCAGAAGTGGGGTACTTATTTCTTGCTAAACCTGTACGTAAGTATAATTATGGACCTCTTGGACCTCTTTGTACCCGCTTCTTAAGACGGAATTCTTTTAGAGCAGCAATGGTTCTGGTAGAACAGTTTTACCAGACATGAAACTAGTATATGACTAGTATTAGACATGATCAACTTAACTTTTTGGAACTAGATAAATACCATACGTGTACCATAAATACCACAGCGCCACCTATATATCTGGGTTTTTGTACTATTCATTTTATATTTTAAATATCTAGCCCATCTTTTGAATTATCTACAGTTTTAGTCGTATCTCATTTGGACTAATAAAAGTTGTTGTGTAGTTTTCAGAAATAGGGCACTTATTTCATGCTAAACCTGTATGTAGAGATAATTATGGACCTCTTGGACCTCTTCGTACCCGCTTCATACGACGGAATTCTTTTAGGGCAGCAATGATTCTGGTAGAACAGTTTTACCAGACAAGAAACTAATGATCGACTTAACTTTTTGAAACTAGATAAATACTATACGTGTACCATAAGTATCAGAGCGTCATCTATATATCTGGGTTTTTGTTCTAATTATATTATATAGTAAATATCTAGCCAATCTTTTGATTTATCTATAGTTCCAGTCGTATCTCATTTGGACCAATAAAAGTTGATGTAGATTTTTCAGAAGTGGGGTACTTATTTCATGCTAAACTTGTACTTAAGGATAATTATGGACATTTATGAAAAAAGTATAAACAACAAGATGATTAGTTAAAATTTACATATCAAAATTAATAAAAATATTGAAAATCTAAATAACTTCAGAAAAACAAGCTGTATTCCACTTTTTGTTTTATAAACATATAATAAACAATGCGATCAAATGGAAAACAAAAACCAAACTATGACGTTTACTTTAACATAATACCGTATTAGAAGCATTAGATATAATTTTAAGGCTTTGAATATTAAAATAACCGAAAATAACTTAAGAATAACATAAAATTATAAGGGATTACATAACTAAATTAGATAACCTTTTTTCTTAAGTATAAATTCTAATTAAGAGATCTAAACTCATAAACATATTATTTAAGTAAATGTTATTCGGAAAAAAGGACTTTGGGTCACGTTCATTTGTAGATTAAAGTAAAAATTAATTAAACGTGTTTTTGTTTGACTCTTGTGTCCTTAGCGTTTTCCAGAAATAATTAAAAAACACTTTTTCTTTTTTTTATATAGTTTCAAGTTTTTTCTTCTTTAAACAATGTTTTTTATTTTCAGTTACATTATTATTTTTTCTTTTGTATAATTGCTGCGTGTAATTACGTTTAAATTGTTTAAGCAATTGGCTGCGTACAAAAACTTTGTTGTTTGAAACTGAATATTTTGAAATCCATTTTAATTCTGGATTGTGTTTTTCTTTGATGAATTTTTAATTTTTTTTTTTTTTTTTTTTTTTGAAAATGCATGGATGAGTGCTACATATTTTTATCTTACTATATTATATCATCTCATAATAAAATCTAGATTTTTTTTTCAATGCAAGTGGATGACTTACAATATGTAACTGTAATTCTGGGCTTTTTATAAATCCAATTCAGTTTCTTTATGTGCTATTTATAAAACATCTATTGTATATTTCAGTTATTCACACAATTTGTGTGTAAAATATTACTTTTACTATGCATTACACCATGAGCTAGAAATTATATACTCTTACATGAACATACTGAAATAACTGGTCTTAACCCCTTCCTTTACGATTTAATAATGAAAAACTGTGCGTGAAGTAACCATTTATTTTTTATTTAAAAAACTTGTTTTATTTTACAATTCTTACATATTCTTAATTAAAATCCACTTTTTACATAGTGTTAAGTATCAGAAACGGTAAAATTAAGATAGTAGTCTTCAAGCTAGTGGTACTTTTCAAAACAAAGTGCGAAGGATTTCTGAATTGTTTACATCACCAGGGAGTCTCACTTCTAATTTGATTCTTGTAATACACACGGCATTTCTTAGTAGGTTTTCTTTTATTCTGACTCATCAATTTAGCAGTGACTTGTACCAAGAAACTTTAAATAAACAATATGTAATAGTGACCTGGGATTTCCACAAGTAACAAAAGTTTCTACATTAGTACACTAGAAATTTTAAACTAAATTAATTATCATATTTATCAGTAACTTTAGTCGCATGACGAGTGTAGCTCGTCATTGTGCGGTATGGAATGAAAAACCAATGACGAGCTACACTCATCATTTTACCGAAGATACATGCATAATTATTAGTTGCCTAGAAATTAATATTCTTGTAAAACTCCATGAAAGAATCAAAACGGGACTTTAAAAACGTAGGTACCATCTATTAATTCAACAATTCTTTAAAAGAAATTAATTACATTCATTAATATGCGCTTATGTAATCAGAGACAGCACATGCATCCAGCTTTTTCCATCTTCTCTGCTGAAATAATGGCGTTTCGGAATCTAGAAAATATCTGATAATAAAGGAAATTACATACTATATTGATTCTTTAGAGTTCTGAACTCTTTCATCTCACGATTCTAAGAGCAATCATCTTATTCTCCAAGCCTTTCACACGATAAGGAACCTACATTCCTGTGGCTTTAAAACTATCTTCTGTTGGATACATGCACATGTTGAACGGTAATGAAATAGCAGATAGAGCAGCTAAATGTGCAATGTTATTATTTATTATCCTATCTCTTCTAGAGATTTGAAATTATTTATGAAATATTTCATGCAGAATGGCAAAACTTGTCAGACGTAGTCTGAATAAGCTTCCTGCTATTAAGCCTGTCATCAAATGCTGGCCTACCCTTCTACCCAGGAGGAACGGCTCCTAATTCTACATACTCGTTTTCCCATAGGCACCTCCTTCTACAACAACGAGGGCCGGATGGTTAGGGTGCTGGCCTTCGGAACCGGAGTTCGTGGATTGGAATCCCACTATGGCATGGATGTTCGTAGACGTTCGGAATCGGCTTTAAGCAGTAGGTCCCGGTCTCATTAGCCATCGTGTTGCAAAAAGTACACCGTAGCGCACCAAAACCAAACCTCTACGAAACGGTTCCCATCTGTAACAGCTGCAATTGCTAATCCGTTCAGCACATATTAGTTGAGTGTCCTAATTTTAAAGTTAACATACGCCGTCATTTTTATACTAATGATATACATCTAAAAGATATATTTGGCATTATTCCTCATCCTAATGTTTTCTCCTTTTTAAGAGATATCGGGTTTTATCCTCATGTCTGATTTTTAATTCTTCCCTCTGTCTTTTCGTCGTTTTCACTGGTTTTACCTCTTGTTCACCTGATGCTTTCTTAAATTTTTTTATAGTGTTCCAATTTTTACCATTTTATCCTGTATATTTTTACTTTTCTACATTCTACTTTTTTTACGTTATCTGTCTATGGTACTCATCGTTTTGGCACAATATATTCCATTTGGGATTCAGTGCCAATGAATTCTAACCATCCATCTATCCATCCATCCATTATATATATGTTTTTTTAAATAAATTCAATTTTTTAAATAATTTAAATGAAGTAGGTATATTTGTGCATGACAGTAAAATTAATTACTGTTTTTAAATATTTAGAAATGTTTTAGGTCTAGTTTCTATAACAAAGTTTAGATTTCATTTGCAATCATGTTTCCTCTTTATCAGAGATACACACTCTATACATACTATCAAACAATTTTAGAAATTGGTTTCTTATTAAAAATTCTCTTGTTTGGAACAGAAATCTAATTCAAGTGGCAAACAAAAATTTATGTGCAAAACACAAATTTTTGTTTGGTGATTTTTCTAAGGAATTACTAAATCAATTTAAAATTTAAATTCACATTAAATATATAATTTAATGCCTAATTAAAGATGATTCTATATATTCTGTAATTCAACTGAAAATTATTTCATTACTATTTCGTAAACACACATAAACAGACATGGATAAACACACACACACACACACACACATATAGTCCTCATATGAAAATCTATTAAAGGAAGCACAAAACTTTCTGATAAAATCTTTTACAATAATCCTTACCTATTTCAGTAAGAATGTTAATGTTAAGAATTTTAAATCCCGCATCATGTAGTGCAACATTTAAAACAACCTATCAATTAGATTACTATTTATCATTGTAAATTCTTTTATATTAGGTTCGGGAAAAAGAATTTCATTATTTTTGCTTGAAATTAATGACTTTATTTAACATGTTTCGGATAGTTCGATTTGGGTCAAATATGCACCGTTTTGTTGTATAATTTATTACCACTTTAAAGGTTGTTTCATAATGCCTCTCTCATAGAAGTCTTCGTCCTTATTTGAGAAAACTCTTGTAATCGATTTTCCCAATCTTCTCTTGATCCCGATTTCTTATCAATCAGAAAGTTTTGCAATCCAGGTCCGGACTAAATGGTGGATGCATTAGAACTTCCCAAACAAGCTCCCTCAGTATCTGACAAGTCACTACAGACGTGTGTGGCCTGTCGTTTTCCTGATGGAACACAACACCTCTTTTGTTGGCCAATTCTGGCCGTTTCTGTTCAATCACTATCTTTAAACCGTCCAGTTGTTGACAGTAGATATCTAAATTTAGTGTTTGGCCATACGGAAGCAACTCATAATAAATGATTCCCTTCCAGTCCCACTAAATACACAGTAGAACCTTCCTGGACGTTAGTCCTGGTCTGGCCACCGTTTGAGCTGCTTCACTGAGCATTGACCACGATCGTTTTTGCACAATATTGTCGTATTTGACTTAATTCTCATCCCCAGTCACCATCGTTTTAAGAAATGGGTCGATTTCATTCCATCTGGCCAAGGCTTCACAGACGGAAATTTGATCCATCATGTTTTTCGGTGTTAATTGGTGTGGCACCCAAACATCGAGCTTCTTTTTTAATCTAACTTTGCGCAAATTGTTTAAAATGGTTTTATGGTCGATTTTTAGCTCTTGGGAGACGCTACGACTACTAACATGCTGGTGAATTTTGATTATTTATAAAATTTTATCGACATTTTCGAAGAACTGCCTAGGTGAGGTGCATCTTTAACTTCAAAAATGCCTCAACGGAATAGACGAAACCAAAATTGCACGTAATTATGTGTTTCAGTATCGGCACCACAAACACCATTCACAATTTCAGCCACCTGGCTTGCATTTTTGCCTTTATCAAAGAAAAACTGTAAAATGCACCGAATTTTCTCTTTGTTGACTTCCATATTTAACACCTTGTAACTCACAACTGAATGTACCAAACAAAAAACAGTAAAAATAAATTTAGTGTGAATTGTCACCTTGACAACGAGCATAAATTTGAAATTGTTTGAACGATCCTTTAGCAGACATCAATCACCACAGCCATCTACTGAAAAGAAATAATGAATTTATATTTCCCCAACCTAATATATGTGATCTCTGTGTGAATCCGATATAAAATCCCCTATATAATAATACCCTAAATAATCTGTACGTCTGTCCTCGATTTTATGAAGCGGTTGGACCTGGAATGGATAGAGGCATTCATAGTTAGCAAAAATCAAAGAGAGTAATGTTTATCTTGTCCTAAACTATAGATCCGATTCTAAAATAAATTGGTATAAATAGGCTTCATATCACAGCGAAAAATACTACCTTCTTTAAAACGTTCGAAATCCACCCCTTCCCCTCTTTTCGAACTTTTAATACCATTATTTCAACTCCTATTTTCCCCGGTTAAGAGCAGGCGATTAAATTTATCAACTTACGCCATAATAAATATGTAAAAATAACATTTTTTTATCATTATGACGTCATTCATTTAACCATTTCATTGAATCGTTTCTTATTTAAATTCTGCCTTATTTTCATACTTTTTATCATTGATCTTAGATATTACGTAAATGATTTTCTTTTATGTTTGGCTTAAATAATAGATTAGGTACATATGTGATAATTTTAAATTTAATCATCGATTAATTTTGGTTGCAAGATAATTCTCAGCCAAAACACAAACCATTTTTTTAACCTGCCTCATAAGGTACTTTACAATTTTTAAAAATTAAAATTTTTACTGATCCCGTCATATGTTGGTCTATATGCTAGTGCTTTAAAATATTATCTACTTTAATATAAGAAATACTTTACAGGTATCGTTCTTAGTTTCGGTAAGATGAAAGTATTAATAGTTTATGATGCACGTCGAGATTCTAAACTAATAAAGAAAAACGTTATGCAAATGTTAAACAACTGTAAAACTAACACTGTTTTAAAATTCTTTGCTATTATCAAAATAAGAACGATTAAAATTTTAAGACTGTTTAAACAGGCGAGTCATAATACCTAATGGGAAAACTCAAATTAAAGGCTTTAACCTCAAAAGTATATTATTACGTTAAACTGTTTTAAAGCGTAATTGCGATGAAGTTTCATCTCTAGATGAAAATGAAACATGCTTTTTTATACGCAAAAGAAGTCAGTAAGAGTTTTTTTCTATTTTACCGTTGTTTATACTCTGTAATCTAAGAACAACTAAAAAACACCGTGTTTAGGTTTTTCATAATCTTGAAATTTTTTCTTAAAAATGCTATTTAATTGCAATTACAAATTACTTCTGTAATAATTAATTGGCATGTTATACATGTCGTTTTATCCCTCCTGTTATAGTAATTCACATTTAATTTCTAAAAAGATACATACGGAAATATTCTAACGGAATTAAAGCTCGCAATAAAAAAGCATAACAATCAAATGTCATGAAGTGAAAAAAACTACACAGTTAAGATTTTTTTTTAATCTATTCACAAATATGGAAATAGATATATGGATAGATAGATAGATATGTGTGCGGAAGAGAATGAGTGAATAAATATGCATATTCTCGGATACATACTTAAGTGCATATATTTCTATATTTGTCAGTACATAAGAAATCATTACACTCTTTTAAAATATTCTTCATGTTTTAAGATTTACAGTTGAGTATTCATTACAAATATGGAACAATTAAACTATTAAAAATTAATGAATAAACATTTTACAAAATATAGATAAATACTATTTTTAAGAGTATAGTTATCAACTATGACAATCCTTCTTTTCAAATTAGAAAACAATTTAAGGAGAACTTGATTTTGAATGATTAACCCTTAATTTGACAAGATGTTTCTTTTCAAATATTTTTTAATTTCTGTCATTTTCCCATGTCTGTATAGAGATTAGGATATCTGTAAAATAGACAAAAAATAGCATTTTCCATTTTTGAGATAATTAATGTCCGTTGTGGCGAACACTGGCAATAATGTTATATAGTAGTTATAAATATACATGTCCGGTGTAGAGAACTTAGCCAAATTAAGGGTTAATTATAAGGTGCGTCGATTTCTATAAAAGATTATAACTAATTAAAAAGAATTTTTTTGTCTTTATAGCATATAATGTACTACCTTGTAGGAGCAATATAATTTAGAATAAATTTTTAAACATATAAATGTGTGTTTTTTCATCTTTGTTTCCTCTTATACGTTGTAAAGAGAAAGTATTGTGATTCTGCAAGAATTGTGCTAAGGATTTTTTAATTGATCTTCACGTTTTAGAACTTCCAGAATCCAAAAATGTCATTTTTGGTATTAAGTCGTCTTTTTGATTAGTGATTCTGCTATATTCTATATCCTGTGTACTTTTTGAGGTAAAGAAACAAATGTTTGTTTAAGTACATTACAGCAAAATTATTTGGCTGCTTTCACATTTTCTTGGTTATCCCCGGCATACGAAATAGCAGTGTGGATGGTATTTTGAGTTAATCCGTCAGTTTTATAAGCATTAAACCAGTTAGTTAGGAAAATTGAATTTATTTTCAAAAGTATCAATAATATATAAAAGGTTAGGCATTTTAAATAAGAAATTACACTTAAAGCCTTCATATTACCCCTCTAGACAGACAGAGAGAGATAGAGAAAGGGAATAATTACATATAGAGTGTCATAGATTGATAAAGAACTAGAGATAAAGGGGATAGAGATTATATATATATATATATATATATATATATATATATATATATATATATATATATATATATATATATATATAGATATACATAGATAGATAGATAGAGATATATATATATATAGATATATATATAGATATATATAGATAGATAGATAGATAGATAGATAGATAGATAGATAGATAGATAGATAGATAGATAGATAGATAGATAGATAGATAGATAGATAGATAGACAGACAGAGTAGGAGCGAGGAACAGAGGGGAGATAATCATTTAGATAAACAGATGTATAGAGATAGGGAGCTATTCAAATAGATATATAGAGAAAGATAAGTAGATACATAGACAGAGAGTAAGATATAACGGATAGGTTATAGATAGATAGATAGATAGATAGATAACGGATAGGTTATAGATATAGATAACGGGTAGGTTATAGATAGATAGATAACGGGTAGGTTATAGAGAGATTAGGTTATAGATAGATAACGGATAGGTTATAGAGAGATATAGATAACGGATAGGTTATACAGAGATATAGATAATGGATAGGTTATACAGAGATATAGATAACGGATAGGTTATACAGAGATATAGATAACGGTTAGATTATACAGAGATGTATAGAAAGAGAATGTGAGAAAAGGCACACAGTAAACTTATATATGTCCATTCTATCTCTCTCTATTTTTCCGATTTCACTGTTCAGCGTGGTTAAAACGAACTGCATCCAATTTCGTTTCATATAATATAATGCATGTAATAATAATACCTTTGCTATACGATTTCATAATTATACCCAATTATTTTATAGCATAATACGTATGCTTACTCATACATTGATTTCTTGTATGTATTCCATTATCATTGTTGACATATTTTGGGGGAAATCAAAACACTATTTCAATATGTTGTCAATAACGGGCCTGGAGTAATAAAGTATTTCGTTCGATAAGATTTGGCGTGACTGTAAGGTATTCGATATTTAATGAAAAGTGCGTGTATGAGGTATTCATAATCAATAACCAAGTCTTCCAGGCATCAGGTCTTGAGAGCTTGTTTTAATCTGAGTGGAAATGATAGATGACGTGAATATTTCGCTGCTAACGGAAGTGCACATAGTGACTGATTATTGGATGAACATAATTATTCAAATGACAAATCTTTTAAAAGGCAGAAACTGCATCTTTTAAAATTCCATAAATTTATTGGAGTCCAGTGTTCGTTCTTGAACAGATATTGGTTTAATCCGCAGAAACATAGTTAATAAAATAATTTATTTGTTAATCCTGATAATTAAAGTTTGTAAAACTGTGATTTCTGCAATGAATATATTATACACTTTTGGCTTGTTAAGTTGATTTATTACATTTATACATTTTAAAGTAAAGTATGACAGTGACTTAAGGATTGTATTCCCATTAATGGGCATTTATGTGTATAGACTCATCTAAAATGATACATTTCTTGTAACAAATTTGTAAAACCATGAGTACACAGGAGACTGCTTGGAGTCTGTCTTCAGCAGATAAATGAAAATGATTATAAATGATTGAAAATATTAAATGAAGAGTAGATTTTTATTCTATGTCCATTAGGACCAAATATCTATTTAAATACAGATATTATGGACTTATTGCTGAGACCTCTTGACATATAAGAGGAGAGAAGAATAATTATAAATGTCAGTACACATTAGCAAAAACAATTTAAAAGCAATATATATATTTTATTATATGAAATTTCCCAACTATCAAATAACTTGACTAATTAATAGACGGACAACCATATTAGTACAAGGGATTATGTACCATAGTTTAGTGATTTACAAAGCCAGCATAGTGAATATTGATGCAAAGTATGTCATTATGTATGTTTTAGAGTGTAGGTAGTTAGGATAAAATATTATTTTGTTTTAAATGAATTTAAAATTTCCAGAATACAAAGAAGCCTGCTGTGTTTAATTTCAGAATATATTCACGTTTAGAGGTACTTACAGTTATCAGATTTTTGCAATCCAAATGAGCTAATAAGAACAAAATTTATTGAAGTGATCAAACCTTTTTGAGAACTCTGGTTTTGGACTGAAATTAAATCAATATTTGGGTCCATAATGTAAAGTCGATTCAAATAAATCAACATCAAAGTTAAGCATGATAGGAACAATGGAAGAGAGATGTTCTGAAAAATCTACACAGGAGTGCATATTAAATCTTTCATAAATTTTTTTAATCAGAAATTTGAAGACATTTTTGTCCAGAAAATAATTTGCAAAATAGAAGACATTCGGAAATGCTTCATTCCTGTCGCATGCAATAGTATCATAAAAGAAAATTCAAATAAAAATGTCAACATTTAAGGTTATTTTACCAAACACAATAAAAACATCTGTGATTTTGAAAAATGTATATGCGTTTTTCGATATAATAAAAATTGTTATGTTACCATAAACCATTATAAATTGACCACACTCATAGATCATTTAGTATTAAGGGATTTTTCTCGCTATCTGCTGAAGACAGATTCCAACAAATAATGTTTGGACTTGAAGATTGACTTTTTGCTTTTAATAAATTTGTAACAATTAAAAAATGATAGAGTAGACTTCACCAATCCAAATTACGATAAACGAAGATGACAGTTTAGTAAGATTTGTCACGGAGGTACGCATTTCCTTGTATTGCGATATGAATTATTACGTTTTTGATCTGGATTAAAATACATGGCTATTTTGTAAATGATTTAAAAGTTCAAATTAAATTAAATTTATTATTTTCAATAGCTGGTGCTTTTCTGTTAACATAAAGTTTACGTTGTTCTAAATGAACTGTTAGTATGTTTGCGATGATAATATAGAAGAACTTTACAAATTAGATGTCTAAAATTTAGGAATATATATTACATATTATGTCCATGTGTGATGTTTTTTAAATATTTTCGATACATTTTATGCTATATTAATATGTAATAAACATTACGATTTTTATTAAAATATGTAATTTTGCTTACAAATACATGGTTATCTTGTAAATAATTTAAAAGTTCAAATTAAATTAAATTTATTATTTTCAACAGCTGGTGCTTTTCTGTTAACATGAAGTTTGGGTTGTTCTAAATGAACTGTTAGTATGTTTGCGTTCATAGTGTAAAATAATTTTACAAATTAGATGTCTAAAATTTAGACATATACATTACATACTATATCCATGTGTGATATTTTAAAGATTTTCGATACATTTTATGATATATTAATATGTAATAAACATTACTATTTTTATTAAAATATGTAATTTTCCTTACAAATATATGGTTATCTTGTAAATAATTTAAAAGTTCAAGTTAAATTAAATTTATTATTTTCAATATCTGGTGCTTTTCTGTTAACATAAAGTTTGCGTTGTTCTAAATGAACTGTTAGTATGTTTGCGTTCATAATGTAAAAGTACTTTACAAATTAGATGTGTAAAATTTAGACACATACATTACATACTATATCATGTGGGATTTTTTAAAGATTTTCGATACATTTTATGATATATTAATATGTAATAAACATTACGATTTTTATTAAAATATGTAATTTTGCTTACAAATACATGGTTATCTTGTAAATAATTTAAAAGTTCAAATTAAATTAAATTAAATTTATTATTTTCAACAGCTGGTGCTTTTCTGTTAACATGAAGTTTGGGTTGTTCTAAATGAACTGTTAGTATGTTTGCGTTCATAGTGTAAAAGAATTTTACAAATTAGATGTCTAAAATTTAGACATATACATTACATACTATATCCATGTGTGATGTTTTAAAGATTTTCGATACATTTTATGATATATTAATATGTAATAAACATTACGATTTTTATTAAAATATGTAATTTTGCTTACAAAGAAAATACACACATGAAGCAGTATTTATTTTGCTGAGCTTGCTTCATTTTTTGACTATAAAACATATATGTATATATGCCAGAGATTACTATGATTGACCTATTAAGATGAACACTGGAATCGATGCTACCAAGTACAGAGAATTGAGAGAATTGCTTTTCCCTTATATTCTTCAGCAAGCTTAAAGATATTTCAGAATATCAAATTCAATGAAAAAATTAACTTTTATTTTTGCAATTGGTGCAGTTCCGAGTATTGATAGAATAATAGCCACTGTTCCCTTTCTAAATTCCCTTCCCACAGAACTCCAAATTGTTTATTATGAGAATGAAATGGCTATGTTAGGGAAGTAGTCTCCCTTCTAAATATACCGAAATGTTGAAGATCATTCCAATAGACTGTATTTTTTAAAGACCATTTTATTTTTTCTTCTTGGCTGAATTTTATTCTGTATAATTAGGAAATTTACTATACTCGTGAATTAATATAATTGAATTGAATCGGAAAATAAATCCAGAGGACTTCTTCTTACATTTTAATTTTTACTTAAATTTAAATTTAAATATTAAGAAAGTGGGACCGATTCAAATTGAAACAGAGTTTAAATACATTTTGCAGCATTAAAAACATTATGTGCTATAAACTTTTGCTAGAAAATAAAAAATGGATAGAGAGCTATAAATTTCCATTTTCTGAAGAAAATACACTTGTTATTAAAAATTCCTGTTATTAAAAATGATATGTAAAGAATAAATGTAATATTTGGATATGTAAAATAAAAAACATAACTGATAAAAAGACTCAAATATTGAACGTACTTTGGAAAACCAAAGTTGTATACCTAATATACAGACGAACATCTATTATTTAATCTATATAAATGTTTTGATAAGTTACTCCTCTCATTCGAAATTTCTGAAAGACCTTTCACAAAGACTTTAAACTATTATTATGTACTTTGTCCACTTATTAAAACCTTTCATTAAGTTAATCAAATTAAAGAAACATGATTGTTTACTGTTTAAAGCTGAAACATGTTTCGAAACGAAACACAATGTGTATGTTGTTATTTAAAATTAATTGACTGGTTATTATTTGAAATTTATAGTTAAAGTTAACCAGGCTTGAATTTACTTATCGGATTGCAAGAGAAATAAATGAATTTGCTATCAAAAATGGGGAAAAAGATTAAAATGTTGGTTCAGAAAAATATCTCGAAGAGTTTTAATATAGGTTTTGGGGTTAATTTCAAGATCTTCCTGTACCAGTAAAGTAAAATAAAGAAACGTAGATAAATACAAAAACAATTTGCATTATTATTGGGAAAAATGATTCAACGCCTAATTTGAAAGAGGAAATTCTACTCCTGTAAGAAATGTAACTTACATACATTATATATATATATATATATATATATATATATATATATATATATATATATATATATATATATATATATATATATATATATATATATATTATATATATATATATATATATATATAACTATATATATATCTATATCTGTATCTATCTATCTATATATATATATATATATATATATATATATATATATAAATTAAAAGATTAAATAAGGTTAAATAAGAATTATTATGAGTAATCTTGAAGCTACTTGCTACTATCAAGGAAAGCTAAATTATATATATATATATATATATATATATATATATATATATATATATATATATATATATATATATATATATATATATATATATAAATTAAAAAGAAAACAAATAAAAATATAAAGAATTGGAACGAATTTGAATAGGAACATTCTGAAGCGGTGAGGGGATTGCGACCCCTACACTCTGTTTAAATTGCCATCTTAATCAGCTGAAACTTTCCCAGTCACCATAAGTACACCACTAAAAACAGACTAATTGTCTAAAAATAATCTTTACAAAAATAATACTATAAACTAAAATTAAAATCAGTAGCAACTATTCTATGAATACTTTAAAACTTACACAAGGACATGTATTATCATCATAAAATCGATTAAAAATGCTATACTATACATACATAAACTTATTCCCAACCCACAAGGAGTAGACTTTACTTGTTTTAAGGTACAACTGCGAAATTTGAACGATAAAAGGTCGTGGGTAACCAGCAATTAAAATATGGTTTAACATATTCCTTAATTAGATTGTCTCTAAGCTAAATAGATTTATTAAGTGTAGTACAATGTATTAAGAAATTTAAAACAATGTTGTGATTTATATTAACGTGTATACAACTATTCCAGTGAGTTATACGATTATAGAATTGATCCGAAAGAATTTAGGGATGATGTGAACCTACTAGTATTAAATTTTCCATATGTTGAAAGACCTATTTTCTAAGAAGAATTTAAATTTTTTTGCCCATACAAACTCACTACTTTAAGTTCCATCAAAATATGGCTACAAGTTTTATCTCTAAATATATTACTTTGGATATCTAAAATTTCTCTACAACAGGACCTAAAATATAATGTACATGTGCAGGTGCATTATATTTTAGGTCCATTCACACTTTATGAATCGTCAATGTCACTTTACAGATACTAACGCCACGTCAAAACAGCTGGCTGTTCAAACTTGTCGTGTTTTTTTAATGAATCGTTTAACCAAAAATACTAATGATTTTTAAACGTTATTTCTATAATCATGACACCTTTCAAAATAATAAATTTAAAGATGATCTCAATCGATCATCATTAAATTCTTTGTTCTGAAATTACGAAGTTTAAGAAATTTTGTAGAAGAAGTTTTAGAAAAGGAAGAGGAGAAATAACACCGTTCTAAAAGAAATTTGTTTCGAAAAATATTAACGAGGTGAAAATACGCGTACAACAATTTAACATGTCGGTCCAAGGTAAATATTCTCTTATAAAAATAATACTTTCGAACGAATAAAAAAATATTTAATTTTAGTACTTTAAAGTTTAAAATAAAAGATTTAAAAATAATTTATTTATTTTGGGATCGGGGATTTTTTAAATATATTTAATAAAATTGTGAAATATTAAGTTATAATTTAACCTCTTAATTCACAGTTTTTTTAAAAGTTCGGCCCCCAAAAAATCATTTTTTTAATGTAAAAAAAACAGAATTTTGAACGTTGAATTAAAAAAAAAACATACATATTCTTCTTTTGAATAAGCTAGTGTTATAGCTTATAATTCCACTTAAATGATAAATATTAATAAAACAGTTGGTGTTTGTTTTCTTTCACATTGTGATTTTTAAATCTCGATTGCATTCCAGTGTGGAAAATTATAGCAACATAAAGTACAACGCCGCTCGAATTATCTCGAGTGTGCACAGTTTGGCTAGTTTAGTGCGCTCGAATTAACTCGAACGTGCACGTTAAGGGTTAAAATGATAACAAAAGCTTTTACTCATAGAGACACACTTGCATTTTATGGTAGTTAACGTTGATTCTGAGTCTATATCCTGAGCCTCACATTTATACTACTTCACTGAAGACTGCATGCAGGGTTACGTCAAACTATTCTTAGTATGATGGAACGCTGATGTCTAACGAACAGACGTTCAAGCTCACTCCCAGAGAAATTTAGTGCATTAACATATTGGGAGGACTATTTTCACTGGACGGTTTAGCAAATCATTGGTACAGAATAACTCTACTGTATTGGTAGATTAAAAAATGCCTATTTATAAAAGTTTAATACTTGCGGGTATACTTCACGGCCATCTTACGCCTGCAGCGGGTGTTTTTTCGAGAATCGCGCGAAAGTTGTTATTAAGAAAAATCGCAGTAAATCAAAAACTACATTGTTTTTATGAACGAAACTTTTTTTATTTTACACTTTAATATATACTTTATGATTATTTAACAAAAAAAAACACAATATTTTTACGAAATCACAAAAATAAACGATTTTTAATATTAAAGTCCGATAATCTGTCAGAGCATAAATCATCATCCTTATCTTTGTCACAACGGCTCATTTTATCAATTTTGTATTCAACAATAAAAAACAAGCTTGAAATTGAGAAAACACGACTTGTACGCTCTGGAGCTAGGAATTCGATTGAAGACGAAATAACGCAATGAAAGACCGAGTAACTTGACAATTATAACTTTTGGAAAGAAAAAATGCAAAGCGTAACACAAACAACACGCAAAAATGCAAAGCGTAAAACAACGCAAACAACACGCATATAATGTCCCACATACATATTTAATTATATGTATTTAGTAGATTTGTGGTAGTTCGCGGGTATCTACCACAAATCTACTAAATACGGATTTTCATGTTACCCGCGCTCTAGTGAGTCTGCAAAAGACGTAAAAATACTTTGCCCTCACGCGAAGTGTTAAATGCAAAGTAATATTATTTTAATTTTACAAATCAGTATGTTTGCAATAATTACAAAACCTTATATTTATTTGTTAAGTTTTTTCAATTACCTCACTGATCGGTAAACATGGATCGATGTTACAAACAGCATAAATTTTGGACATTTTTTTATTTTATTTCTTGACAAGCTAGGTTATATTCCGGAATTTTAAATTCAATAGAATGACTTTTATTCTTGGATGTGCTCGAAGTTTTTTTTTGTATTAGTAGAAAAAGCGCCCCACATTCTATAGAAAATTCTAAACTTCTTTTCATGCAGAATTCCAAAATGTTTGTTATGGTAATGAAATGGCTGTGTTAAGAACATAAAACTCTCCAACATAAAGATAAATTTTTTAAATTTAAATCTTATACTAACCTTATTTCGAAGTATTATTCTCTTTTATTAGGTTGTAGAAATATTGTAAAAATTCAGTATATTTTTACTTATAGCCATCTTTATTCTTTTAATATTTTGTAAGGTTTTCTATTAAATGATAATTATAATTTAATGAATGAAAAAGTGTTTATAGATGTATTATATGTGTTTATAAATACCGTAAATCTTAATTTTATATTAAACATATTGTCATTTCGTTCTTAAATTAATATATAGTTAAAGATATATATATATATATATATAGATATCTAGATAGATATCTAAATAGATAGATAGATAGATATAGATAGAGATAGATATATAGAGATAGATAGAGATAGATAGATAGATAGATAGAATACGTGTATGTATACTTATACTTTCATTAGATTGATCCGTTTACCGCCAATGTTCTAACAATGGAAAATGATTTTTAAAATAAAAAATTCACATATAAAACAAATCTTAACAATATCGCTTTTACATGCAATTGAACATGACATTATAAAGTATTTTTGCAGTAAGTTTTATTTCGTTTAGAAAATTATTTATTTTTTAACATTTTTTTCAGTTTTACTATATTTTGTCAATTTGACCATCCCTTACAATTAAATTGACCAAAATTCCAGTTTAAATGGATAAAACGCAGTACTTTAAAATATATCTTTAGACAACATATTCTACTGGAATACAACAAAAGCAAAATTTTATTTTAAAAATTTTAAGGTAAGGTTTACATATTTATAGCAATGTTCCGTTATAGGAACATTAACTTTTCAAGGATTCATTTTTCATTTATGTGCAAGCATTGTATGATATTGCAAATATTATTTTCTTTTGCATTCTGATAAGAACAGCGACTTTTCTAAAGAAAATAAATCAAGCAGTAATACTTGAAAAGGATTACAATATTGACACTTGACATTGATGTTCAGTTTGGGAAAGTTCTAACAATAGAAATGTTTTTTGATAAGTTGGCTAAACATGTGTGTGGGGGAGGGCTTTCTGTGTCTTTGAAGACAAGTGCAATTTCACATAACAGGTGTCTTATTGCATATGCTAGCCGAAATATTTATCTGTTTCCTTTGATATCGAGTTTTTCTTGGACGACATTGAAAAATGTGCATTCTTTCCATCTATGTGTTTCATTTATAAAGTTTTCATAAATTTAACAACATGTCTGAAAGATGCCTTACAATACAAGATGCTCTGGCTTTTCTAGAAACTCTACGGATTCTTACTGGAAATATGTAGATATTTGACAGTTAGACTCCGATGAACCTGGTGATGTAACCGATGAAGAAGTTATTGATGAAAATAATTTAGATGTTTTTACGCCGTCCGATGTGTGTGGAATCGTCGACGTTATTTTAAAAAAGATGTAATATGAAGACAAATTTCAGAAACAGGGTACAAGGGCAAGAAGAAACGGAAATCTCAAAACATTGTAATAAAATGGGGAAAAAAGTGAAATTCGATAATCAAAAAGAACTGGAAAAACAGGTACCAATATCGCATAAATTTTATAGTGTCATAGTAGTTATCAGTTTTACATTATTTAAAGATAAAAAACAAAACAGTTAACCCTCTAAGCGGTTCGCACGTACAATTCCGCCAAACCGATGATGTTTTCAAAACGGTTGTCACGTACAATTTTCGACCTCCAAAAACGTTCCGGGATGTAATGTACATTTTTGCCAGTGTTTGAGGTAGGAGGGTCACGTCGATTGTTTAGAAAATCATCCCTCTTTGACTGACATTTATTGAAGGATGCACCCCTACTCCCTGAGGCACAAAGACGCTATTAACTTTTCATGGCTTTGTAAATCTCCATTTCGAAGTATTTCGTTTGTGGTAACAGATGTATCTCTAATTGCACCACCTAAATATCTTGGATAACTTTCGTAAAAAAATATAAATAATTTTCTTAAAGAATATATTTATTCGTACTTTTAGAATCCATTATTTCTTATGAGATGATCTCCGAGACTTGACGAGCTTTATGTGTATTAAAAATTAACAATCTATAATATCTATTTATAGATCTATTTATAACCGGAAGTAACGGGACAGTAACGAGGGTGGGTTTCCCGTATTCCATTCTAGTCGACAAAGGGTGAAGTAAAAAATCATAGAACGCTTTGGTCATTGACACAATAAACCTTTAGCGTATTTTTGGAGACTTTTTTTAATCGGTGTGTTCCACTCGGAGGGTTAATATTAAGAACATAACTATTAGACATTAAACTAACCATTTTCATGAACTTTTACAAATATGCAAAAAAATAACCATGTAATAAGAAAATGTTCCAATAATGGAACATCTCTAAAACTCATCTCAAATATTTGTTTCGCCTAATTTTAAAACTTTATTGTATTTATATACTTCTAATTAATATAGTAACCAAATTTCAAATCATTGGGACTATTTTTTCTTAATTCCGGGTTTAAACGGTTAATACCTCTCTTAACCAACGTTATTTTTTTAAAGTTTTTGGAGCAAAATCTTCAAAATATATACTGCATCAAACATCTTTTATAAATTAAGGCACATTTAGCTGTATAAATAAATAAATAAATAAATAAACATATATGTATATGTATGTATGTACACACACACACACACACATATATATATATATATATATATATATATATATATATATATATATATATATGTGTGTGTGTATATATATATATATATATGTGTGTGTGTATATATATATATATATATATATATGTGTGTGTATATATATATATATATATATATATATATATATATATATATATATATGTGTGTGTGTATGTGTGTATATATATGTGTTTGTGTGTATATATATATGTGTGTGTATATATGTGTGTATGTGTATATATGTGTATATATATAAATATATATATATATAGAGAGAGAGAGAGAAAGAGAGAGAGAGTGTGTGTATGTATATGTACATTTATAATTTCATTCAATTAATACCTCTCTGAACAAAGATTAGTTGGTTAAATATGTAGAGCAAAATCCTCTAAGTCCTTTAAAGATATACAGCCAACAAGTAAATGTATATGCATATATAAACGTACATATATATGCATACATATACATACATATGTATGCATACATATATATATATATATATATATATATATATATATATATATATATATATATATATATATATATATATATATATATAATTAATATGGGCAGTATAAACTTGGCATTTAATTTTGGAATGAAATTTATTCGAAGACGACAACAATGAAATATTTTCTTTATAAGTGATATAGAAATATTATTTTTTTTAACAATAGGTTTCAAGGACAGAAACAGGAAGTACCAAAAATATGCTTTTTGATAACCTATCAATTATTGAGAAAATTACTTTTTAGACATATGAGGTACTTCAAACAACTATTACATCGAATTTAGACGATCTATCAAGTGAATTGATGTCAGCTGTCATGCTGATGAAAGGGACAATGACATATTTTCGATTGTTAGAGTTTTAAACACAAAATAGAACAGTTTAAATGATAAAGATATTTACAGTTCTGTGTAGCTAACTTTTATTAAAGTTCTTATACTTTAGTGTTTCAGTAGAGTATTTGTAAATAATTTTTATTTTTTTAATAAATGGGGAAATGATCTAATGTTTTCGTTTAATGTACATTAAATATGCAATAAATATTAGATTACAGTTTTAAACTTAATTTTATGAACATAAATGTTTGATTTAGATGCAAATTTAGAGATGAAATTTTCAATGCTAAAGTATTATATTACACTTTTAAACAATTATATTAACATAAAACATTAAAGTAGATGTAAATTTAGTGATGAAAATGTCAATGCTGAAATATTAGATTAAACTTTTATACAATTATATGAACATAAAAGATTAATGTAGATATAAATTTAGTGATGAAAATGTCAATGCTGAATTTAAATATATTATAGAAATATTATTAATAGGCTTGGCGCTTGATGGCATTGAATTTCACAATAGGAAATTCTATGCCATTTTCTATTGGGATATGGCATAGAATTTTTATGGGTGTTTCAAATGCTATGTTATTTTTTAATGTTAGATTTTTTTTTAAATTTCATTTTAAATCGGATCTAAACGCTTTACTATTACAATAAACAGGAATGTGTATAATTTTCACAGTTTGTCCGTATAAATCTGAAAGTATTATATTAATTTTAGATATGTTATGATATTGATTGAAGAGTATCGCTTATATATATATATATATATATATATATATATATATATATATATATATATATATATATATATATATATATTGTGATAACAGGCATACTACAAACTTAATAATATCTGATATTTTTAATGTAAGTTTTAAAGTAAATTTTTAAAGTAAGTATCTATATTTCTATCTCTCTCTCTCTACCTCTCTCTCTACCCATCTCTCTACCTCTATCTCTAAACCTGTCTCTATCTCTCTCTCTATCTCTCACTCTATCTCTACTTCTCTCAATCTAAATCTCACTCTAAATATCCCTCTATATCTCACTCTATCTCTCAATCTATCTCTCACTCAGAGAGAGAGTGTGTGTATGTATATGTACATTTATAATTTCATTCAATTAATACCTCTCTGAACAAAGATTAGTTGGTTAAATATGTAGAGCAAAATCCTCTGAGTCCTTTAAAGATATACAGCCAACAAGTAAATGTATATGCATATATAAACGTACATATATATGCATACATATACATACATATGTATGCATATATATACATATATATATATATATATACACATATATATATATATGTATATATATATATATATATATATACAATTATATATGGGCAGTATAAACCATGCATTTAATTTTGGAATGAAATTTATTCGAAGACGACAACAATGAAATAGTTTCTTTATAAGTGATATAGAAATATTATTTTTTTAACAATAGGTTTCAAGGACAGAAACAGGAAGTACCAAAAATATGCTTTTTGATAACCTATCAATTATTGAGAAAATTACTTTTTAGACATATGAGGTACTTCAAACAACTATTACATCGAATTTAGACGATCTATCAAGTGAATTGATGTCAGCTGTCATGCTGATGAAAGGGACAATGACATATTTTCGATTGTTAGAGTTTTAAACACAAAATAGAACAGTTTAAATGATAAAGATATTTACAGTTCTGTGTAGCTCACTTTTATTAAAGTTCTTATACTCGTGTTTCAGTAGATTATTTGTAAATAATTTTTATTTTTTTAATAAATGGGGAAATGATCTAATGTTTTCGTTTAATGTACATTAAATATGCAATAAATATTAGATTACAGTTTTAAACTTAATTTTATGAACATAAATGTTTGATTTAGATGCAAATTTAGAGATGAAAATTTCAATGCTAAAATATTATATTACACTTTTAAACAATTATATTAACATAAAACATTAAAGTAGATGTAAATTTAGTGATGAAAATGTCAATGCTGAAATATTAGATTAAACTTTTATACAATTATATGAACATAAAAGATTAATGTAGATATAAATTTAGGGATGAAAATGTCAATGCTGAATTTAAATATATTATAGAAATATTATTAATAGGCTTGGTGGTTGATGGCATTGAATTTCACAATAGGAAATTCTATGCCATTTTCTATTGGGATATGGCATAGAATTTTTATGGGTGTTTCAAATGCTATGTTATTTTTTAATGTTAGATTTTTTTTTAAAATTTCATTTTAAATCGGATCTAAACGCTTTACTATTACAATAAAAAGGAATGTGTATAATTTTCACAGTTTGTCCGTATAAATCTGAAAGTATTATATTAATTTTAGATATGCTATGATATTGATTGAAGAGTATCGCTTATATATATATATATATATATATATATATATATATATATATATATATATATATATATATATATATATATATATATATATATATTGTGATAACAGGCATACTACAAACTTAATAATATCTGATATTTTTAATGTAAGTTTTAAAGTAAATTTTTAAAGTAAGTATCTATATTTCTATCTCTCTCTCTCTACCTCTCTCTCTACCCATCTCTCTATCTCTATCTCTAAACCTGTCTCTATCTCTCTCTCTATCTCTCACTCTATCTCTACTTCTCTCAATCTAAATCTCACTCTAAATATCCCTCTATATCTCACTCTATCTCTCAATCTATCTCTCACTCTATCTCTATCTCTCACACTATCTCCTTTTCTCACTTTAAATCTCACTCTAAATCTCACTCTATCTCTCACTCTATCTTTCACTCTATCTCTCTATCTCTATTTCTCTCTCTCTCTATCTATCTATCTATCTCCATCTCACACACACATACTATATTAAGTCTAAATTTCTATTTCATATACTATTAAATTTAAAAACAGAAAATGTACGATAATATAAACGCATATTAAAGTGGTTATATCCGATAAATATATATGTAAGTGAAAATATATATTTTAAAACGTTATTATTTTTTAATGCCCCTAAAATATTTTTCCTTTCAAAAACATCTTTAAAGTGTGAATTTATGTAGGGCATAAAAATATGGGTCTGTTTTATGATTAAAGAAAGCTATCTAATTTTATGTCCTCATTCCGGGAAATTGAAGGTGGTAATCATAAAGAGAACTTTCTTTCTTATCATACATGTTCTTTCCATCTTATTGTGGTACAATAAAGATATTGAATACTCGTCTATTTGTAAAAATATTCAAAATATTTAAAGTTTAGCTTGCTAAGGTTATAAAGGCAGATATACCCTAAAGAAAAAAATCAAGTGTGACAATAAATAACTTTGACACTGTAAATTCTAACTCAATTTCAATCTTAACTGACACAATAGTCACGTAACTCATCATGTGTGTGTGTATATATGTATATGTATATATGTATATGTGTATGTATATATATGTATATATGTGTATATATCTGTGTGTATATATATGTAAGTGTATATATATATCTGTGTGTATATATATGTATATATGTGTATATATCTGTGTGTATATATATGTATGTATATATATTATATATAATATACTTTATATACTTTATTAGAATTATAAACTACTAACTCATATAACCACCAAGCCTGCAATTTCTGTCTTTCTAATAGCCTCTTGGTGTTAAACTCTTTGTAATAGATAAAATCTCCTTTCTCTTGGAGAAACGAACTTACCAAACTACTTTCGCTAAACTAAGATTTCTAAAATTCTCACAAAATTCTTAATGCTTCACCTAAAATTACTTCCTTACGCTGGTGGAGCCCCTAAGGTTATAAGAGGCCGCATTTCTAGTTTTCGTGAGAGATGACTGTTGGAAATGACCAAATAAAGATGTTGCCAATTATCCTTTGAAAAATCGTGTCATTCTCTCGACCACCACAGTGTCAATTCGGTCCTGACTACTGAAGTCACATCTGGGGTCTAGCTTGTCCACCTTTATGTTTCATATATATATATATATATATATATATATATATAGATATAAAATATATATATATATATATACATATATATATATATATATATATATATATATATATATAGATAGATAGATATATATGTATATATAGATATATAGATATAAATATATATATATATATATATATATATATATAGATAGATAGATAGATAGATATATATATATATATATATATCTATATATCTAGATAGACAGATAGAGATATATAGATATATAGATAGACAGATATATATAGATATATAGATAGACAGATAGAGATATATAGATAGACAGATAGACAGATAGAGATATATAGATAGACAGATAGATAGAGGTTTAGATTATATATATAAATAAAAAGCTTAAATTTATATTTTTTATACTATCAAATTTGAAACGTAAAAATTAGTATAATATAAATGCAAATTAAAGTGGTTATATATGCTAAATATATCTGTAAGAGAAACTATGTTTTAAAACATTAACTTTTTATGTCCATGAAATGTTTTTCCTTTTAAAAATGATCTTTAAAATCTGAGTTTATGTATAATAGAATTTAGTTACGTATAATGTACTAGTTATGTTAAATATGAATTATAAATATATAAATTTTTTATAATAGGTAAGTTTTTTATAATAGAAATTAATTAAATAATAAATACTATAAATACATAGAATGTAGGAAGGTAAAAATATATAACCATTTATTCATTTAAATAAACATAATCCATAATTCTTCTAGCTTTTAGTAGCACTGCATTGTTAGTATTAATAAAAAAATGAAATTTATTTATAACTATAGCTTATTTATTTCTGACACTTGTGTTTGCATATAATACCCAGCATTAAACTATGTAATAAAACTGTAAAAATATCCAAAAAACGGTACCTAAACTCAAATAAAAGAACACCAATAAAGAAACACAAATGTTTGTTTCATAAAAAAGAAAAACGTATAGAATTTTTTAAAAACCGAAATCAATTTTTTCTTTTATCGTTTCCTCTATACTCAATCCACTGAAAAGGAATTTTCCCATTACCCCTCCACGCGAATGAGTGATAGATATTCAATTACCGCTTTTAATGTACTACACCTGAGAAAATTTATACTTTACTACAGATGGCCACTGAATCTGTATTCATTTATCAGAGTCAAATACCTTCTCCCCTGCTTCGGCTAGTAAGGAATTTATTCTGGAATATTTGAGAGGATTTACCCTCCGAAGCGCATTGTACCAACTATTTCTTTAAATACTTCAAATAATATAGGTACTCGAAAATACGCATTGCATGATAGCGTAAAATATTGTACTAGTAAATGCAACTACGATTTATTCCTAATCTAATATTTCGTATAGTATATCGTATTTCGTAAAATAAGCCTTAGTGAGAATTTATAGTTTCAGAAAAATTATAGTCTATATCATCTTTGGCCAAGCTCCTTGATAGTCCAAGACATTTTTCAAAATTTGAAATTTTTCACGCGACGCAATTAAGTATTTAAAAGGTAAGCAAAAGAGGTAATAAAACTTTTTTTTACAGAAATTATAATTATTTAATGTCATTTAAAAGTTCTTCGTAATTTAATTTTTCAAGGAAATTTTTGAATTGTCAATGATTTTTTGCTTTATTGGGAATGAAATTTACAATGTGTTACACAGTTTTCATAACATCAGGATACTTTAAATATTTTGTATTGACATGTTCTCTGTGAATTATGCAGTAAATCGGTATGACTTGTGGAATTTGAGAATCATCTCTTAAACTTTTTTCTCTTCTTTTTAAAAATATCCGGAAGATTTTTTTTCGATGTTTCTTTCTGTGTTAATGACTCTTTGATATAGTAATAGATAATAGAATTTTGCATAATTTATTTTTCCCTTTGAATGTATTAGTTCAAAATTGCTCTCCATGAAAAATCTCGAATTTGATTTTTCTCCTTATGACTTCAAATAAAAACACCTACCCAAAAGAACAATGAAAAACTGTGTAGTTACATCATTTTGATGATAAATATACATTGTTCTTCCAATATAAATAATTTTTAAAAACTTATTTTCATGTAAAAGGGAAAAGTATCACAATTATCCCCCTCCCCCCCAAAAA
The DNA here is from genome assembly GCA_032207245.1 of Pardosa pseudoannulata. Lineage (NCBI taxonomy): Eukaryota > Metazoa > Arthropoda > Arachnida > Araneae > Lycosidae > Pardosa > Pardosa pseudoannulata. Next base: position 37,512,404 of record CM063511.1, on the reverse strand, counting down.
AAATCTCACCTTCCAACGGAATGTAAAATTTGTTTTCATATGGTTCCTATTTATAAATTTTACAGTCAACGCTTATAACCTAATTCTGTTAAATCTGAAAGAATTTTTAATCATGACCTTTAAAGGGTTAAAAGCACAATAAGACCAATATTTTTGATCCAGCATTGCTGGAGATCCATCAGTTGTAATAATTGTTTCTCGGGTAATAAGTTGGGTACATTTATTGAGAGCCAAAAATCGTCCTTCAAAGAACCGCATGTGACTCTCGAGCCGCAAGTCAGCCACCCGTGGTCTATATCATACAATTTTCATGCAAACATAAAATTTTAGTTACAAATTTATTATTCTTACACTTATTTATATAAAAGTATTTATTAACAACCACAAATATATTACAAATAAACAAATCTATCTATATATATATAAAAATGAATTTGTGTCTGTCTGTCTGTCTGTACTCAATAGACTCAAAAACTATGCATCCAATCACCGTGAAAATTTGGGAAATATTTAGGTATATCCCTGGGAAGGTTTTTGTAAATTTTCAACGTTCGAAATTCATTCCTTCCCCCTTTTTCGAGCATTTCATGTCATTATTCCAAGCATTATTTTCCCCGGTTAAACGCAAACGATTAAGTTTTTAATTTATCGCATCATAACTAAGTGAAAGAAGCAATATTTCTAGCAATGTGACGTCATCCCAAGTAATTGTTTTAAACGCAGTTTTCCACGGTTAAAAGCAGGAGATTAAAATGTTCAATTCATCACATAATAAATAGGTGAAAATAATATTTTCTATCATTATGACGTCATTACTTTAAATATCTGATTTATTCATTTCTTATTTTATATTACCTAAACATCGTCTGCGTAATATCAATTCGATTTGACCTGGAAATTGAGATATAAAGTGATTAACTTTCATTTCTATGTGACACTAATTATAGCATTTTTATATAAGAACTAATTTAATTCTTGGTTAATTTTTACGTTACAATGAAATGCATATCAACAATATTCTAACAACAAAAAGTACAAATTTCAGTGACTCTCATGGACAAGTAAAACCTATCATTTTATATATATATATATATATATATATAGTTATCTTTATATTCATATGGTTGTCGATATGAATGTGTATTTCTGTTTCACACAAAACCATGTGGTTTGTCATAAATTTCCTTAGTTTTGGACAACATTTATTTATACCACCAAAATTAGCACTGTTGTTGTCAAAACCTCTTCCTATTCTAATATGACAAGATCTGTTAATTTTGCTAATCAACGTACAGTATTAATACAGTAATGTAATTAGGGTTAAACTTCTATGTTACCATAAAAAATTTGAGCAAATTTAATATAAGACACAAATTCGATTTAAAAAACTGAATAATCTCATAATAGGCTTATGATAGAAATACATAAATATATTGCAAAGACTCGAACTGAACTGTGACGAATTTAGAGAGTTATTCACGAAAAATAAATCTTTGTTTAAAAGTAATATATTATGTTCACCGTAGCGAAGCAAGGGCAAACTTGCTAGTATAAAATAAAATTACAAATATACGTACTGCCAAAAAGTTAGTCCGAGCATAATTATAATGTTCCTGTAATATATACAAAAGTTGCAGCTTGTATGATAAAAGGGAATCCACAGAAATGATTTTCTTTTCAATATTTGAGCAATAGTAACTAAATTCAGAGAAAAACTAAATTACATAGTTTTGATCAGACTGTGCATGTGTATAATTATTTCTTTCTGGATGTATAATTTATCTTATTTTGTTCTTTTCTAGTTTTGTTTAGATTATGCATCTGTACCATCATTTTCTTCTGGATGTATAAAATAAATTATCCTTTTTAATAAGCTTCAAGTGAGAAAAATTGCTTTACTACAGACGCTACTCAATCATTATTTGTATCGCAGAGTCAACTATTTTCCACCAGTCTTCGGCTATCTAAGAATTTATTCTGAAATCCTTGAAAGCAGTTTTTTTTAAAACACATTTATTAACTATTATTTTCATTTTAGAATAATTTATTTATTAAGTTTGGATAATGAGAATGTAATTTTTTTTGCTTGTTCGACTTGAAATACATTGCTACTGATTCTGGTAGCTATTGCTTTCAATGCTATTGCCTATGGTATTTCTCTCTCTACCGCTTTCAATGCTATAAGAGTGGTGACCAATATTTGATTTAAAAGATTACAATCATTGACTTTAAAAAAAATCTCACTACCGACTATGTGAAATTTTCAGTCTCTGAATATGATGATTTGAAAATATGTGCCTCACATGTATGGGTGCTATATTCGCATGGTTATAGAAATTACATATGAATACAAATTTTCAAATTAAATTAAATTTATTTATATTGGTTTCAAAATATTTACCATGATAATGGCAAGGTATATGTTGATATCTATAGGAAAGTTTCAAATTGAATAATTTAGTCACTATGAGTTTATACACACGTGTGTGTGTGTGTGTGTGTGTAAACTCAAAATATTATTAGATACTAACTAAAACACACAAACACACACACACATGTGTGTGTTAGTATTTAATAATATTTTGAATGAGCATTCGTGTTATTAACAGTGATAAGTAGTGTTTTATATTAACATTGTTATTGCATTACATTTTTGTGTAATAATTTTTTGTGCTTCGGTAACTATTGCAATTGATAAATATTGCAATTGATATTGCAAGGTGATTGCTGTTGAGGTTGTGTGTAGATTTTACCTACTAAGTAACTGACTCCATTTAAGATAAAAACATTTATTCAAGGCGTAAGTACTTCGTACTGAAATGCGCTCTCTCTGGTTACATTTTTCCCTCGGCTTTTATACCTGCCGAAAAGCGAGAATAAAAACATGCAAATTATATCTTTGGCAGGATGCCAGGTGCGCGTGCAAGTGCAGATGTCCTTGAAAGTCGCTTGTGTTGAAATGGAGTAACTTCAACACTGACCAGATATGTGATTGTATATTATCGATGTTAATTAAACGCAATATATATTATATCATTAATAATATTCTAAAATTATAAATGAACCTATTTACAGTAAAGAGCTGCAGAAAACAAAATATTTTTATGCCGAAATGACAGTTTTTATAGGCACAAAGAAGCAAATTCCATTAAAAAAATAAATATTTTATAAAATTCTAGATTTTATAAAAAGTACTCAAAATATTATTTTATTCCTTATGAAATAGAAGTTCAAACGCACGATGAGTTATCATAATTTAGACACAATAATTTTGTTCAGAAGAATATTTAATCTCGTGCATCACAAAAAGGAATGCCAAAATGCGTACATTAGTGGACAGGGACATTTTTATCAGATGGGGACTTGACAGGAATTCTTTAAAATCCTGAATCTGTATTTCGTCGAAAGGTATGCAAAGGATCTCCCTCTAGCAATCCATCACCATTTCTAACAACACCATAATAAATTACGCTTCTCCCTCGTCCTTCACTCATATTTGACAGATTTTGTGTCTTTTATCCGCTTGTAAAGGCCGAATTTTCTAATACTGTCACGTCAAATTTGCAATATATTATGCCATGTAAATATATGTATCACGAGATCTATTTATCTCGTTAGATGCTTATCCCAGAAACGATATACTTCTTAGTTTCTTTTTGACTCTTGGATTTACGGATTTTTTGAAGGAAATGGTGCATAGAATTTTTTTTTTCACTGCGTGAATTTTAAATATAATTTTTAATATATATCAGAAGCTATATCCTTCTCAGTTTAGGTTTTGACTCTTTGATTTACGAATTGTTTGGGGAAAAGGCTGCACAGAAACTTTTTCCCTGCTTAAATTTTAAATATCATTTTAATATGTATCAAAATCTATATACTTCTCAGTTTCTTTTTTTGACTCTTTGATTTACGGATTTTGGGAGGGAAATGCTGTATCGAAACTCTTTTCACTACTTAAATTGTAAATGTAAGTTTAATATATATCTGAAACTATATACTTCTCAGTTTCTTTTTTTGACTCTTTGATTTACGGAATTTTGGGGGGAAATGCTGTATAAATTTTTTTCACTGCTTAAATTTTTAATTTATATTTTCAAAAAATATCAGAAACTCAGTAGAGATATAAATACTTCTGTAGAGATACTTCTCAGTTTCTTTTTGACTATTTGGTTTACGGATATTTTTGGGGAAATGCTGCATAAAAATTTTTTACTGCTTAAATTTTAAATATAAATTTTAAATATAAATTTTAATATATATCAGAAACTCAGTAGAGATACAGATACTTCAGTACAGATCTCAGTACAGATAGTTCTCTGTTTCCTTTTGACTCTTATATTTACGGATATTTTAGTGAAAATGCTAACTAGAAACTTTTTTCACTGCTTCAATTTTAATTATAATTTTTATTACTAACATTAATCGTGTGAATATAATTTCAAACGCTTGATATTAGTAATAAAAACTATATTATTACTAATAAAATAACAAGTCCTTTTTTTAAACCTTTTAATCTTCAGGAATGTAACAGAACATAACAATATAATTTTTGAAATAAACTATTTTGTGTCAATATATTAGCTAGTACAATTGCATGGTGTGTTGAAATTTCTTGTGATATTCTTTAATGCATTTTAAATTAATATAATGAAAATTGTGTGTGTGTAATGTAAACATTTATTACTTTAGTCTTAAACTAAAATTGCTATTTCCTGTATAAAAAAACCCCACCAAATCCACGATTTCGTCATAAACTAGCCGTTCTACTTTGCTGATTAAACACATACCTTTTCTCACTCCTGTGGCATCCCCAGAGTTATAAATGGTCACACGAACATTTTTGTTAGATTTTGTTGTTGGACGTTGCTAAATAAAGATGCTGCTAATGTTCTCTTGATAAATCTTATCATTTTCGACTACGACTACACCCCTTCGACTATGTTTTATCCTTGAAGTTTGGCACGCAACGCTATGTTTCATATATGCATATTGTTACCAATTTATGAAGCGTAGCGTTCGTGGATTGAGTAGACTTTGAATTAAGACAGCAAAACTAACAGCACTTTATTCGTAATGCTGGGAAAACACGAATACAGCAGCCAACACCGCGAGAACTGGCTAGCACAGGCGATAGTTCACCAAAACTGTTAGCGCCAAACAACGTAGGTATTTACCTCTACAAATTTCTCAGCTAACTGAACCTCGATCAGGATCGGCCCCCGGTATTTATATCCTCGGGAGAAACTGGAATATTCTAGAAAGTACTAGGTACAAACGGTCGCCAAGAAAGTCACCAAGACGCCAAATTTGGTGATAAATCGCCAAACTTGGCGCCAAAAATTAGTTGCCTAAAACATCGCCAACGAGCCAAAATCTCGCCAAATACATAATTTACCCATTATAATACACAGTATACGGCAAAAATACATGCCAACTTGCGAAATTCGTAACATTGATGACATATATGAAACATAACATATATGAAATGATGGAAAAACCAGACTCATATTTAGATAATAAGGGAAAACCAATTTGAATTGCTCCTATTATTTTCGGAATCCCGAGTATACAGGGCCCCTGAGCTTCTTTCATGTATAAATACATGACTCGTCGTGGAGGAATGTAATTTTTATTTCATCTTATTTGCAACTAACATCTACAGGTAACATCTATAGATCGTTTGATAAGTGTCGAAAACGTAGAAAATCTAAAACGTCATTCATATATCTTTAAACAGAAAAGGAAAAATAATTCTAACATCTGGTTTCGCTGCGAAACCATTGTCATTTAAAGGGTTAAGGCACCTCCCCACTATGGTCCACTGCAAGCCATCCATACCGTTTGGAGGGGATATGGTTTATCGTGGTCGATGGTGGCAAAAGATACAACAGCCTTGGAGGACGATGGCTTTCGAGACAGTTTTTCTCCAAAGATCAAAGGCAGCCAGATGCGCAACTAAAGTGCGCAGTAGATCCTATGGATGAATCCACGTGCTTGGCTCATTTAGTGGCTTATCGTGTAGATGCAACCCGTGAACTATCGTTCAAGGTCACCATCAGGAAGTGGTGAACAATTGGCCATAGTGTGAAAGCTACATTAAAGAGAGTGACTTTTGACTACAGACATCTGCCAAAGTGTTGCGTTCAGGATGGCTATTATTGATGATCGTTACAGATTTTCCTGGGAGTGTTATTACTTTCTTATTAACACTCCGAGTGGAACACACCGGGGGAAAAATGTCGCCAAAAATTACGCTAAAGTTTTATTGTGTCAGTGACCAAAGTGTTCTATGATTTTTTACTTCACCCTTTGCCCCACCCTCGTTATTGTCCCTTTACTTCCGGTTATAAATATATATATATATATATATATATATATATATATATATATATATATATATATATATATATATATATATATATATATATATATAAATATATATATATATATATATAAATATATATATATATATATATATAAATAGACATTATTGATTGTTAATTTTTAATTCACACAAAGCTCGTCAAGTCTCGAAGATCATCACATAAGAAATAATGTATTCTAAAAGTACGAATAAAAATTTTTTTTGAGAATTTTTTTATATTTTTTTACTAAATTATCCAAGATATATCAGTGGTGCAATTAGAGATATATATGTTACCGCAAACGAAATATTTCGAAATAGAGATTGACAAAGCCATGAGAAGCTATCAGTGTCTTTGTTCCTCAGAGAGTAGAGGCGCATCCCTCAATAAATGTCAGTCATAGAGGGGTGCAGTTCCTAAACGATCAACCTGACCCTCCTACCTCACAATTTCATGGGTGAAAGCACTGTCAAAAATATACAATACATCTATTTTTGGAACATTTTGGGAGGTCGAATATTGTGGCATCTGGCGGAATTGTACATGCAAACCGCTTAGAGGGTTAAAATGCCAGCGATGTCATTTTTAGTATTGAGAATCAGAGAAAGGATTTTCTGGGTTTGGCTGAATGAATGAAATTATCTCTTGCTCGAATTGGATGGCTGGAAAAATAGGATTAAAATAAAGAACCGAAATTAAGATTTAGAATAATGATTGTTTGATCTTTTGATTTTATCACCCACAAAGCACTTATAAAACGTGGTCACTGCAATTGGACATATACAGCTCAGCACCGCTTCTGACATCGTTTCTATGAACCGAAATATAACGGTTTGACCTTATTCAATGTCAGATAAATAATACGATTTTTTCATTATTTCACTAATCACTCTACGTTTGGTTAGTCAATGAAACAGTTTTTTATATACTACAATATGAATCTAGCTCGGACTTAGATTTTGTTTCTATGAAAATTCATTGTTATAAGTTAATAGTATCAGATTATAATATGTGTTCAGTACGCATATAAATGTATACATATGCACATATGTCAGATATACATTCAATGTCAGATAAATCATACCATTTTTCCGTTATTTCACTAATGATTCTACGTTTGGTTAGTCAATGAAACTTTTTATATACTACAATATGAATCTAGCTCGGATTTTGTTTCTATGAAAATTCATTGTTATAAGTTAATAGTATCAGATTATGATATCTGTTCAGTACGCATATGAATGTATACATATGGACATATTTATGACGTGTATTTTAACTGTTTATATTATCATTATCTTATAGCCCGTCATATGAATATATCAGTAAAATTTTTAGATTCCAGAATTTTAAACCACCCTATGAGGCAGGTAAATAATGATTTCTTTTTTGTTGAGAATTATCTGCTACAGTCTCAACAATTTTTTTTTCTCTTCATACTCATCTAAAGTCTCATACTGTGAATGCAGTTTAGAATCAAGTTGAATTCATTTAGAAAGTTAATGTAAAGTTTTCTTAGCTACGTCAAAATTATCGTTAAGTTCATCCTAATTTTTTATTACAGTAATTAGTGGAAGTAAAACAATGAAACTATCATTTCCACTACACCCTGGAGGTAGATAGAATTTGTTGTAATTACCGGTGATAAAATTTTCATTGCAACAGAAAGTAATTTATAATTAAATTTAAAATTATCCCATACTTATTTATTCTATTATTTAATCCAAATAAAAAGAAAAATATTTACGTAATATCTATTACGTAAGTTTAGTGATAAAATGTATGAAAATAATGCAGACGATATTTAAATAATTTAAAGTAAAAATGATTAAATGAGGGGGTTAATGGAATGACGTCACAATGCTAGAATAATTATTTTTTACTAATTTATGTAATAAATTAATAAATTTAACCACCTGTTCTTAAGCGTGGAATATAACGAAAAGTGGTTGATTTCAAACGTTTTGATGACGACAGTATTTTTCTCTGCGATATGGAGCACATTTATACCAATTTATTTTAGAATAGGATCGATAGTTTAGGAAAAGAAAATCTTTACTCGCTTCGAGTTTTTCTAACTCTTCAAGAATCCAATATGGATGCCTCTATCCATTCCAGGTACAGCCGCTTCATAAACATGATTACAGACGGATAGATAACTTAGTCTACTATTATATAGGGGATTATATTTGACCTTCATTGCATTTATATTTATAATATTTCAAACAAGAATTAAAAAAATTACAATATTTCCTTTATTTAATAAATTAACCTTTATAAAAATTTTATTCCCATTTTTCACAGGTTAAAATAAATACCTCATTGAACTCTACTACGGAAACAACCATAAATGCTGCAAAACAGGAAAAAATGTAATGAATTATTTGTAAATTACATAATGTTTAAAAAAACTTTTTGTTGATAGTTTAATTAAAATAACTGCTTACGGATTCATTAAATAATCCCCATATATCTGCCACGAAAACAGAAGCTCAAATATATAGCCTAATAAATACATCATTTCGGGTAAAAACTCGGCGAAACGTAGCATGTGAGATATTAATATTAAAATTATAATTCTTACCACTTTTTTATCTCAAAAACCATAATGCACTTCAATGGTACTAACTACGAAGTAATAAATAATTTAGATACACATCAAAATTTTTAAACAAAAAAAATTAAGGGGGGACGTAAGTCATAAAATAGCTTTTGCCTGAACAAAATCAAAATTAAAATTAATGGTTATTGCTTTAGATAAACATACACTGATTCACAAGGAGGAAATAATGAATAAAAAAATATTGAATCGTGCAATTACTTACCTCTAAATGTTTTAAACTAATTTAACTGCACTATCCCCTTTTATTCAGAACATTAATTAAATTTTGTTACTTAGTTTAATTACCTTTAGAAATAGGGAAGCGCATGATTTATTGTGAACAATTCGTGGATGAAATTAACTCAGCATTTCTTGATTATGATGAAATTTCATTAATATCTTCCTCAAAATAAATTATTATTGTATGTTTTTTATGCATTTTTGAATCTCGGATTTTTAGCGCCTGGATATTAAGTTTATTCATTTGCTGGGGTTAACACCGTAAATGCATCTTTTAGTTATTAATTTATGTATTAAAAATTTTAGAAGATATGCACTAAGGATTTATTTAATAATTTATGAGAGGTCACTCGATTTAATTTTTCTTACTTATATTTAAAGATAATAATATATTACAAACTCATACATCATACATATCATATAGGAGGAAACCGTTACATGAAGGTCTGGAAGTGGTTCTTCCTTTCACAATGGGGCCGTAAGATGGCCGATTGGTTAGGGTGCTTGTCTTCGGTACCGGAGTACGTGGATTCGAATCCCACTGTGGTATGGATATTCGTAGCTGGCTTTTTTCATTGATGTTATTAATCGGCTTTAAGCTGTAGGTACCGGTTTCATTAGCCCTCGTGCTTCAAAAAAGTAGACCGTAGCATTCCAAACCAAACCAAACAAATCCTTTCACAAAGGGAATCACATTACCATTTTTATTTTCTGTTTCTCCGTTATTCTTTCTACACCCAATGTTTCTATTATACATAATGTCCCAAAAGATCGTTTAAAACTTAACATGCTGTTCTATCATATCACGATGAACAATATTTACATAGCTGTTGCAAATACCAGCGTGAAAATACAATGCGTTTGGGATAATCGTCAACTTATAATGGCTTTACTAAGCGGTATGGGTGTTGCATGTCTTCTTGAAGCATGAGCATTATTGTGGGATGACCTACACCCAAGAAACGTTTTCTTGCTCGGAGACTTCATTGAGGGTTGATGACAAACTCCTGTAGAACGGTGTCCTCTGCGACAGGCGTGCGTGTAGTAAGTTCTCGACCGATGTGGCAACGTACTCCAAAAGCTCCTGATTCTCGCAATCTGCGGTGCAATTGTCCAAACAAAACATAGCTTGGCTGACGTCTGTTTGGGAAGCTCTCAAGGTGTATAAGTGCCAAGCTCGCCCATTTCCATCAGCGGCGCCATGTGCGTAATGCATGTCGGTCATTTCTGTGTTACTAAACTCATTCATCTTTCTCCTTCAATTTCCACGCCTGAAATGATTATTTTTTACACTCCCATTTTCTTGTAATTATCACCCTCTAGCGGTCGCAGTTTGAATTTTCGGACACAAGTCCCTATGTAAATCTTGTTCATCATGATATGACAGACAAGCATAATAAGTTTGTAAACGACCGTTTGGGACACTCTGTATACTTTGAAATCCTCCCTCACTAGCCTTATCCACAGTACAAGCATTGCGTTTACGACCTAATGAGTCGCTGCTCGACTGTGTTACCCATACATATTCATGATTAGCAGCACCAATCTATATAGTGGTCATCAAATTTAAAGTATCTCTATAATGCTGAAGATTCAATGTTTATTTTTTATTTAAGTAAAATATTGCTTTGAATGTTAATACATCGATACTATATAACGTCACTTAATGACTCTTCAACAAAGCTATTTTAAAATCTACTACTTGCGATGTGTTAATTATTTCACTGAGTCACTCACACGAAAGAAGTTGAATTTCAACTTGTCGGAATATCCACCTATACAATCTGCTACAAAAAAGTCGGCTATATTCGATGTAAAGTGTACTTTTAGCTCATTTTACATGTTAACCCTTTATGTCCTCAATTAATTTACCATCAACGTTCTTACTGCATTTTTGCATTCTTAGATAAATTTTAATATAGAATAATCATAAAAGAAAGAAAATTAATTTTTACTGTATTTGAGTAGTTAATTTTGCACTGCTATTTTCTAGTACAATGTTTATTTTTTATTTAAGTATGTATACTGTATATTACTGTATAACTCTGTATAACTCTGTATAACTCTTGTAAATATTGTACATACCAACTCTGTATCTTTTTGTATCTCTCTGTATGTAATCTTGAATAATATCATAGAGCCAACATATATTTTTGGCTCTATGATAGAACATAAAACATTAAATTATGAATAAAACGAATAAAATGCTTACTTGCAAAGTATCTTAGCAATTCCAAGAAACTGATCAAATCATGTATTTAATGAAATTATTGTATAACTAAAATTACTGTATATTAATGTATAACTCCGTATAACTCTTGTAAATATTGTACATATCAACTCTGTATCTTTTTGTATCTCTCTGTATGTAATCTTGAATAAATAAAGCTCAAAGATTGGCTCAAAGACCGGAGTATGGTGCGTATATTCGCGGTTAGGAAAAATTTAAAATATTAATCCTCTTTAGACCTTACTAGCAGAACTGGCTCAAAATTTACAGGCCACGCACAGCTACGGCTGGCGGCAGCCTCGTCAGTGCAACGCCGTCTGGACGTCTTGCGATGGCGGGGTGCGGACGGTGGAGGTACATTGGATGGGCGGAGGACCGATGGCCCGTAAGTTCAGTGCCCCGCGGATATGGTCGAAGTCGTACTGGGAGGGAGTGCCTTCGTGCAAAAATTCATAAGTTCCGGATGGCTTAGGTCAGGGCAGAGTAACACCACTCTTACTTGCAAAGTATAGAAGTCTCTAAAAGATAATAGTACCAAATATTTGGTAACAAACCACTAAATTTACTCAACTGAACAACACGTGTATCAACTGTACCTCACAATGACCTTCAAATGCAGCACCCCAATTATAAAATCCCTACTACGCGAATAAAAAGGATCCCTAATTGGTGTTGTCATTTCCTTTCTGCTGTAGAAGCTGCATCGCTCATGTCCTTGTGAGTACCGTCAGGAAAAACGGCTTTATTATATATATATATATATATATATATATATATATATATATATATATATATATATATATATATATATATATATATATATATATATATATATATATATATATATATATATATATATATATATATAGGTGTTTGATTGAAGCGGTACTTATAAGTACTGTCAGGATAAAAAGAGTTAATGATACATTATTATATTTTATTTAAATTGACGACTGTATTGATTTCATCATGTATGCACAAGAATTTAACATTTTTATTTCCGAGTATTATCCGTGCTTACATCCACAAATGGTTAGGCTTGTGCCTTATCTTCTGGAAAATATTGAACAACCACTGAGGATTGCTTTGAATTCTTTCCAAATCCATTTGGCAAATTATTCCCTCATACTTGTGACTCCTTGATGTAACTCCTTCAGTCATTGCAAATTTAAGGATAAAAATGAAATATCCCCTAGAGGAATTTGTAATCGATTAGTGAGGCATTCGAAACACTAGATGCTTTGCAAAAACTGCTACTCCTCGGGAACGATTTCACCGCCTTATCATGCATTACAGTTTCATCAGTAATGTGGTGGCTAACGAGGGTTTTCCACAAAGTCGGGGATCCTTCAGCGAGACAGATTCTTTGAACCGTTTTAGAAGATTCAATACTTACGCACACGATAAGGTGGCATTCTTCTTATTTTTCTACGTTCAGAATTTTCTCAATGCAACAGTTGCTGATTCTCTATTTACATAAAACATCTTCACCAACAACGTTTAATCAATTAATGGTAACATTTTGAAACCAAATAAGAAAACTTTGTGCTTTACAATTTTTTATTGTGAAAATCAAATCGCCGGAATCTTTCGCAAGCCATAGCCCCCTACCAATGCATTTTTTCTTGGATCCATTAGTCCCAAGTTTAAAGCTTGGTGTTTTACATAATAGCAGCTGAGGGCATATATATTTTAAAAACGAAAAATCTCCTATATAATAATAACTTAAGTTATCTGTCTGTCTGTCCTCGAATTTATGAAGCAGTTGGACCTAGAATGGATAGAAGCAGAAAATATATCAACACAGAAACAATTTAAGCAATTTAGAACTTAAATCTATGTTATAAAATTATAAAATTATAAAAGAACTATACTCAATAGATAAATCTATTTTTTATGACTGTATATATGTTAAATGTATAAATATCATTCAAATAATTTAACAGTTAGATTAATTTCCATGACTAATTAAATTTAAATTCATTATTCTCTTACATTTTTTCAACTTTTAAGCATTTTTAACTGTTTAATTAAAAATAATTATTACATTATTCTGTAAAATTCAGTTTTCAGTCCACTTTAACTTAAGTTGAAGATTATACATATATTTTAAATTAACATATCATATGAGTGTAATATATAAAATTAATTTCATTCTTCTAATATATTAATTACTCTATGAGTAATAATAAAATTAAAGGAACTATATACTAAATTTATAACAGTTAACATAGGTTTTAAATGTTCAATAAAATTTTGTGTAATGTTAATTATTACTTACGACTTCATACTTTTTCAACTGATGACCATACAGATATTAAATATTTAAGACACTATCTGAAATCTTTTCAACATTGACTCAATAGATAAACTTGCATTTTTTTCTGTATATATCTGTAAAATAAATTAGTATAATTCAGATAATTCAACAGAAATCATTATGTAATTAATAATTCCTCAATTCATTTTAATTTTTCTGCAATTTAGTCCTTTTTTGGAAGTTAATATGAACGATTAAATGCTTATAATTTCAATTATTAATTAATTACAGACTTACGTTCTATTTAAATAGATGCATTTTATTTATGCATTAATATACCTTAAGAAAGAATAAATTTATAAAAAAAATTTTCATACCATTATTCCCGTATTACTTATCAAATAATAATAATTATGAAAATTATATATTTTTTTAAACTTAAACTTTCTGAAAACTTTTGTTAACACATTGTGTGCTGGTGCATTTCGAAGCGGAATTGTACCGGGAGCGGGCGTTTTGCCAGTCAATTTATTCAGTTAAATCTCAATAGATCGAAAATTATTTAATATTTTAACCCTCCGAGTGGAACTCGTCGAGGAAAAAAAAGTCTCCAAAAATACGATAAAGGTTTATTATGTCAGAGGCCAAAGCGTTCTACGATTTTTTACTTAACCCTTAGTTGACTAGAATGGAATACCCAACCTCGTAATTGTTCCTTTACTTCAAGTTATACATATATAAATAGATATTATAGATTTTAATTTTTAATACACATAAAGCTTGTCGAGTCTCGAAGATCATCCCATAAGAAATAATGGATTCTAAAAGAACAAATAAAAGTATTCTCTGAGAGACTTATATTTTTTACGAAAGTCATCCAAGATATTTAAGTTGTGCAATTAGAGATACATCTGTTACCGCAAATGAAATACTTCGAAATAGAGATTTACAGAGCCATGAAAAGCTATCAGCGTCTTTGTGCCTCAGAGGGTAGGGGTGCATCCCTCAATAAATGTTAGTCCAAGAGGGATGCAGTTCCTAAACAACCGACCTGACCCTCCTAACGCAAAACTCCATGGGGGAGAGCATTAAAGCAAAAATGTACTTTACATCCATTTTCGGAGCGTTTTTGGAGGTCAAAAATTGTACGTTTTGAAGACATCATCAGTTTGGCGGAATTGTACGTGCGATCCGCTTAGAGAGTTAACCAATTTTTCTTATTTTATATTGAAATATATAAACCAATATATAAATAGAAATGTATAAATAACAGCCATAAGATTTTTGTAAACAAAAAATATATTTTTAGTGGATAAATTTTTATTAGTATCGTAAATATGAAAAATCAAATAGTTGTATACAGATTTAATTTCTTCGAATTATGTTATATATAAACATTTTTTACATTATAAAAAAACGAAAAGAGCAATCATAAAACTAATAAAGTAAAAACTAGTTTTTCTTTGTCTCAATGTTTCCAGAATCTATGTAGTAGTCAAGAACATTCGGCTTCGTTTTCCTGAATATACAGTCATTTTTGTGAATACAAACAAACCATGTCGTTACACTAACCCTTACTTCAAACAAACCATGTCGTTACACTAACCCGTACTAGTAACTGACCCCCGCTCAAGTATCAATCGTCAGAAAACGTGTTCCGCATACAATCTGTTAATATTTACAATTCTCTAAGCAAACCATTTTCTTTTATTTTTTCTTACTATTAATTAAGATTTTTTAAAAGTTTCGATTTAATTGTGTCTACATATATTTAACTCTTTAGTACAAGGAAATTTTTAATTATGTACGTGGCTTTTGCATTAAGCATTCAGACATTTAAAGCTAAAATTCATTTTTAATAATCAAAATAATGTTGTAATTTAAAACAGATGACCAGGAGTGTTACACTATCTATATTTAATTATCTTATAAAAGAGTACGTTGCATAGGAAAATTAAAAAACTAACAATTTTTTACAAAAACATATTATTCAAAAGCAATTTATTTAAAAAAAATATTAATGCAATTAATCTATATCTACCTTAATTACTACATATACAAATTTCATTTTTTCATTATATTATCTGTATGTAATGGAAAGTTAATGCATAAGAAACATTGTATTATCTGTACGTAAATTTCTCATGAACAATTATATTTTCTATGCTTTGAATTTTAATATTCTAAACAAAGTCTAAATTTAGAACGAATTCTATGAAGTATTCATTTAACGTTTAGTAATTATCTATGAAAAATAAGTTAAAAGATGTATATTAAGCATTAACAATTTCTCATAAAAATTATTTAACACTTTTGTGACACATAAGAAACATTGTATTATCTGTACGTAAATTTCTCATGAACAATTATATTTTCTATGCTTCGAATTTTAATATTCTAAACAAAGTCTAAATTTAGAACGAATTCTATGAAGTATTCTTTTAACGTTTAGTAATTATCTATGAAAAAATATGTTAAAAGATGTATATTAAGCATTAACAATTTCTCATAAAAATTATTTAACACTTTTGTATTTAAAGAAAAAAAAAGTTATAGTGATTAGTTTACTTATACTTTAATTTTTATGCATAAAATATTCATAAATATAACTTAATATTTCCAAAAAAAACTCATATCATTCCCCACTTAACCCGAATCAATGAAGTGAAAATACACAATGTTTTCATTCTAAAGAAATCTAATTTTTATTTGCATCGCAACAAGAACCTAATTGGAGAAAATTTTCATATAAATTTATTAAATTTTATGCGTAGGCTGATTTCGGATTATTTTTTTCACAAAACACTGTGCAATCAGTTAGTTTACCATTATCCACATTTAATTCCGCATGGTTACAAAAATAAGAAAAACATTTCTTATAATTTTTTGGATAACGTATGCATCTTGGAACACATAAAAAAAGAACATTTCCTCTGAAAGTTAAATTACATCGAACCATGCTTACATTCCTCTGTAAAATATGTCTGAATATTTTAAATAATTTTTCTTTCGGGCATTGAAAATATCCTTTTCTTTGGAATATTTAAATTATTATTATATTTTTTTTTTGCATTTGATATAGATTCAAGATAATTTCCATGAATGTTATAAATAATTCAGAATATTTACTTATTTATTTTTTATGCATTAATGCATGTAGTTTTCGCTCTGCACACATGAATTAAATTCATAAATGCGTATTGAGAATCAGATTTTTCACAGAAATTTATGCGGTTCTTTGAAAAACTAATTTTTCATATCTGACGGATATTCTGTTTATGCAGAATTCCTTTTATAAAGGGAGAATTCATTTATTATATAGGGTTCCTTGTTCAAGATTTAAGATTATATTTTTGCTCTGCAATTAAACAGGAATTAAAGGAAGTTGTTTAAAGATTTCAATTATAATGAAACAATTTATGCAATTTCCTGAAATACAGATTTATTTTCTGTATCTCTGTCCTACAAAATTTAACTAAAATATTAGTTTTTAATTTTTTTATATAATATATAACTACTGTTGTAATTAAATTAATTTGTTTTTAATATGAAAAATTGCTAATGTTAATCATACAACTTACTACTGCACGAGTATAATCTTCAGGAGACGAAACATAATTTTAAGGAGGGATGGTCCTAATACACAGAAATTTTCTGAGAAATAAATAATTAAGATTGAAAAAATGGGGAATGCATTTAACACTAGCTTAGATAACTACTATTGTAATTAAATGAATTTACATTGAATATGAAAAAATAAATTGAATTATCATTTAATTGAATATGAAAAATTGCTAATATTAATCATACAGCTTACTACTGAACGACCGTAAGAGTCAGGAGATTAAACATAATTTTTATGAGGGCTGCTCCTAATATATAGAAATTTTCTAAGAAATAAAAGTAATAATAATTTTTAAAAAATGGGGAATGCATTTCACATAAGCTTAGGAAAGTAATGTTTTAATTAAATGAATTTATATTTAATATAAAATTGCTACTGTTAATCATACAACTTACTACTGCACGACTGTAAGAATCATTAGATTAAACACAATTTTTAGAAGGGCTCCTCCTAATATATAGAACTTTTCTAAGAAATAAAAATAATAATTATTATGAAAAAATGGGGAATGCATTTGACACAAGCTTAGGAAAGAAATGTAATTAAATGAATTTATATTGAATATGAAAAATTGCTAATATTAGTCATACAACTTACTACTGCACGACACTAAGAATCAGTAGATTAGACATAATTTTTAGGAGGACTGCCCATAATATATAGAAATTTTCGAAGAAATAAAGGTAATAATTTTGAAAAAATGGGGAAAGCATTTGACAAGCTTAGGAAAGTAATGTTGTAATTAAATGACTTTATATTGAATATGAAAATGTACTAATGTTCATCATACAACTTACTACTGCACGACTGTAAGAGTCAAGAGATTAAACATAATTTTTAGGAGGCCTGCTCCTATT
The DNA here is from genome assembly GCA_032207245.1 of Pardosa pseudoannulata. Taxonomy (NCBI): domain Eukaryota; kingdom Metazoa; phylum Arthropoda; class Arachnida; order Araneae; family Lycosidae; genus Pardosa; species Pardosa pseudoannulata. Next base: position 37,494,222 of record CM063511.1, on the reverse strand, counting down.
ATATAGCAATTTTCTAAGAAATAAAGATAATAATAATTTTGAAAAAAATGGGGAATGCATTTGACACAAGTTTAGGAAAGTAATGTCAAAATTAAATGAATTTATATTGAATATGAAAATGTACTAATGTTCATCATACATCTACTTTTCTATTTCTTTGGAAATAGTCTTATATAACAACTTCCAGATCAATATACATTCCAAACATTTTCCTGTAATACTTAAAGGAATAGAAGATTACAAGTCCAGACAAATTTATTGATTTCAATGAAGTCGTCTATATCCTAAATCACTGCAACCAGAAGTTTTTGAAATTCATACCAAATCACTCCTTTTTCATCTCTGCAGCAGTAGGATGAAATATATTTGAATCACATGAATTGAGGCCAAGTATGTCAAATATAATTTATAATGTGAACGATTCTAGACTGTGATTTAAATCATAATCTTCCCAAATACACGTTCCCCGAAAGTTAATGCCATTGATGAAAGGATTACATGTTATTTACTACAATTCAGAAATGTTTATCTTTTCTAAGCCCAGTATCGTGCAGGTGATGGATTGCATTTTGCAAATGTTTTGACAGGTAACTCCATATTTATATATAATGCATCAGCTAATTTCATTTAGATTCCTGTTTGAATTAGGAAAGAAAAATTACAGACAGAAGTCACGAATCTTTCAACTGATTTCCGAAATGTCACATTCGAAAGCATTCGCTGGAGTGTATTCAGTATGATTAGCAAATTTCTCGAAATTCAATTAAGAGCTGAAATACACAGAACACAGTTTTGTTAAGATGTCATAAAGCACACAATATTTGATTGAAAGTACGTTGGGGGTTTCCGTGGTAATTATGATTTTTCATTCCATACAAACTATAGACATAATTCTGCCTCTGTCTCTACTACTTTAGCCAATAGCTAGCCCGTTCTCTTTAAACATGGGTATTTTTTATTAGGTGATCAATTGTGCTTAGGAATTATTCGTAGTTTTGTTTACTTGAGAAATCCCTACTTGAAAAGTGACTATGTGTAGGATCACATTGTCTTGGTGCACGATGTTGTAAAAGTGCTTGTCTGTTGTATGGATTTCACGAATCTCACCAGAAATAATGAGTCACGCTCATACATTTTACAATTGAATTTATGTTTTATATATAATATGTTTATTGTGTGCATGGGATAACTTTTGATCTAGTATAAATGTTATTTGATTTTTTAGAAAATATAGAGAAAAATTAGAAAAAAAAAATATAAAATATGTAAAAGTATTTATAACAGTTACATAACTAACATAATATAAATTTTGATATATAATTTCAAAACTAAATTTATTTTCTAACTGTAGCTAAATTCAATTTTTAACTTGTGAACTGTTAATAGATATGAATAATAACTGCCAATTAAAATACAGATATTATAATTCTTATATATAAAATAAAATAAAAAATATTTATTGAATGTATTATTAGTAATGTTTATATTAATTGAGTGATAATAATAATATTTATGAAAAAATTATGTTAATAGTTTTACTTTTAACTATAAACTTTTGTTTACATTCAAATTCAAATAGAATAGAATTATCGAATTTTCACCCACAGTTTTTCCGGTTGAAATTTCAATGTCGTTTTAACACACGTAAACTGAGCAATACAACAATACTGCACAGAATTCTTGTTTAACACACAACTATGGCTTATCTGTAATACTGTTCTGTACATTGTTGGGATCTTATCTGTGGGCGAATCACTCAAACTTGCCAAAAAATCACTCTCTTCACAAAGAGTTCCATATTGATCGATTACTTAGCATCCCAAAACTGGGATGCTTGATCTCTCGAACTTCATTGATCATCGGGGCTCTTTTAAACAACTGTCATTCATCCGGTATAACTACGTTTTATCGACCATATGTGGAACTTAGCAGATAAGACATCCTTTCATTGAGATAAGCTTGGAATTTTCGGTATTTTTTTAAACAGCACATCTCGATTAGCGGCATACTTCTTCGGTGTTTTCGGGTGTAAAGCTTTTGATCTGGATTTCCTGAATTTTTTTAAGGGTAAAATATATCTCAAAATGTCACAGTTTCACAAAAATTAGTTATTTGTATTTTCTCACAGCTTCAGCTTAGGATTAAAAATTCAACATACAGTTGGATGTGTAAAATTAAGTTATTTTAAAATCAAATAGTATGTTATGAATTAACTACAAAAATGTAAATTAATTCTTTAGAATATGTATTTAATATGTATGTGTAATTATTAATTTAAATGTATGTGTAATTATTAATTTAAGGATATTAATACATTCTTTAAGAAATCGTTAAATGACGAGATACCGTTTATATAAATTTAAAATACCTCTGTTTAAAATATTTCTCAAAATATCAGTTTGACCTAAAATAAATAATTGTATTTTCCCAGAATTTCATCTTAGGATGACAAATTCAACGTACAGTGTGATGTATAAAATTAAAAGTTATTTTAAAATTAAGTAATACGTTATGAATTAACTACAAAAATATAAATTAATCCTTTTAAATATGTATTTATTATGTATGTGTAATTATTAATTTAAGGAGATTCATATATTCTTTAAGAAATCGGTAGATGACGAGATAATGTTTATACGAATTTAAAATATGTCTCAAAACATCAGTTTGACTAAAATAAGTAATTTGTATTCTCTCAGAGCATAAGCTTAGTATTACAATTTCAACGGACAAATAGATGTTTAAAATTAAAAGTTATTTTAAAATCAAGTAATATGTTATGAATTAACTACAAAAATGTAAATTCTTTTGAATATGTATTTAATATGTAAGTGTAATTATTAATTTAAATATATTGATATATTCTTTAAGAAATCGGTAGATAAGATAATGTTTATATGAATTTAAAATAGATCTTTCAAAACATCAGATTGTCTAATAAAAGTATTTTAAAAGTAATTTAAGTCTGTTCTCTCAGAGCATCAGCTTAGTATTACAAATTCAATGTACAAATGGGTGTTTAAAATTTAAAGATATTTTAAAATCATGTAATATGTTATGAACTAACTACAAAAATGTAAATTAATTCTTTTGAATATTATTTAATATGTATGTGTAATTATTAATTTAAGGAGACTCATACATTCTTTAGGAAATCGGTAAATGTAGAGATAATGTGTATATGACCTACCAATAATTTTCTAAATGCTGATAAAAATATAGAACGAGAAATTCAAATGATTTTTATGTGTAATAAATTATTTTTTAATTATATTATTTTCTCTTAATTGTTTACGATAAATAATACAGGCAAAATCAATCCTAAATAATTTAAAACATTTGATTATCTGCAAAATTAAAAAAATCGGCTCTAAACAAAGAGTCTAAATTTACGTCGAATTAAATGCATGTGTATTATCTATAGAATAAATTAATAGAATTCATATAATTAAACATTTGTGTTATTTTAAAATAATAAATATTTGCAATTTCATTCCATCTTTTTCCTATTTTTTATAAGTTTCTTAACCTGTCAGTAAAAAAAATGTTATGTATTATTATTCAGTCTTAAATAATGTAATTTTTAGATTATTACATTTTAAGCAGCAATTTTATAGTTTTATTAGGTGTCCCTTTAAGTTAGGTGTCCCTTTAAATTTAATAGAACATTATGATTTTTTCGAACCATAATATAATGTAGTAATACATTTTGTAATGTCATATAATCTAGTAATTAGTTTAATTTTTTCATTATAATAAAGGAAAATTCTCTGTTTTCTGATTTCATAAAAGATAAAATTATTTAATGTCTCATATTTTCTTTTCTTTTATTAAATATTTCAATATTTATTTCCTATTTATTATAAGTATCTTAAACTTTCAGTAAAAAAAAGTTCTGTATTATTATTCAATTTTAAATAATGTAATTTTTAGATGATTGCAATTTAAGAAGCAAGTTTATAATTTTATTCTAAGTTAGGTGACCATGAAAAATTTAATATGTGATTTTTTTGCATCACAATGTAGTAATTATATTAAATATTTCATTTAATAAATGAAGATTCGTAGTTTTCTGCTTTTATAAGAGATCAAATAAATTAATGTCTCATATTTTTTGATTTTATTAAATGTTTCAATACTTATTATCTATCGAAACAGATATACTTTCGATCAGCAGCAAGACAATTCTAGAAATATGAGACCAGATTTTTTAAGAAATTTAAGTATAAAATTGCATAAATCTCTAATGGAATTTGAAACTTGTATAACCCTCTGTTTATTTCAACAACATATATTTAACTAAAACCTATAGTTTTAAATGGAATTTTATATTACAACTTAATATTTTAGAGTCAGTTTTACTTTTTATATAAAAATAAGTTTAAAGGAATGGTGGGTTTTAGAAAACCTTTTTCAGAATAATTAAATTAAACATATGAAATATTATGCATTGTATGGAATACCATGTATGGAATATAAATTATATTTCACTCAGTATTGCATATGTATTTCCTATGTAATACTAATATGGATATCATTGCATGAAATGTTAAATATTATGTTTTGTATCGATATACATTAAAATATAACTTATGAATGTTACATTAAGTATTTTAAAAATAAGTTACCATTTAAAAAATTAATTTTTTATAAATACTTTGATAAATTAAAAATGTTTACGTCTAATTATTTTTAATAATCTTAGCTTTGCCTTATTATTACTTAAATGTATTTATAAGCTTATCTGTAAAATATTTATCAAAAAAAATCAAATATTTAAAATATAGGAAATACTTTTATATCTGTACAGAAAATTTTCACGAAAGATAGGACTTTAAAAATTTTAATTGAGCTTCAGCCAACTAAATAAATTCCAAATTAAAAATGAATCCAAAAATTTATTTTAATAAATATTTAAATTGTTTAATAAATGTTTTGTGGGAATCAGCGAAAAATTTATACTTAAGGTGCAATTAAAAAATTAACATTTTCATATAAAATATGTTATATGATTATTTTTAAGTGGTAATCTAATTATGTATTTAGTTTTATTATAAATCAATTTGTATGTATATAAAATATTACAACTCTAGTAATTATTATAATTATTATAATATTACCCTAATATCAACCATCCATTTATCATTATTTTTCTTACGTGTTTTACACTCCAAAAATTAATTTTCTTATCTCTTTTATATTTTAAACTATTTAAGTGCTCAAAATGTCTGAAACGAAACGAAGATTTAGCACTTAAGAATTAACGCATTAACTTTTTTTTACCAGTATCCATGGAAATCACTCAAGCTTTCAAAAATTTCCCTCTTCATAAATTAAGGCTTAAATATTGTTGACTGTAATTGTGGATATATGTCAATATTTCTCATTTATTAAACTACATTTTTTGCTACACGTCAGTGAAATAATCTTTCTGTGTTTTTCAAGTTGCTTACAAATTATTTTGTTTACAAACATGAGAACAAAATATATATCAATTATCTACGCATTGTCACAAAGAAATGTATGTTTCATTTGCCCAATTGCCCAAATTTCAGGATTAAATTTCTTTTGTCAGATTTAATATTTTTATTTTAGATTTTAAGATCTATATCACATACAATGCGTAAATATTATGAAGGTCTTATCACAATTAAAAAAAATTACATATATTAACTCTACAGAAAAACATATTCGTTGCAATACTAATATAATATTGTTTCATGCAATATTTCACATTTTAATGAATAAAACAAGCATTAGAATAATATTGTAGATGCAAGCATTTATATATTGTTTTATTATATGTTAAAAACTAGTTTTAAAACTTTAAATGCTGAATCTAATGATAAAGCGTGCAAAAAGTAATTTTCAATCTTGTAATCTTTAAAAGGAAATTTATATAATCATAAGGCGAACCTTAGCATACAGTTATATATATATATATATATATATATATATATATATATATATATATATATATATATATATATATATATATATATATATATATATATATATATATTATATATATATATAATATATATATATATAAATATATATATATAATATATATATATATATATATATATATATATATATATATATATATATATATATATATAAATATATATATATATATATATAAATATATATATATATATATATATATATTATATATTTATATATATATATACTAGAAGTATATTTAATCATTTAATCATAAGAGTATTATTTAAGTGCCTGAATTAGTATAGATTAAATTGAATAAAAAACATTTCCTGAAATATATAACAAATATTACTATCCAATAATGTTTTTGCCTTTTAAAATAATAAACATTTTCAATATTAATGATAATATTTTGTATTTACAATTTTTACTAATTATTTAAGTAAATGTTATTTTCAAATTTATCATTTCATTTAAAAATGTCTAAAAGTGTATTATGTTATTAATAATATTTAAACCAGCAATCAAAAATACATTAAACATTATTTCAGGGGAATTAAGATTAAAAAGAATTACAAAGTGAAAAGAAATTTAAAGCATCAATTTGATTTTGCCACATTTTTTTTAAATAATAATTCTGGTATAAAATAATTAAATTCTGGTAAACGGATAATGACAAATAGAAAAAGTGGTGTTTGCTGTTAAAACTTAGAAAGACTTGCTTTACTTTTTATTTTCTCAAAAATGTTTCTTATAAGTTTAAAAAACAGTGTTACTTTTTAAAATGCTGTGTACTTCATATTTTCAAAACACTAATTACCGCCTCTATACAACACTTTCGGTAAAAGTAAAATTCGATTGCTACTCAGAAATCACATTACACGGAAACAAAATTACAAATTCATAAATTACATTATAAAAAGTGTTCCCTTGGTTTAATCCTACACTGCACAAAGATGGAAATATGAACTAAATAATGTTTCACTATATACTGTATTTACGATAATAGAATTAGCAGTTATTTTCTATTGGTTTGTATATAAATCAGTATTTTTATCTATACAAGTATGATTTTTTTCTCTAGTTCGGAATGATTTAGCATATTATTTTTTGAGAATAAATTTGTTTGGGTGTTACATATGTGTATGGATTCCCTATATTTACAATAGATATTGTGATCGTATTTTAAAAATTGAACTATGAAAATTTTTCCGTAGCTATGCAGAATATTTAGTTTTAAATACATAAAATATTTTTAAATATTTGTTAACTGTATGACAACTACAGACTTAATATATCTTATAAAACAGTACACAACATAATATGAACTAAATAATATTTCACTCTATTCAGTATTTACGAAACACGGATTCGCAGATATTTTCCAATGATTTGTATATAAATCAGTATTTTTATCTATACAAATGATTTTTTTCTCTAGATGGGAATGATTAAGCATATTATATTTTCAGAATAAATTTGTTTGAGTGATACATATGTGCATATTATCGCTATATTTGCAATATATATTGTGATTATATTTTTAAAGTTGAACTATGGAAATTTTTCTGTAGCTATGCAGTATATTTAATAGTTGTTTTAAATGAATAAAATATTTTTAAATTTTTGTTAACAGTATATATATATGTATGTGATTATTATATCCTTATATGCTACAGACTTAATGTATCGTGTAAAGCAGTACAAAACATAATATGAACTAAATAATATTTCACTTTATTCTGTATTTACGAATCACGAATTCGCAGATATTTTTCAATGATTTGTATATAAATCAGTATTTTTATCTATACAAATGAATTTTTTTTCTCTAGATGGGAATGATTAAGCATATTATTTTTCAGAATAAATTTGTCTCGGTGCTACATATGTGTATAATTTCTTGATATTTGCAATATATATTGTGATCGTATTTTTAAAGTTGAAGTATGGAAATTTTTCCGTAGCTATGCAGGATGTTTAGTTTTAAATGCATAAAATATTTTTAAATATTTGTTAACAGTATATATATATATATATATATATATATATATATATATATATATATA
>CM063511.1:37443704-37473704 GCA_032207245.1 Pardosa pseudoannulata | reverse complement strand
GGGATTTGAAGGATTTCGCTCACAAAATGTAGAAAAGAAATTTTAACCGTATTGGTTTTCAAATTCACTTTGCATTGTTTGTATGGTCACTTACTCACAGTTTTCTGAAATTTTTAGAAACCCACGTAAAAAAACCTGCGGTATCGTAAATGTATTTTTGTAGTAATGGTTTTTCTTCTATGGCCTTTCTTTCATATTGTTGTTTATTGAAATACTATAACTGTAAAATATTAAATTGTACTACGTCTGTAATATACTTAACCGTTTGATATTAGTTTAACACTGGCAACATCAAAGCAGTTATTTTTACCTTTTTAAAGCAGTTGATATGGTTTATTTCAGATTCATTTATCCATAGTTTAATTAGTTTAGGAACATGTATGCTAACTTGTATCAGTTGCATATTTCTACTTTTTTTATTTAAATATAACTTGCACTCCATCGAAAAAACACCGTGCAATACAATATATTGCACTGTATGTAACATTTAAAAAAATCCAGAAGCATAAGAAAATAATCAAAGTCTAAATGATATATAAAATCTGTAGAAAACTTTTATATATCATTATTTCAACATCATTTATCGATAAAGGGATTGTTTACTTTAATGTGGTTTACATTTCTCATGAGGGTCAGATTGAAGGATGTTGAAACCTTTTGTTCTAACTTGTAGAATTTGAATATTTATCTTTTCTTTCTTAAATTATTACTTGCAATCAATCGATAAAATATTTTACAATAAAATATTTTGCACTGTATGTTATAATTAAAAAATCACCAGAAGCATAAGAAAATAATCTAAGTCTAAATGATATATAAAACCTCTAAAAAACTTTTATATGTTATTACTTCAACATCATTTATCGATAAAATAACCGCTTACTTTGATCTGATTAATACTTATTACGAGGGTCAGCTGGAAAGATGTGGAAACCTGTTCTGTTCTAACTTGTATCAATAAAATATTTATCTTTTCTTTGTTAAATTATTACTTGCATTCAATCGAAAAAATATTGTGCGTTAAAAGATATTGCGCTGTACTTTGTAATTTAAAAAAATCTAAAATTTCCAGAAGTATAAGAAAAAATTCTGAGTTTAAAATATATATAAAACCTGTAAAAATCTTTTACTACTTCAACATCATTTATCAACAAATTGATCATTTACTTTGATGTGATTAACCTTTATCATGAGGTTTAGCTTGAAGGATGGAAAAACCTGTTTTGTTCTAACTTGTATCAATTGAATTTTATATTTTCTTTGTTTAATTTATCTTTCTTTTCTTATTTGCACTCCATCGAAAAAATATTGTGCAATAAAACATATTGCACTGTACTTTGTAATTTTAAAAAATCAAAACTTTACAGAAGAGTAAGAAAATAATCTAATTCTAAATTATATATAAAACCTGTAAAAATCTTTTACTATTTAAACATCATTTATCAATAAAATGATCATTTACTTTGATCGGATTAACATTTCTCAAGAGGGTTAGCTTGGAGGATGTGAAAATATTTTTTGTTCTAACTTGTATCAATTGAATAATTATCTATTCTTTGTTTTAAATTCTTTGTTCTAAAAATTCTAAATCTAAATTATGTATAAAACCTGTGAAAAATTGGTCTTATTTCAACCACACTTATCAATAAAATGATCATTAACTTTGATGTGATTAACATTTATCATTAGGTTCAGCTTGATGGATGTGGAAACTTGTTCTTTTCTAACTTGTATCAATTGAATAGGTATCTTTTCTTTACATCTTTTGTTTAATTATTACTTGCACTCCATCAAAAAAATATTATGGAATAAAATATATTCCATTGCAGTTTGTAGTTTTAAAAAATCAAAACTTTTGAGAAGCAAAAGAAAAAAATCTAAGTTTAGTTGATATATAAAACTTCTAAAAACTTTATAAATTATTATTTCAACTTAATTTATTGATAAAAGAGTCATTTACTTTGATATGGTTAACATTTTGCATGAGGATCAAATTGATCTCTAACCTTGGCTTTAGGTAAGTCCAAAATCTTGTTGATCTTGTGTTATTTTTTCTAATTTTGGTTTTAAAATTTAGCATCATTAAAAATCCCCTAATTATTTAAAATGTGTTTTAACATTTCTAAATTATATATATATTTTTTATTTTGCATCATAGTTACTGCACAATTAAGAGTTTTAAACAGAGATGAAAATATTTTACGTATATGAGTAAGCTTAAGACCCCGTAGTTGCTACAACCTTGTTTTATAGATTCTATCCCTTAGTAAATATCTCCTAAAGAAGTTTTGAAATGCATCTCATGCATAATTAGATATTTTACTTTCATATAACAACATGGAGCTACGTAAATGTTACAAGGTTTATGCCTATAAACAATGGTAGTGTAACTTTGATAAACATGTAATATCGCCTACATTAATTTTGTAAATAGAAGCAAGTTTGTTGTGGGAGTTTCAAAAACCCCCAACTGGTTAAAATATTTCTTCGAATATCGTAATATATTGCCTGAGATTTAGAATTGTTAATTAATTTAGGGGAAGCTTAATTAGGTTGTTGCACGCAAGAGGATCTTGAAGATTCTACTTTTAGAGAAATGGTTTGTAAATTATGGAAGAACCTTCTCTTAAATTTAATTGATCTACAGTCTTGGAGGCTTAGGGGTAATGTGAGAATGCGGGCGATGTTAATTATTACGCAATAAGTTGTGTTATTTAATTAGTTACGTATTAAGGCCGTGCAGTATTATGCTACCGTGTTAGAGCTGGCGGTGCACAACTAAAACAGCTGTAGAGTTGTCAAATATAATCGTTTGTGAGAAGCTCTGTTAATTGCTCGGGGTTGTCTCCGATTGCTTATTTCTCCGATGAATAATTTAGTTTAAATTAATTAAGGGTGAGTAAGAGATCCTTTGTAATTCTTAAAATGATATATCGTAATGTATATACCTTCATAATGATACAAATATAAGCAGTCATCAATATTTTTTATATTAAATAAGATTATATAGAATAAGATTTATAAAATAAGATATATATAGAATTTAAACAATATTTATGATAAGTCATAAAAGAGTATTATATATTTATATGAAAAATTTCTAATATATTTTATACTTCATTATAAACGAATATCATTGAAATGAATATTTATTTGATATAGAAAATAGTCTATTTCTGTACCACGGATTCTATAGCGCACATCACTTTGAGTGTAACGCATGTATTAAAGCATCTAAATAAAATTATGAATAAAATGTTTTGAATGTAAAATTTAACAGTATTTATATTATTATATAGAAAAGCTATAAAAACGTCTATTTGTGGAAACCTTTATAAACTAACATGAATTATATAATGATGCAAATATATTCTATTCTTGCATTATAAACTTAAACATTTAGTTTGCTAAAAATAATGGACTTTAAATAGAGTATTACCCAATTAAAATTAAAAGCATAAAATTTTAATAGCATATGGGTTATTCCATGTGAAATCAACACAATTTTAACACAAATTCTACCTGACCCCCTCCAATTTTGATTAAATTTGGTATAGTAAGTGAATTCATGGTAATAAAGAAAATCCCCAAATGTTATGTTAAAATAATAATTGGTTTGGGAGTTATAAGGCTTTAAATTTGCCAGATTTGTCTAAAAAATACACTATCAGCATACCTTTAAATTACACTTGCTACTCACCTAATTAAGCTAGAGATATGTGCAAGGTGTTATTTTAAACCTTTTTTAATGGGCTTTCATATGATATACAACACATGATGACTTGAAAATTTTTTTAAAAATTTAAATTTTAAATTAAAATTTAAAATTTAAATTTCTCAAAAAGCCAAGTTTTTAAAATTTTGAAAAAAATCTCAAAAATTGCTCATATTATTGTTAATTAATCCTCAAAGTTTCATGTTGGGATCATAATGGGATCACAAGCTACAAAAGTTTTTTGTTTGATATATTTACTATTGCAATAACGAAAATGAGAACATGCATTCATTACTTTTAATCTAACTCATCTGTATAGGATGGCATTAATGTTTACACACTACCTTATCGACATATACTCTAGTAAATAGTACATTTAACATTTGTGAAGATTTTAGAATGAAGAAAAATCATTAAAGTGCATTACTTTTGATGGATGGTGCTACTTATTTAGTTGAAACTGGTAGAAAGCTTTATGTGTTTTGAGAATTTCTACTTCAGAAAGAATATACATTGGTCCTGTTAGAGTTAAAGGATTCACCTTACACATAACATCTGAAATTGGAATTCATAGTACATCTGGCTTCATACATTGTGACATAGTACATTGGGATTATAATGGGATCACAAGCTATAAAATACCAAATTAGCTTCCATTAACACATGGAAAAATTAACACATACAAGGACTGCCTTGCTATGATGATTTGTAATCCAGCATCAGTCAGCTGCCACATGGGAGAGTGTACATCATGTTATGGGACTACATAATTAAAAACCATACTTGATGAAACATTCGATGAAAATATGGTGGAAAAGGTCATTTCCAATCAGTGGATTTCTGTTGTTAGGAGCTCTTTAGAAACAATACAAAAGTCAGCATCAGAATTTATTGACTTATTTTGTTTGAAAAAGTTTATCATTACTTTGTGGTGAAACAACAAAATTCATTTATAAACAATATAAAAGGAAATTTAAAAGATTCAGAGTTTGTAGTTCTTGATTTTGCTGAAAATTACTTATTTGTTATAAAGGAGGAGGCCCACAGCTGCCACTGGACTAATGTTCAATCTACAACTCACCCTTTTGTTGTATATTACAAAGGGAAGTTTGGAATTGACCACTTTACATACATTGTAATTTAAGACTGTTTGGAGCCCAATACAGTAGCAGTTTACTGTTTTCAAAAGAAGCTTATTACTTTTTTTAAGACAGAATTTTAAAAAAAAGTGCAAGGAAAATATTTTATTTCTCAGATGGGTCATCTGCACAATATATAAATAAGAAAAACTTTGCCAATTTATGCTTACATAAGGAAGATTTTGGCATTGAGGCAGAATGGCATTTTTGGACAACTGCTCATGGTAAAGGACCTTGTGATGGGGTAGGAGGTACACTCAAGAGTTAGCGGCTTGAGCAAGCCTACAACGACCATATAAAAATCAAATACTTACACCACAACAACTTTTTAACTGGGCACAGGAAAACATCACAGGAATACATTTTGTTTTTCAACCCAAGAAGAACATGTTTCTACAGCTATATTTCTAGATGACCAATTTAAAAATGCTTTTGCAATTCCTGGGACTCAGAAATATCATGCTTTTATACCCACAGAATCAAAAACAAAAGTCTTTGAGAAGACATTTTCCTTTTCACAAGATTTATTGATGCAAACTGCGATAGCATCACAATAAAAGCTTCTATTTGCTGATAAAAATGGCTATATTACTGCTGTTTATAATTGCAACTGGTGGCTTACATTTATGTTAAGAGAAAGAAGAGAAAAACTCTGAAGAGGTAAAAGTGACATTCCTTCACTCATCTGAACCATCACCATCTTTTTTATATCTATATAAGCCAGATGTACTATGGATTCCAATTTCAGATGTTATGTGAAAGGTGGATCTTTTAACTCCAACAGGACCAATGTATATTCTTTCTGAAGTAGAAATTCTCAAAACACATAAAGCTTTCTACCAGTTTCAACTAAATAAGTAGAACCATCCATCAAAAGTAATGCACTTTAATGATTTTTCTTCATTCTCAAATCCTCATAAATGTTAAATGTACTATTTACTAGAGTATATGTCGATTAGGTAGTGTGTAAACATTAATGCCATCCTATACAGATGAGTTAGATTAAAAGTAATGAATGCATGTTCTCATTTTCGTTATTGCAATAGTAAATATATCAAACAAAAAACTTTTGTAGCTTGTGATCCCATTATGATCCCAACATGAAACTTTGAGGATTAATTAACAATAATATGAGCAATTGAGATTTTTTTCAAAATTTTAAAAACTTGGCTTTTTGAGAAATTTAAATTTTAATTTTAATTTAAATTTTTAAAAAAAATTTCAAGTCATCATGTGTTGTATATCATATGAAAGCCCATTAAAAAGGTTTAAAATAACACCTTGCACATATCTATAGCTTAATTAGGTGAGTAGCAAGTGTAATTTAAAGGTATGCTGATAGTGTATTTTTTAGACAAATCTGGCAACTTTAAAGCCTTATAACTCCCAAACCAATTATTATTTTAACATAAGATTTAGGGATTTTCTTTATTACCATGAATTCACTTACTATACCAAATTTAATCAAAATTGGAGGGAGTCAGGTAAAAACCTTGTGTTGATTTGGTATGCAATTACCCATATTAAAACTGAATTAAATAAATTATCATTAATAATAATTTAACAAAATCTCATAATTAATCTAAAATGTCCCTAATTATTTATTTCCTCCATCAATAATATTAACATTATGATGTATATTAAATAATATTAAACAAGAAAAATACCAAAGTATTATATCATGTTTAATATTGTTTAATATACATGGCAAATAATATATAAATTTCATAATTCATACGTCGTCATTAAATATCATTTTTATTTCCCATCCCCAAAGGTGCTTCTTAACACCTACATTTCTTAACTGTGATTTTTAATTCTCCATTCTTACTAATTAACAATGTTTTAATTTATATTACATGAAAATATTAATGGAATTGCATTTGGATAGTTTTAGAATTATTGATGTATTTTAATAATTTATTTTTGTTTTTAAATATTAACACATTGTTTGCGGGTACATTTCGCAGAGGAATTGTACCGGGAGCGGGCGTTCAGTGCGTAAATTTAGTTAATCAGTTAAATCTCAATAGATACAAAATTATTTAATTTTTACCAACTTTTCGTATTTTATATTGAAATATATAAACAAATATAAAAATAGACCAATAAACAAATATATATATATATATAAATAAATACTAATATCTATATAATATATAAATATACATATATATAATATCGTTTACTCAAGAGTATGTAAAAAGTTATTTTAAATCTACATTTATTTTTTTAATCAACCTTCCCGTTCTGTGGTTCCGCAACAACTGATGTAAAAATAAGTTTTTATCTAAATTTTTCCAGAATTTATGTAGTAGACAAGGATATTCGGCTTTATTTTAATGTATATACCGTTATTTTTGTGCCCACAAACAAAGCATGTTGTTGCACTAACCAGTAGTAGAACGTGATCCGCGCTAAAGTATCAGTCGTCAGAAAACGTACTAGTACGTGCTCCGCATACAATGTGTTAAATCATTAATAGTGGTTAATGTAAACGTTTATTTTCTTTTAAGTGTTAGTTAAAATAATGTAGTATAACTGTAGAGTATAAATTTTGTACTGAATGTTACATCTTTTTCAGATAGTTTTTTTTTACATTATTTTAATAATTTACATAAATAATGAAACTATTGAGGAATTAATTGCGAGACTTCTTTTACATAGAAAGATCACAAAAGTTTTCATTTATATTTAGTTATGGTTCACTTTTTGTCGAAAACTGTGTTATAGATTTTTGAAAAACAACTTCTTACACCAGGACTTCAAATATTGTTTTTTATTTATAGTTTCCGTTGAAATAAAAAAATATATTGGTTTAGTGCAATTTTCAGTTTTACCAAAAATAATGGTTTCCTGCTTTTGCTCAGTTCCGAATGAATAATTATATTTAACGTATATTCTTATTTGTACTAAAAATATAATTCTACCATAAACAAAAAATGTAATTCTATCAAAATTTAGAAGATTTTATTCTTTTTATTTAGTTGGTACACTATATGAATTCATATAATTAACACATTGTATTAGGGACACGCACTAGTGCGTTTTTTCACGATTGATACTTGGGCGCTGGTTAGAACTCGTACTGGTTACTATAACAACATGGTTTGTTTGTGAGTACAAAAATAAAGGTATATACAGGAAAACGAAGCAGAATGTTATTGTCTACGTCATAGATTCTGGAAACATTTAGAAAAATAAAAACTAAATTTTACATTATTAGTTTTGTGATTTCTCTGTTCAGATTTTTATAATGTAAAAATTTTTATATATAACATAATTCGAAAAATTTTAAACTATATATTACTATTTCTATTTGAATTTTCATATTTACGATACTATTATTAATTTATCCACTAAAAATCAATTTTTGTTTACAAAAATGTTATGGTTGTTATTTATATATTTCTATTTATGTATGTGCTTATATATTTCAATATAAATACGAAAAGTTGGTTAAAAATTAAATAATTTTCGATCTATTGAGATTTAACTGAATAACTAAATTTACGCGCATAACGTCCGCTCTCGGTACAATTCCACTGCGAAATGTACCCGCACACAATGTGTTAACCAGTATGTATGATAAGAGTGGGAAACACAGATAACACCTGTGTTCGCAGAAAATGGCGAGTGTGGCATTGTTACTATTATCAATTCAAAATTTCACAATTGAACATAGAATTCAATCTACCTTCAGCAAGTTGCACTAAAAACATCAAAACACGAAATCGAGAAGCAAAGTTAATTTAGAATATATTGATAAGTTTGTTACAGAAATGACTGAATATACATCGAACCGTAATAAACCGATATTGCTTTTGTTTCGGTTCATTTCCGGTTTTTGTTTGGACCAGAATAACGGTTTTTTCCAGTTTTTAGTTTTAATATTAGTTTCGGTTCGAAGGCCTAGAATATAGCAGATTTCAGTTGGATGTATATAATTATAAATGCGTGATCTGTGTTAACATATATGAATAAGTTAATAGCAAAGTACACACAAAATACGTTAATAAGTCATACACAAAATAAGTTAATAAGTCAAAATAAGTTAATAGGAACGTAGAATATATAAGTTTGTTACAGTAACAAAATGAGTAAAGATATATAAAACTGTAATAAACCTATATCTTTTTTTCGGTTTAGTTTTAGTTTTTGTTCGGACCAAAATAATGTTTTTTCCAGTTTTCAGTTTTAGTATCAGCTTCGGTTCGAAGGCCTAGAATATACACAGATTTCAGTTGGATGTATCTAATTATAAATGCGTTATCTTTGTGAACATATACTAATAAATTAATAGCAACGTACACACAAAATAATTTAAGTCATACACCAAATAATTTAATAAGTCAAAATAAGTTAATAGCAACGTTAATTTAGAATATATTGTTAACTTTGTTACAGTAACAAAATGACTAAAGATATATCAAACCGTAATAAACGGATATCTTTTTTTTACGGTTCAGTTCCGGTTTTTGTTCGAACCAAAATGATAGATTTTTCCAGTTTTCGGTTTTAGTATCGTTCGGTTCGAAGGTCTAGAATATGCACAGATTTCAGAAGGATACATCTAATTATAAATGCGTTATCTGTTTGAACATATACTACAAATTTATCTATTGACGAAAATAAAATATTGACAATATTGATCGAAATATAAAACACACAAAATTAGTTAATAAGTCAAAACAAGTTAATAGCAACGTTAATTTAGAATATATTGATAACTTTGTTAGAGTAACAAAATGACTAAAGATATTTCGAACCGTAATAAACCGATATATTTTTTACGGTTCAGTTCTGGTTTTTGTTCGGACCAAAATAACGGGTTTTATATAGACATATACACTGATTTCAGAAGGATGTATCTAATTATAAATGCGCTACCTGTGTGAACATATACGAACAATTTATCTAGTGACGAAACTAAAAAATTGACTATATTGATCGAAATATAAAATACACAAAATATGTTAACAGATTGTGTGCAGGTACATTTTGCAGCTGAATTTCACCGGAAGCGGGAGTTTTGTGCGTAAATTTATTTATTTGGTTAAATCTCAATAGATTGAGAATTGTTTGGTTTTTTAACCAAATTTCGTATTTTATATTGAAATATATAAATAAATATATATAGAAATGTATAAATAACAACTATAAGATTTTTGTGAACAAAAATATAGTTTTTAGTGGATAAATTTATAATAGTGTCGTAAATGTGAAAAATCAAATGAAAATAGTAGTATATAGTCTTAAGTTGTTTTAATTATGTTACATATATAAACATTTTTACATTATAAAAATTAAAAGAGTAATCATAAAAGTAATAATGTAAAAACCAGTTTATATTTGTCTAAATTTTTTCAAAATCTACATAGTAGACAAGAGCATTCGGGTTCGTTTTCTTGTATATACCGTTATTTTTGTACCCACAAAATAAACCATGTTGTTTCACTAACCCGTACTAGTGCGTGACCGCTATCAAGTATCCATCTTTAGAAAACGTACTAGCACGTGGCCCGCGCTCAAGTATCAATCGTCAAAAAACATACTAGTACGTCCCCCGAATACAATATGTTAACAAGACGTTAAAAAAACATGATAGTCCTAAGGGTGAATCTATAAATTTTCTATTAGTTTTACACTTCACTAAAGAAATGTAAAACAAGTAATTGAGTTTAAAATTCCGTATAGTGCATTGTTTATTTTACAGCTTAAGTATCGAAATGAAAGACTTTCAGTAATTGATAATCAAACAAACAGAAATAACTGAGGGTGAAAATTGCTTTTCAAAATTACCTTAATTTGTTTCATTTATAGGTAAATATACGTTAAGATGTAAATCTGAATTAATACTTTAGAATTTTATTTGTGAATGAAATTATACACGATTCTTTTCATTATTTTCCAATATGTTTTTTATTAAATTTAATTCTTTAATATACTCGAAAAAGAGCTAGTTTTTAGATTCAATATGCATTTGCACGTGATGGTCATTAAGATTTTTTCTAAATTTATATTTACCAATAATTTCTGTTTTTTTCATTTCCAATAATAAAATGGCAAGAAAATTGTTTCATTTACCGTAAATTTATTGTTTAATGATGCAATTACTAACTAGCTTTTTATAAATATTTACTTATTACCCATTGAAATGTTTGTGTATTGTAACTAAGCAGGAATGGGTAAGTATATGAAGGCTACAAAAATTTATCATGAATAGATCTACGCAACTAAATACTTTATTACGATATTTGATAAGTTTTTTTTTAACCGTAAGGGATAAAACTCTACATAAACTGTGCATGTGAATTATAATAAATATTGCTATTTTGAAGAAATATATTAGTTCTTTTTAAGTCATGTTTAAATATATTGCAGATACCAAAAAGTATATTGTAAGTCGACGAAATTTTATTGTGAAAAGAGCTATGTAAATGAATATTTTATTTTGTGATAACGTTTGTATAAAACGCGAAAACTGATATATATATATATATATATATATATATATATATATATTATATATATATTATTTTATATATATATTTTATATATATATATATAAATATATATATATATTATATATAAATATATATATATATATAATTATATATATATTATGTAATATATTGTAGTGTGTGTAGTGTGTGTGTGTTTATGTGTGTTATGTGTGTGTGTGTATTGTGTTGTGTATATGTGTGTGTGTATTGTGTGTGTTTATATGTGTGTGTGTTTATATGTTTATATGTGTGTGTGTATGTGTGTGTTTATGTGTGTGTGTGTATGTGTGTGTTGTGTATATGTTTTGTATATGTGTGTGTGTGTATATTTTTTTTATTATATGTGTATATGTATATGTGTGTGTGTGTGTATATCTATCTATCTATCTATATATATATATATATATATATATATATATATATATATATATATTATGTAGAAATCTAATTGATGAAATATTGTATTTTATTATATTTACACTACAAGGTTAAATATTTTTATGTTACAATAAATTAATAGTTCTTTTTAATATAAGTTTTATACCTGTGTAGAAATAGGTGAACACATAACGTCGACGAAAATTTATGACTATAATTACATTACTGAATGCTTTGTTAAAATGTGAAATAACTACTTTTAAAAGAAAATATATATGCACAAGTTGTTTACATTAATTGCACAATCATATTATATTTTATAGTCTTAAATAATTCTGTGCTAATGTATCGTTTAATATTTCTTTTTAAATATTTTGTCTATTTTAATTTTTAATTAGGAGGTAAATTTTAAATACATGTACAATAATTGTATTGTGAAGTTACCAAGCAGTAGTTACTTTTTTTTAAACTTTTGATTCTAAAATAATTTTATTTCATATAATCGTAATTCTTTTAATTAGGTAATAAATGTTTCATTTGATATTTTTATAAACTTCGGTTCACTTATAAAATGTAAAGTCCATTTGTTAAAATAAATGTTAACCATTTTGTTAATTTGTGCAACTTTCTTCTGGGCTTCATTTCTACCTGTTTACTCTTTTTTTAACGGTTACCTCTCTGACTATATTTTAATAAACCCTGTTAAGCATTACCTTTCACTTCAGTTTAAATGCATAGTCTAGGTCGATTTTGATGCATGAATAAGTAATACAGTGCATGTTATTTTTTTTTATAAGTGACATCCATGTCTATATATATTTGCATTTTATACAAATTTCTACTTTACCTTTCAGAGGTTTCACATTTTGCACAATTTTACTTAACTATCATAATCATCTAAGCTTAATTCAAGTTAGTAGCCTTAAATTTGGAATATGCATTTAAATGATTAATTACAGATTCACTATGAATGACCGTTTCAGAGTTTAGATTTTGATATTAAAATAGATATTTAAGGGAAAAAAAATTTTTGTTTTTATACATTTCTGCCATTCTAACGAAATAACATGTTGCACTATTTTAGCTAGAATTTACAATGTTAATACATTAATTGTTAACATCCTGTTTGAGAGATATCTAAAAATAGAGTTTTTGAGCTTTTCCTTTCATCAAAGCTAGTAATGATCTCATAAAAATATTTTAAATTTGTGAGAATTTGCTTTTATAAATTTGTCATTCATCCTCATCAGTATTTTACAATTTTTAGAGTCATTCATAATTTTAAATTGTGGCATGCACCTAGACTGAAATATTGAGAGATGCCAATATATATTACTAAGCTTCACTTTATAGTATTTTGTTTAAACGTAATATAAAATAAATCTTTTGTAAAATAGGATTTTTTTTATTGCATGCTATGGTATTTAAAACGATCTCCGATTAATAATGAAGATTTTTTTAATACCCAATGCTTATAGTTCCCCTTTTGTTTTACTTTGTGAAGTACATAGTAAATTAATTTCAAATTTTCATTAATTAAAAAAAATGTTTAAAAATGACAAGAACAGTTATAATTTAAACTTTTGGGTACGGTTGGTTTATATTATTGGTTTAAATATGCACAAAGCACTTCTTTCTCTCGCTGTCCACTATGTATTGACATATGTGAGAGTAGACCTTTCCCTATAAATCACCTCCTCTAACTGTCCTGCTTTGGTAAGGTTCACCCATTAGATATCTTTTATAACACTCCTGCTTCGTGTCGTTGAAAATGACAAAATCAAAAGTTATCAAAAGTCATCCTCAATGTTTCTAGTTTCTCATTTCTTTTACTATGTGTAGTGCATAGTGACTTATATTTTAAATTTTCATTAATTTACAAAAAACAAATGTTTAAAAAATGACACGAACAATTATAGTTTAACCTTTTTGGGATGGTTGGTTTATGATATTGGTTTAAATATGCACAAAACACTTCTTTCTCTAGCTGTCCACTATATATTGTCATAATGGGTTTGTAAAACTTTTGTTATAAATCACCTCTACTAACTGTCCCGCTTTCGTAAGGTTCAACCATTAGGTATCCTTTATTTCTACATTCCTGCTTTGTGTCGTTGAAAATGACAAAATTAAAAGGATTGCGTATAAGGAGAAAGTGTGAAACCTAAAATTCTCGAATTCATTCACACCAATAGGGATAAAAATGACTTCATGAAAAAGTTAAAGAAGAAAAAGGAGAAAAAAAGATATATATATGCAGATACACGTATAGATTTATATATAGCAGATACGTATTTTATTCTTAGTATGGAGCAAGATATGAAAGACAAAATCTTAAAAATAAAATAAATTAATAATAATATATTTAAAATTTGAAGTATGGCAGTATGTCAATAAAAAATATATTTTTATATGGAATATATGTTTTAATATTTTGATTTCAAATTTTCATAATAATTGCTCAGTTTTAATTTCAGTATTAAATTAAGTATTTATAGTTCCCCATTTGTTTTACTTTGTGGAGTACATAGTAAAATAATTTTAAATTTTCATTAATTTACAAAAAATGGATTAAAAATGAAGTACATTTATAGTTCGGACGAATGGACGAACATTTATAGTTCAACCTTTTGGGGACGGTTGGTTGATGTAGGTTTAAATATGCACACAACCACTTCTTTCTTTAACTGTCCACTATATAATGTCATAATGGGTGTGTATATTTTTCATTACAAATCAGCTCTACTAACTGTCCTGCTTTCGTAAGGTTCGCCCATTAGATTTCCTTCATTTCTACCCTTTTGCTTCATGTTGTTGAAAATGACAAAATCGAAAGAATTGATTATAAGCAGAAAGCGTAAAACCTAAAATTACCGTCTTCATCCACACCAATATAGATAAAAAGGACTTTATAAAAAGTTAAACAAGAAAAAAGGAGAAAAAAGTTCAATATATGCATATACACGTAATGACGTATGGCGTTAGTTAGTAGGAGCAAGATATGAAAAAGTAAACCATGGTAAAAATGTAAAATACAAATTTAAATTTTTGCAGTATGGCGGTATGACAATAGAAATATATTTTTTATATGAAATATGTGTGTATATTTTGATTTGAAATTTTCAAAATAATTACTGAACTTAAATTTCAATATTAAATAATTAAATTATTCGGCCCTAAAATATTAATAAATATTATTTAATCATTTGAAACAATGTTTAAAAGATTTAAAACTTATAAAATAAACTACCTTATTAAGTTTTAAAATAAAATTTGAAAAAGTAAACAAAGAAAAAGGAGAAAAAGATCTATATATGCAGATACACGTAGTGAAGTCTGGCGTTTAGTTAGTGTGGAGCAAGATGAGACAAAAGTAAACAATCGTAAAATTCTAAAATACAATAAATTTAAATTATAAAATTGTAGTATAGTAGTATGTCAATAAAAATATATTTTTATATGAAATATATGTTTTGATATTTTGATTTGAAATTTTTAAAATAATTGCTGAGTTTTGATTTCAATATTAAATAAAATAATTAAATTATTCCACCCTGAGATATTAATAAACATTCTTTAATCCTTTTAATATATTTAAAACAATATTTAAAAGATTTAACAAAAGTTAAAATTTACTTATGTTTTATAATAACATTTGAACAGGGATAATCTTACTAAAGCAAATAATTAGAAAAAAATGATATGGAATTCCGTAATACTTTTCTATTCATACCCTAAAATATGCAAGAGTGCTTAAATTTTGCTTGTAAACTATGGTTTAGTTTTTGGTTGAAGTGGATAGTCCAATTTTTCTACCACTTTAAGGAGCCTTTTTAAAAATTTGTTTTATACATGAAAGTTGTGTATCATATATGATTCACGTCTGAGACTTGTATATGCATAAGTATATTATATTTATGTACGAGATTAATTTTAACAAATGCTTCTCCAGGGGCTACATTAACCAATGCTATATACGTACTTTTTCTTCTCTAATTATGCGCAGGGGAGTGAATCAAGTTAACTTAATCTAGATGTTTCATTGGAGCATAAAAAAATTGAGGGTTAGACATTAATTAAGGTATAAAAATTAAGCAAAATATGCTGATAAATTTATTAGTTTATTCCCTCGTATATGATGTCTCATAGGATGTAGATGATCAATGTAATTTTTTAATATTTACTTCTTAATATAGTTTAGATTTACTGATTATGAAATTAAGATATTGAATGATTTTAATTTAATTTAATAAAATTCTGAGTATTCTTGCAGACGTTGCTGTCCATTTAACTTTTAATTATATATTAAAAATTATGTGTCTTGATTGGTTATTAAAATTGCTTTATAATACTTAACAAAAATAAAAAATTATAAATTTATATATAGGAAGTTTATCGTAAATAATTTTGCGGCATATTTGAATGAATTTAAATGTGTTGTAGAACTATTTGGTGTCTGTTACCTATTGATGTGTATCTACTCCCTGATTTATGGTTGTATTTAATAACCTAATACGATGGGGGTACCTAAACATCACTTGAGTACTATTGTTGTATTATCCATTAATAGAGTGGATGATCATCCTCGATTTTACTTTAGTTAGTGGATCAGCATGTTATATTACCGAGTCGGTCATCAAATTTCTTATTAAAATCAAAAGGAATCACATTTTGTTTCCAATTACACTTTGATGGGCCGAAAGATGGCCGAATGGTTAGGGGGTTGGCCTTCGGATCCGGAGTTCATGGATTCGAATCCCACTACGGCATGGATGTTCGTAGCCGTTTAGAATCGTCTTTAAGCAGTAGGTTCCGGTCTCATTAGCCCTCGTGTTGGAAAAAGTAGACCGTAGCACTCCGAAATCAAACCAAAACACTCTGATAGAGTTTTGTTTTACATAAACTTATAGTGTCTCAACTGCAATGGCAGATTATAAACAATAATTCATGTGTTTAAAGTTTATCCCTTTGCAACAATTTATCATTCTTAGTGTAGGGTTACGCTTCTAAGCATTATGCATTGTTAGTTTTATGAGCGGTATCGTTGTTTTCCCACTCATTTAAACAATGTTACAATACCAATTTTTTTTTTCATTTCGGGGCAATGGGATTAAAGAATACTCTCATTTCCGGTGTTTTAAAGAATATTCATGTTTTCATTCATCCTTTTCCATTCTTTCCTTTTTCATTTCATCTTTTGAAAAAAGAAACCTATGGTTTATTAACAGACTTTAAGACATTTTTTACCTGTAGACGGCCCATCTGAGTGAGAAAATAAGCTAGAGAAAGACAGGGTTGCTTTGTTTTGCCGATTGTTTGCTTGCTACGACCGGACCTACTACTTAAAACCAAATCCGAAATCTCACAAACAACTATACCAGCAACAAGATTAAAAACCATGTATTCCGTTTCTGAAGAGCAGTGTCTTACGAGTCAGCCTTCCGACTAAAGATCAGTGTGAACCAATTTGCAGATTGGTTTCTGATCAGAGACCAGATCTACTGCTTAAAGCCAGTTCTGTAAGGCCACGAACAACCATGCCAGCAGCAGGATTAAAAACCGCAAATTCCGGTACTGAAGAGCAGTGTCCTCCCTTTCAGCCATCTGCAGACTGAAGATCATTACAAATTATTTAGATAATCAGCAGAATGTATAATTTCACATATGACACGCCCCAAAGTTGACTTTTTGTTTGGGAGACATCAGTTCTTTGAGTCATTTCAAGCCAAACGATGGCCGAATGGCTCTTTAGTACGAGTTAGGGGACTCGTAGAGCTTGGATGTTCGTAGCCGTTCATAATCAGCTTTAAGCAGTAGGACTAGGTCTCATTAGTCCTCATGTAGTAAAACAGTAGACGTAGTGCTTCAAACCAAAACAACCTAAACCTTTTAGACAAGCAGTAAACTTTCCTTTGAAAATTCAACAATCTGTCTTCAACAAATGCTGCCTAATGTCACTGCCAATGGATTAACGCAGCACTGAGATTACTAAAATCCTCAGTCTAACAGATTTCATAATCTGAAAAGAAACATAACAGCCAAGAAAAGGCGAAAAGTGATTCAGAAAATATTATTGGAAATTAACACCTCTACTTGCTGAATTTTTTTATATCAACAATAGTCATTTTGTATTTTTCAACATGCACTTATATTGAAAAGAGGGCTGAATGTTTTATACTATAGATTTTTATTGATATTTGTTAATATGGTGTTAATATTTATTAATATTACGCATTGTGTAATACTTAAATATATATATTTAAAAAAACATGGAGTTAAATGAAGTTATTTAATAAAATTTCGTAAATAATAAAATGATATTTTAAAAGATACAATTTAAAAAATCAGTTTATTTTTCTATGAAAATATGTTCCAAAAGAGTCCAAAGAGGTACAACTATATTTCAAAAAACAATAGTCCAAAAGAGACCTGACTGTTTTTTACTATACATTTTCATTGATATTTGCTGATATGGTGTTAATATTTAGGGATATTACGCATTGTGTAATACTAACGTTCATAGTTTTTTAAAACAAACTTGGAGTTTAACAAAGTTATTTATACAAATTATCCTAATAATTAAAATGATATTTTAATAGATACAAATTAAAAGTGCAGTTTAATCTTTCTATGAAAAATTAAAAGAAGTGAGAAGCATACAATAAACCAGTTACACTAATGTATGAAATTTAGAAAGTCATTACTATTTTAGAGTATAAAAACCCTAAAAACAAAATATATCTGTTACTATCTTTTAAATATATCACTGATTTCTATAGAAAAAATCGGATATTTTAAAGCCCAAAAACATCATATATGTGTATGTGTTTGTGTGTAATCACTCAGTATTATATATTCAACATTTTTAAATTATAGAATTAATAACAACCTTTTTTATTTTTAGACTGATGTTAGGAAAAAAACTTAAAAACCTTTCGTAAACTATAAGAACAACAGACAGAATAAAGTTGAAAAGAAAATGACAGAAACAATGCATGTGTAACATTTGAAATTTTGAAAACGACAAAATAATGAACCGAGATAACAGTTGTAAGATTTTTGGCAGATCTCAAAGGTGACATTTCCGTTTTGAAAAGTTTTGAAAAGCTTAAAATTCCTCGAAGCGAGGACATCGAAGTTGATTAAAAGACAAAAATAGTTCTTGAAGTTCTCAGTAATTTTGGTCACGTAAAAGGTACTTGTTCCTTTAAAAGATCTTTAAATACACGGAAGTTTCCTTTCATTGTTATAGAGTATAAATCTTTAGTAAAGTTCCACCAATTTTTTAATCTTATATATCACTACTTAGAAATATATATAAATCAGATTATTAAAAAGACTCTATTGTTAAACTGCATAATTTTGTCTTTATGCTGTCAAATCAATTTATAGCATAAAGTATTTGCTCTTAGATAAAATTCTCTAAAATTCATTAGTTTTAAAGCAAGAGCTCTAATGAATCTTTATGCAATAAATTATCAGCATTGAAGCCCTTAAAGAAAGCATAATAAAGATAAAATGCGAAAAGCTTGAAAAATTGAGCCATTTCTTTAAAGGTGCTTTTGTAATGTCTCCTAAGAAATGACTTCCTTTTTCGTAAATCTTTTTCCCTGGAAAGAAGAAAAAAAAAACAACATACAAAGGGAAACATGCATTGTAAGCTAAAGCACGATAATGTTATCTTCGATACGGACTTAAGCAAATAGAGCGGGTAATTTGGAGAAATATTTAAAGGCAAAAAGGGGAAAACAACTATTTATAAAAGACACGTTTTTTTTCAATGTACTCATTTATATGTCTTTGCTGTAAAACTGAATGCAGAATGTCTTTAATGAAAAAAATGCATAATGTCTGCTGTTGTTATACAAATATTTGCGGCCGTAAAGTAAGTTGTAAATCTTTTATTCAAAGCGTACTATAAAAATGTACGATTTCTAGTATATTTTTTTATTATAGACAGAAAGTTTTCTATGATCATTATGAAGTTTTTTATAACCAACATAATAAATATGTACTTATGTACTAAGGAAGTACTAAATATTTTATTCATGATGTGCTCTGAAAATGTACGATTTAAAGCAATTTTTTAATCCTAGATAATAACTTTTCTAACATATTCATGAATATTTTTAAGAGTTTTTTATTAAAAAACATACTAAGGATGTATTTAGATACTAAGGAAGTACTTAGAATGGTTTGCAACGGTTCAACCATTTTTTGTTAATTTGATTAATTTGATAGATAATGTGTGTTTTGAAATATTCATGAACTAGGTGATGCATGCAATTTAATCAAATTAAAATTATTAAATTTAAAATTTTACAAAGTTTATCTTTGAAAACATGCATGCAATTTAATCAAATTAAAATTATTAAATTTAAAATTTTACAAAGTTTATCTTTGAAAACTATTAATAATGTAAAATAAATTAATTATAAATAAATCCATATACAATATAAAACATACCTTATATAAATTAATCTATTACGTAATATATAAATGACTAGTACAATATAAAACAAAAGCATGTCCATAGTCATAAAACTTTATGATATCTAAGATTGCTTTTATTCAAGTTAAAACATTCTGCGTGGATACATTTCGCAGCGAAATTGTACTGGGAGCGGGCGTTTTGCCCGTAAACTTAGTTATTGAGTTAAATATCAATAGATAAAAAATTATTTAACTTTTAACTAACTTTTCGTATTTTATATTGAAACATATAAACAAATATATAAATAGAAATATATAAATAACTACCATTAGCATTTTGTAAACAAAGAATATATATTTTTACTGGATAATTGTATAACAGTAGTTAAATATGAAAAATCAAGAAATAGTAGTATATAGTTTTAATTTTTTCCTGTTCTGTGGTTCCACATCGAGTGATGTAAAAACTAGTTTTTATGTGTCTAATTTTTTTCCAGAATCTATGTAGTAGACAAGAACATTCGACTTCGTTTTCCCCGTATATACCGTTATTTAACACCCAAAAATAAACCATGTTGTTACAGTAACCCGTCCTAGTGCTTGACTCGTGCTTAAGTATCAATCGTCGGAAAACGTACTAGTATGTATCCCGAATACAATGTGTTAATAGAACGGAAGCGACGATGAGATATCGTCCGTGCATTCCTAGTCGTAAAAGGTCGGGTCTATTTCCTCTCGTTCGTCATGTTTGTAGACCGATACTGGGTAGTCTTTTTACTAGGATAGTCTGTTTGAAATTTGTCAGGCCAATAATGTGTCGTCAAACTATTAAGGGGGTATGGCTGCTTTCACTGCAATACACTGCTGTTTTTTCGCACTTGCTTTGCCTCTATTATCGAGAACTTTCTACTCATGCCCCGAATTTCAGACAGTGGCCGTGGAATGGGTTAATATTTTAATTGATTAAGGATTATACCTTTGAAATGATTTTATAAAATCTTTGATATTAAACAAATATTTTGAACATGAAAAATTGGGTTTTATTTTAAATAGAAAAATGTCACGGTACTGAAATGTTTTGAAAATATTTGATGAGTATGTCATTCATTAAGTTTTCTTTATACAATTAATTTCTCCCAGGTTTTAGTGATGAAAGTGAGGAAGATAATCCATTACATTCCATGAAAAAGTTAAATAATATTCTGTATATTAAGGGGAACAACGGTTAAAGTTTGTGGCATTATACTTTAACAATGAGTTAAAAGAACATTTCCAAATATAATATTTTTCAATCATATACGTAACTGAAACTTAATATTGTAGTTAATTTTTAATGAAGAAAACATGTTTTAACACTATCTATTTCAAATAGTGTAAAAATTTCAATATTATGTATATATTATATAGTACTTATTTAAAGTAGAAAATATATGCTTTATTGGATACATTTAGAAGAAAATATATATTCGGTATTTGTGGTTTTAAAACACATTTCATTCCTTAAGTTTTATCATTTCGTTATGAATTAACATCAAGTCAAAAATTAGGCTTTGCAAGATGTTTTTATTTATGCTGCATTTGTTGATTTAAAGTAACTTCGATCACTAAAGCATTCCATGCTTTAAAAATGTGCGTAAATATTATACTTAATTTTACACTGTTAAACAATGTTGGAAAGTTTTTCTTCTCTTGATTTTTAAACAATTCTAACATGTCTTGCAGTGGAAAAAAATTCTTCCACTTACCCTACATGTGTGTTTGTGTGTAGTCGTGCATGTGTGTACTTGTGTTTAAATATATTTCATCTCTTTAATTAAAAACTTCTGCTTCAAATAAAATTTCAAATAAAAAAATAAATTAGCATATATTACTGAGAAATTTCAAATTGCTATTTGTAAATAGCATGTTAGTATGTCTTGACACAAATAAAATTCTATTTCGATCTTATAACTATTAATTTACATTAGAATAACTACTGAAAAGACTATTTTCTCGATTCAATGATTCTAAATGTTTTCGGTTTACAACACTACGGTTGATTGGTTTGTTACTACTAGTTTTATGATCCTAAATTGTCTTGATAGGGCCGAAAGCACTGCTCGTCGCCATCGGAGTTCGCGGGTTTGAATTTCACTGCTGATATGGATGTTTGTAGCCGTCTGCAGTAAGCTTTAAGTTGTAGATCCCGTTTTCCTTAGCCCTCGTCAACAAAATATTAGATTGTAGGACTTCATATCAAACCTAAATTGTCTTGTGAAAAAGAAAGAATTCTGTGGTTTACACTACACTTGTTTGTTTTTACGTCTGCTTTTTTTTAATGAATGAAACTATATGAATGAATACGTGTGTTTGTGTCTGCATTTCTTTTGTCTCCGTAGGTAATGTCATTTTTTACTAAATTAAAATGCCAAGAAAGGAGATATAAGTTCAGAATTCTTTGTTGATAAATTAGCAGTTGGTGATTTTAGATAAAGTGTATCATTAAGCCATGAAACATGGTAAACGTCTATAGCAGTAATAGTCTATATTTTTAATGGAAAACAATGCTAAAAATCACTTTTATTTCCCTATTTTGCACTGAAGTCCAGAGCTGAATTGTCAGTAAAAGACAATTCTGCAATTTATCAAGAATTATACGGTGTATGTTTGTATGTACGTGTGGGTATAAATGTATGTATGTGTATTATTTTGTAATTGTTCCTAAATAACAGAGATAATAATGTTTCAATTGTTAATAATTTTAATGTTTTAATAATGTTTCAGTTGTTGATTATAGATAAAATGTATCACTAAGCAATTCAAAATGGTAAACAGCTATTGTAGTATTAGTCTATACATTGAATTGAAAAACAAAGCTGGAAATCATTTTTATTTCATCATTTTGCACTGTAATACTCAGTTTAATTTGCCAGTAAAAAACGATTGTGCAGTTTATCAAGAATTCTATGGTGTGTGTTTGTGTATACTTGTGGGTATAAATGTTTTATGTGTATTATTTTGTGATTGTTTCTTAATAACAATGGTATTAATGTATCAATTGTAAATTTTTTTTAGTTTAATGTTTAATAATAATGTGTCAATGGTTTATTTTAGGTAAATTGTATTATTAAGCCATGCAACATAGTAAACATCTATTGCAGTATTAGTCTATATTTTGAATTGTAAAACAATGCTAAAAATTATTTTATATCTCCATTTTGCACTGTAGTCATAAGTTGAATTTGCTAGTAAAAACCAATTGTGCAATTTATCAAGAATTCTACGGTGTACGTTTGTTTGTGTGTACTTGTATAAATCTGTGTATATGTATTATATTGGGATTGTTTCTAAATAGAAGCAAGAATAATGTTTCAATTGTTGATTTTAGATAAATTGTATCATTAAGGAATGCAGCATGGTAAACATCTATTGAAGAATTAGTCTATATTTTAAATTGTAAAACAATGCAAAAAATCAGTTTTATTCCTCCATTTTGCACTTCAATCATCTATTGAATTTGGCAGTAAAAAAATTATGCAATTTATCAAGAACTCTACTGTGTATGTTTCTTCGTGCTTACTGTTTGTTGTGAACATCAATATATGTGTATTTTGGGATTGTTTCTAAATGTTTCTAGAGATAAAATGTCTCAATATGATTAAAGTGAAATAATATATAAAAAATCGTCTATCATTTTTTCTTTAAGAATTAACTTTATAAGAAAATTAATTAAGAACATTGTATAGAAAAATAAAATTATAAATTAAAAAAATTAAATATTGAATTATATAATAAACTTAATCTGGGATTCACAGTTATCCCATTATGATGCACTAATTTATAAAAGATCATTTAAACGTCCTTATTTAGAATTCAATAATGAGTATAATTATTTTAAAGCTAACTGAATTTATTATTACTATTATTTTAAAAACGAATACAGTAAATTATAATTATCCACTTAATTAACTCAGTTAAGTGTTGCTATAATTATAGTTGAAAATTGATTGAGGTCAAGTATTTTAACGACCCACTCACAATCTCCTTGAATGAATTTTTAAAAAATCGATTACAACATTGTAATTTAAAAGTTTAAATCAATTTTCCAGCGATTAGCGTTTAAGATAGACGTTTTAAGAAAATTTTGAAAATTATCGGGAAATGCATTAAGGAGATTAAAGGAAAGTTTTAAACCCTTTTCATTAATAAGTTACCACTAAAAATTTACGCAGAATTTTTTGCCAAGCAATTTAGTAAATTAGGTTTTTATTCAGTTATAAAATGAAGTTTGTGTAAGAAATTTGTAGGAAAAATGCAATTCAGCTGAATGGTTTCTTCATACAACTTAACATAAAAGCCCTTAACTTTTTAGCACGTTATTACAAAATCCTTAAATATATACTTAAAACATTATGTGATTTAAAATTAAGCTTCATTAGAATCATTAGTTTTTATACTGTAAAGAAATTAAATGTCATTATTTAACGCATAAATATGCAGTGATAAGGAAATTGAGTATTGCAATTTTGACTGAAAAATCTACGAAGCTGGTTAATAAAATTGAATTTGCCGAATATTAAAGCGAACATTTTCTTCCTGCAGTAAAACAGGTTATTATTGAAAACTTGTTATTTCATCGCATTATAAAATAAAAAATGAGAATGTAAAATGAAATTTAATATCCGCTGACATAGCAGTTTAAATATATTTATCGATAAAATATTATATTTTATGAATATTTAAACTTTAGTGTATTGCTGACAGTCACATCTCTCTAAAAATATTTATTTAATTATGACATATAAAATATAGTTAATTTACTTTAATTTGAAAATATAAAAATCCAGAACTATTTTTTAAAAGTACAGTTAGAACTACTCTAGAGTTGAAACATATAAATACTTACTGCTATTAAATTTATTTCTTTATTTTTGGAATCAGTTTATAAGACTATTTTGGTATTTTAAAGTAATATGGAAAGATTATATTTTATAGGCGAAAAAATTACATAAAGAATATCCTTGAATTCAAATTTCTAGCAGTTAATTAGTTTAAATAGTTATTACTTTTTTACTTACAATATTAATCTTTTTTAGAAAAAAATTCTAAGATCATATTATATTTTTAACATATAGGTTATAAAACAGCTATCATAGACCAAGTTATCTACAACATATAAAGAATTACATTCCGTTTGTTGGGTTTTTAATAAAAAAAATTATTGGTTGCAACTTTATTAAAAGGAATACTTTAAAATATTCAAAAGAGTGTATTAAAGGCGTGAGTGTTTGTTTATTTATACAAGATCGTGTATCCTTGTTTATAAAGAAACGCAGGTGTAGAATTAATCTTAATGATAAAGTGTGTATGCTTGTGTACAGCGTATGTCTCCGAAAGTATTGCCATTTTTTTAGTAAATAAAATGTCGAGAAAGGAGGTAAAATTTCAGAATTCTTTCTTGATAAAGTAGCAATCGTTCATTTAAGATAAATTGTACTATTAAGCCATGCAACATGGTAAACATTTATTGCAGAATCAGTCTATATTTTAAATTGAAAAACAATGCTGAAAGGCATTTTTATTTCTATTAGTAATATGGAAAGTATATTAGTAATATGGAAAGATTATATTATATAAGAGAAAAATGTACATAAAGAATTTCCCTCAATTCGAATTTTATACAATTAGTAATTAGTGCTCTTTTACTTACAATATTAATTTTTTAGAAAAAAATCTAAGTTCATATTACCGTTTAAATATATAGGTTTTAAAACTAATTTCAGACTCCATGGTTTTTACAACATATAAAGGAAAGCATTCAGTTTGGTGAAGTTTTGGAAAACAAACTCAATGGTTTCAGCTTGATTAAAGGGAATACTTTAAAATATAATACAGTATATTAGAGTCGTTGAGTATTTGTTTATTTATTCGTACTCATGTATAATTTTTATAAAGTTTCAAAAGTGTACAATTAATGATTGAATATGTTTGCATATGTTATGCATAAAATGTGTGCTTGTGTGTGTGTGTGTGGGGGGGGGTTGCTTGTGCTCCCGAAACAACAAAAATAGCTCGATTAATTCTTTAACACTATTTTTTATATTAATTCGTGATAGATATGTATCCAGATTCAATAACTAATAAAATAAATCATATACTCCTCACAGTTTATCAGGGTGCATATTTGTAGAGTTATATAATGTCAGATCATCCCTTTTCGACAGTTGTATAAAGGCTACTCGCCAGTGAGAAATCAGCTGATTATATTTACTTGTACATGGTTGTAACTTAAACAAATCTGAAATTAAAATTGCTAAATTTTGTATCCGAAATAGTAATAATTACATAACCACAAAGTGATTAATTCTATTTTGAGAGGAGAAGTAACATTCAATGTGATAAAATTCTGCCCAAACCCCAATTTCTTTAATTTATATAGAAACGTATTACATTATTCAGCTAAGAGGTTAAATTCACAATCAAGCAAACTTTTTACTCTAGAATCGTAAATTTATTTCAATGAAATATGCGTTTTCCTATATATGATTGTTTAAGCACACACACACACACACACACACACACACACACACACACACACACATATATATATATATATATATATATATATGTATATATGTATATATATATATATATATATATATATATATATATATATATGTATATATATATATATAAATTATTTAATTCTGATATTTGTTTTAAAAACCTCCTCTCTCCCATTTTAATTCCTTTAAATCTTTTTCCCACGCCCTTAATAGTTTAATCAAAGGAAAAGTTTCCACTTAACATTTCTTTCTGTCAGAAAACTGTAAACTTTCTGTGTATTCAGCAGTTTTCCAGCTGTTGGCGGCAAATGGTTTCGCGTTTTGCTGATATTGTGTTTAACTCGGTTATTAAGTTGTTTTTTACTGTCTAACAATTCTTTCAATCATCGCTGTTGGGTGTACCTCTGTTCGATCAGCTGAAAGTACAGCACATTTTTACAAATTTTGAAAGAATGATTCAATTTTTGTTTGAGTCCTCTTTTTGTTCATTTGGTAACTGCAAGCAGCAATTTCCCAGTTTACCAGTCCATTAAGCATGCTTGATCATTTTTCTGCAGCTAAATCTTTAAGTTGCTCCATCATGCGTTTTACATCATCTTCCTTCAGAGTTGGGTAGTTTTCAGTTTCATCCTCTTCGCCGTCCGTTTCTAGTACCTTAGAGTCCTCGCTGTGCTTAGTCCCAGAGAGTGTCTCCCTGGAGATTGCCTCTTGGTCTGGTTCAACACATGTTACTAACTCATCGTCCATGGTAACTTAATCTTCAAAATTAACTCCATCAAACACTGACAAGGGAGATAGAGGAAGCTGATCCCCTTGCACCGATGTTATAGCTGTAACAAATCCAGCTTTCTTGTAGCAGTTCTTAATCGTGGCTGAGTAACTTTATTCCAAGCAGAATTAATCCAATGAACAGCATTCAAAGCATTTACTGACGCAGCTGTTGATGATGCCAACGCAGAAGGACCACAGGCTTGTGCTTTCGTGATCACCCATTCCAGAAGATGAGCTCTGTAGTGCACTTTGAAGGACTGAATTATGCCTTGATCTAAAGGTTGGGTTTTCGAAGTTGTGTTCGGAGGCAAAACTTTTAGTTTCACATATGTGAGATTATTCACATTTGGGTGGCTGGGGCAGTTATCCACGGTAAGTAGAATAGACCGATTCTTTTTCCTCATTCTGCGTCAATTCCTTCTTACCATTCTTCGATTAAAGAACTGGTCATCCAAGCGGATTTATTCGCTCTCCAAAAAACTGGCAGGTCGTCAGGTTTTACATTTTTAAATGCACTGGGTTTTGTAGTTTTGCCGATCACCAAAGGCTTCAAATTTTTTCCAATCTTACTAACACATAGAAGAACAGTAAAACGCTCTTTTGAAAGTTTTCTTCTTTTGCAAGAGTCACCCTTCATTACCAGACTTCTATCAGGCATTGCTTTAAAGAAGAGACCGCATTCATCAGCATTAAAGATGTCCTCATCTTTAAAACCTTTAGCAAACTCTGGGAATTTTTCAATAAACTTCTGCACCACTTCAGCTGAAACCTCATTCGATTCCCCACACAAAACATTTTGAGAAATCTCGTATCGTAGTTTGAATTTTTCAAGCCAACCTGCTGACGCTTGGAAGTCCTCAATTTCGAATTCTTTTGCAATAGGTCCCGATATTCTTGCATTAATTGAACTCATCTCTGTAAACCAACAAAATGTGGCTTCATTCACAGCTTCGAAACACGTTTTTCTCCTTTTTCTTTAAGGTTCCAAGTTTTCGGAAGAATATCTTTCCAGGTAATCTTCCTTGCTTTTTTAAAATGTTGCTCACAGTTGTCTTACGCACACCAAATTTTTCTTGTCTTTCTTTAGCTGCTGCTTTCCAGAAAATTAAGAAGATCCACTTTCTCCTTTAAGTTCTCTTAGAAGTACTCTCTGCGCCATTTTTAATAAAAATTCGCAAATAAACGACTGGTACTATCAAGACGAGATGTCCAGAAAAAAAGAACAGAACGTGTTTCACATGTGAGCGATATACGTTGTTTTCCAATTCTGCGTAGTTCGTTCAATACTACACCGCTACACACATACCTCACTCTCCTGACCTTTTTCGACAGATTTCAGCAATTACAGCCAATCCAAGAAATGAAAGCATGCAAAGGGCTAGAATATCATTTCTCTTTAACAAAAGGTTAGGTACTCTCTGGTATTTCCCTCCCATAGTACCATACTGGAAGTGAACAATGAATGAAGAACCAAAGAGGTGGGGTAGGGGATCGCAAGTGCTGCTCAGATAATCCGATTGACTGATAAAGAAATTCCTGGAAACCAGATGGAGAACAGACGGGGGAAAATATAATTCAAGAAAACATCAGTGGTCAAGTTACAGAGAGTAAAACCTACTAAAAATTGGTCAACATACAACTTACGGAGGTGGTCAACATAGAGAGGTAAATCGCCATTGAAAATGCGTTTTGACCATTCAAACTAATAAATTTCGGTCAACGTACAGAGGTGGTCAACTTTGGAGGTTTTACTGTATATATATATATATATATATATATATATATATATATATATATATATATATATATATATATATATATATATATATATATATATATATAGACAATATGACGTTTTAATTTTTATGGAAGATTTCAAAATGTTCCATGAGCATTACTTTTTTTTTCAGAAACTCTCAAATTTTTAAACCTTGTCAGTCAGTGTGTCTTTCTTGCTACCATGAATACAGATTTATCTGAAAGAATTCTTGTGTTTGGAATTAATTTAATTTTCATGTGTGCTTCATATTGTATTAAAAAGCAGCAACAGAGTAGAATTACGAAGAATGGTATAACACGTCCATCAACTATGTATTCTACTTAATATGTACCTAAGATGTACAATATAGTATTTGAAATTATTTGGCATATGAAACATGTTAAACTGTTATGTACATAGACAATATAGAGATATATACATTTTTAGTATATAGACACAGTAAAGTTTATAAATTTTCTAGGAAAAACTACCTTGTTCAGGAATATTCAAAATGAAAATTGAAAAACATAGTTTTAAAGTTAACTATAGTTGTTTTTTGTTTTTTTTTTTTTTTTTTTTTGTTTTTTTTGTTCTTTTTTTTTTTTTTTTGTTTTTTTTTTTTTTTTTTTTTTTTTGTTTATTTTTTTTTTTTTTATTTTTTTTGTTTTTGTTTTTTTTTTTTTTTTTCTTTGTTTTTTTTTTTTTTTTTTGTTGTTTCATTTTTGGGGACCAGACTTGGCAACTTTAACTCCGA